>JADDOH010025031.1:0-53429 GCA_016648135.1 Agrypnia vestita | reverse complement strand
AGGCAGGCGTTCCGATAGTATCATCACCATCATTAGCAGTGTCCCAGTTGTATATCGTCAGGAGACGTTTCAATAGTATCATCATCATCATCTTCATTAGCGGTGTTCCAGTCACATATAGTCAGGAGGCGTTCTGATAGTATCATCATCATCATTAGTGGTGTTTCGGATATATACCGTCGGGAGGCGTTGCGATAGTATCATCATCATCATCGTCATCATTAGCGGTGTCCCAGTCATATATAGTCAGGAGGCGTTTCGATAGTATCATCAACATCATCATCATCAGCAGTGTCCCAGTTATATATCGTCAGGAGACGTTTCAATAGTATCATCATCATCATCTTCATTAGCGGTGTTCCAGTCACATATAGTCAGGAGGCGTTCTGATAGTATCATCATCATCATTAGTGGTGTTTCAGATATATACCGTCGGGAGGCGTTGCGATAGTATCATCATCATCATCGTCATCATTAGCAGTGTCCCAGTCATATATAGTCAGGAGGCGTTTCGATAGTATCATCAACATCATCATCATCAGCAGTGTCCCAGTTATATATTGTCAGGAGACGTTTCAATAGCATCATCATCATCGCCATCATTAGCAGCGTCCCAGTCATATATAGTCAGGAGGCGTTTCGATAGTATCGTCAACATCATCATCATCAGCAGTGTCCCAGTTATATATTGTCAGGAGACGTTTAAATAGCAGCATCATCATCGCCATCATTAGCAGCGTCCCAGTTGTATGTAGTCAGGAGGCGTTTCGATAGTATCATCATCAACATCATCATTAGCAGTGTCCCAGTTACATATAGTCAGGAGGCGTTTCGATAGTATCATCATCAACATCACCATTAGCGGTGTCCCAGTTATATATCGTCAGGAGACGTTTCGGTAGTATCATCAACATCATCACCATAGCAGTGTCCCAGTCGTATATCGTCAGGAGGTGTTTCAATAGTATCATCATCATCATCATCATTAGCAGTGTCCCAGTTATATATAGTCAGGGGGCGTTTCGATAGCATCATCATCATCATCATCATCATTAGCGGTGTTTCAGCTGTATATCGTCAGGAGTCGTTACGATAGTATCATCATCATCATTAGCGGTGTTTCGGCTATATATAGTCAGGCGGCGTTTCGATAGCATCATCATCATCATCATCATCATTAGCGGTGTTTCAGCTGTATATCGTCAGGAGTCGTTACGATAGTATCATCATCATCATTAGCGGTGTTTCGGCTATATATAGTCAGGAGACGTTACGATAGTATCATCATCATCATCATCATCACTAGCGGTGGTTCAGCTATATATCGTCAGGAGGCGTTTACCTCCCCCCCCCCTTAATGAATAAATGGGATTGTGATACTCGAGCTGAGATTTAGTTTCTATTTCTAACTTAAGATCCATATAATAATTACAGGGATGTTTTGTATGTAAACAGAAGTTCCAGGTCCACTACCCAAAAAGGACCCCTTAGAGCCATGTATAACCACTGAGCCGGTGATAACGAAAGACCTCGTTATAAAATTGGAGGTGTTATCTGATTGCGACGATGATTGGCAACTGATTGGCAATTCAACGGGTGACCATCGGTACTAGACAGAAATTATATCTTTGTTGTCAATCATCGATACAATCAGATGTAAATCCCAAATATCTGCACCGAAAATAATCGGTTAAAATAACCGTTCAACCATCACTGCTCAGGAGAGACAAAACAAGTTACAGAAAGTATGTAACAGAGAATATTATGTGTTATCGGAGCCTCTTAATATGCCAGGAAACTGCAATATTAGAAAATATACCTATGCCGGAATACACAGGGTTATTGGGAAAACATTAATAACCTCGTAGGACTACATTCCTGCCTTGATTATGAGTCGAAAATGTTCAAGCCATTATGACGTAATATCAATAGTTATGGAGATATGCGACAACAAAGTTTGCATATTTTTTTTCAATATTTCTGACATATTTTTTGTAAAACGTTAGACTATCCCTACAGTAACTTATATCGAATATGTAAAATTCGTTCCCTTTAATACAAGTGAAATAAAAAAATACAAACCTTCGAATTACAATTGGAAATTTTTCAGAGATTTCATCATTTTATTTAACTTGTATTGAAACGAATGAATTTTTCGTAAACGATATAAGTTACTATAATGATAGTCCAACGTTTTACAAAAAATAAGCCAGAAATATTGAAAAAAAATGCAAACTTTGATGTCGCATATCTCCATAACCATTGATATGAGGTCATAATAGCTTCAACATTTTCGACTCAAAATAAAGGCAGGAATATAGTACTGCGAGGTTATTAATGTTTTCCAAATACCCCTGTATAAAAATGTCTGTTTCATCAAAGAAATTTGTTGGTATTTTTGTCGTCAACAATGAGAAAGAAATAAATAGAAAAAAACATAATATGTATCTAGGGGTAGTTTGATACGAGCATACTTGCCTGGGACACGTGACTATTGTGTTTTTGTAAATATTTTTTTGCGTAACATAACTAAATTTGTATAATCTATTTATTTATTTATTTAATGATCATGGAAGACCAAGAGCACAACAAAGAAGTATAGAAAACACTGATACAATATAGATGGCCAATTACAGGTCTCCACATTTAGATAAATAGATAGATACTTGTGAATATAAGGTTGTAACAGCGCTGATACTTTACAGGTAGAGGTAAATTACTATTAAAATTATGAATTTAAGCAACAACAATTCGAGATAAGGAATTGAAAAATTTGATTTTCTTTTCAACAACTGTTATACTAGACTATATATAATACCATGTAATATCATCATTGACTATCATCATAGACTATATATAATATGATGTAATATCATCAAAGTAACTGATATCATATATGCAACATCCAATGGGGATGATGACTGGATACAGGGGACGTAAGGAAGTTTTAGTTAGTAAGAAGGAAGTAGTTTAAGTAAGAAGAGAATATTTATGTGTTGAATAAAACGGATATTTTATACAAACTGTATATTTTACACAGAACCAAATCTCGACGTTTGGCTGAAGTCTTATTCAGCGTCAACGTCGAGATTTGCTACTCAGTGCTACACATAAATATGTCCAACGAGCATAATAAGAACCTTAACTCTTTAAAGAAGAGAATAGACTTCTCTGGAAAACGTGTATAGGGTTTTAATATGTTTTTTCATATATCTTAACTTATTTCATAATTTCGCGGAACCTTACGGCGCCTTCAGAACATTTTTTAAATTATTTTTTCCACTTCTCAAATTTAAAACAATAACTTAATTTTCATACACTCACCAAACAATGTAATGCATAAAAAATAGTGATAATTAGATCTACCGGTGAGATATTTTTAATTAATATTTCTACATACTTAATTATATTATTTTTTTGGTGTGTGGGATAAGTTGATTATATTTTTGAATTGATGTTATTAATTCCATCCTAAGAATAATCATTTTATTATAATTAGTTATTGTTTACATTAATGTAAAAAAATTAGTTTTTTATTCGTATATCGATAGTTTCGAATATATAGGCCAAAGTAAAAACATCCACATGCATGACACCAGCCTCGCAACATATATACAAAATCAGAAGCATTGGCTGATGGTGTGCGTCTTCGCTGTGATGGCACTTGCTGGATATTGATTTGTTTATAAACGATGATTTTTTCGCGCTCTAATTTTCTGTTACGCATTTCCGTCCTTTTACACGAAATCACTGCCACAGATTGCAGGAAAGCGAGAGAAAGATATTATACATCAAAAAATTATTTCCAACACTTGACCAGGATTTTCAGTTGATGTATTTAAGATTTTGTCAGGTCAATATTCTGGTACATTTGTGGATGTAGTCGAAAATTAACTAACCTACTTACCATCACGCCGTTTCCCCGTGGGGGTAGGCAGAGAGGATAGAGCGCCACACTCTTCTGTCCTGACATACAACTCTCGCCTCATCCACATTCATACATCTTCGCATGCAAGCTCGCCGGTTGTTGAGGCTTCTAACGGGACCATCTTCCAGCATCTGGTTAATCTGGTCATGCCACATCTTCCGCGGTCGCCGTCTCTTTCTGGCGCCATTAACGCTTGCATTATATATCTTTCTTACCATTCTTTCCTCATTCACTCGCTCAACATGCCCAAACCTGAGCGACCCTTTTTTTAATACTATTAATTATGCAAAGATCAGCTTAACATTCATTCCTAATATCTGCATTATTTACTCTATCATAAATTGATTTGCCACACATAGGTCTGAGGGATCTCATCTCCACTGCATTCAATCTACTTTCGTCCTTCTTCTGCCAGCTCCAGGCTTCGCTTCCATACAATTGTTATATTCTAAATAAAATTTAAATATTTTGATTCCTCCACTGATACGATTAATGCGACCTTGGTTAACCTAGAATCTACTTTATATGCATAAAATATTTTTGACATATATACTTTTTTCTTTTATTTTTATTTTTTACCCCACCCTCTCTCTCCCCACGTATACAAATTTATACTGTTTGACAGGCTTTACCCAAATTTTGCATACCTATTCTTTAGAAACCGACATGTAAAAGTACGTCATTATTGACGGGTTACAGCTAATGTATTTAATAATAATAAAATATATCCTTAATTTTGTAAATGTCTCTCAAATAAATGTAAAAATAAAACGCACACATTTTCACCACAGCAATAATTATTATATTTTGTATATTGTTATAAATATTTTTTTAACACTTTCATAAATGTGCTTAGGATAAGTGTTGTAATATTGTTTTACATTGAATTGGTTAATAGAAGTATAGGAAACTTCAATTCCTGCTTCAAACTTGTCCAAATTACTTCTCCAAGACATTTATCTTCAGCATTCGCCTTGCTTCGTCACTTTGAAACCTGAAAACAGAAAAAAAAAAAAATATTATATAATAGTTCATTTTTTTATCTATAATGATACCTAGGTACACATCTACGATTTGTTGATATTGTGATCTTCTTGAATCAGATATATAATTGTGTATTATCCAGATTATTATTATCTAACAAATTATGTAGCCAAGATAAAATCGCTACTAGCTTCCATCCTAAATAATAAAAACTTAATAAATATGTAATTGTTCAATTTAAGCTGCGACTAATAGAGAATCTGTCAAAGGAAGCAAGACTAGCGGTACATAATGGCGTTCTAGTGCCAACCCTAATGTATGGAGGTGAAGCCTGGAATTGGCAAAATAGGAATGCAAGTAGACTGAATGCGGTAGAAATGCGGTTACTAAGACGCTTGTGTGAAAAATCTTTGGTCGGTAGAGTAAGGAATGAACAAATTAGACGTGAATGCAATGCTGGCTGTAGTGTGGTAGATAAAATAAAGAATGGAGTGCTGAGATGGTTTGGTCATGTGGAACCTATGACCGAGGAAAGGATGGTTAAGAAAATATATGAGGTGAGCGTTGAAGGCAACAGGAATAGAGGGCGTCCGCGAAAGACCTGGCATGGCCAGATACAACGAGTGTTTGAGGATGGCCCCGTTAAAAGCCGCAACAACCGTAGAACTTGTATGAGAAGATGTATGAATGTGGCCGAAGCAAAAGTGGTGTGCCAGGATAGAAGAGTGTGGCGTTCAATCCTCTCTGCCTAACCCTGCGGGGAAACGGCGTGATGGTGAGTTAGCTAGTTAGTTTCTAATAGAGAAAAACCGCATTTCCGCGGCATCTACCGGATTGGGGCTCGAAAGTATATCGCCTGTTTTGCATTGGTTCGTGTCTCCACTACAAATATTTATTACATTATTTCACCTTCTTCGAATATAGCAAATTTATTTTGTGGTAACACAATTATAATTGATATAAATTGACTTTGTTAAAACCACTTATTTATTGAAAAAAATTCAACATGTTTCGAAGCCAATGGCTTCTTCGTCAGGATAACAAAAATAATATTTAAAAATCGAAGTATAGATCAAAATATTAAAAAGTTATATATGAAAAATGATAATATAAAGTACCTACTTAACATGAAAATAAATTTAAAAGATACTATTTGCAAATAGGACCTGATTATTTATAGCATTGAATATATTTTTTAAATATTCTGATCTATACAATTTTTAAATATTATTTTTGTTATCCTGACGAAGAAGCCATTGGCTTCGAAACATGTTGAATTTTTTTCAATAAATAAGTGGTTTTAACAAAGTTAATTTATATCGATTACATTATTTCATTTTGTTTCGATTCATGGTTTTAGATATGTATATTTAATTCTGTTCCATTATTAATAATTATTTCCGGTTGATCGTTGACGGAAGTAAATATGTATATTTTCAAATCATCCTAAGTATGTATAATACTGAGAGAATTATTATTTTCAAATATTTTTTAGGTGTCAATTAGATAAAAGTATGCCGGTACACATACAGGTTGTCTTGCAAAATCTTTGGGGAAATCTTCTTCATTCGATTTTGAACAGAAAATATTTTTTATACTTTGGATGGAATATTAACTTTTTAATATTAATTTTTCCAATTTTTCTATAGATATTTTCAGTAACGCGTTTAACTATCACTTAGGTAGGTAATATTAAAAATATTCATGTAAAGATTCATATAGAATATTAAAAAAATCATTCGCTTTAAGTCAAACAAAATGACAAAAACTTTACAAATATTATATTTTTCAAATTAATAATGCAATAATTATTAAATTATTAATAATTTTAATAAGATTTTAATAATTATTAAGTCTCATTCGTGTACGTGCATCAAAAAAATAGGATTAGTAGATAATTTATAATGATCTTGATATGTTCGTTCCATTTAAGTGATTTGCGTTATCTAATCTGAATAAGTGTTTTTAAATACTTTTAAAAGTTTTATCTTGTTTATTTTTTTTAGATGTAGCGGTACCTGTTGAACCCTGTGCCATGTACAGTAGCCGACAAACATCTTGAAATTTTACGGCGTAGTGGGGGAAAGTTTGCGCATGTACCATTCCACCAACGAGACCCAAATTTTGTCTTCTGCGCATTCCCCCACTACGCCAAAGAATTTCAAGAAGTTTGCCGACAACTGTACCTACCTATCGCCCGACCCAGAGTTTTGTTTATATTAACGTAATAAAAATCTCCGCGATATAAACAAAAGGATCGAGCTAGGGACTAGGCGACTCCACACCAGTCGGGCCACTGCCGTAACACCAGGCAGATCTCCGCGCGTCCTTAAGGCGTCTGATACACATGCTTATTTAGTGGCAAGTGAGCATGCGCAGTATCGACCTTGACAGTGGCATGTGTGTACGCCCATTGCTAGAAATGAGCATGCCAACTAGTGGCATGCTCAAAAATCAACCGCCGGTTAATTTATAAGCATGCCACTCTCATTCACCATAGAGAAGGGGTATCTTTGGAGCATGTGTGAACAGACTTGCTTATTTATGAGCATGCTTATGTCATTCGCGGGCTTCGCGGCTAGTATTATCAATGCGATCTTCTCAGTCCGCGACAGATGAAACAAATATGGCGGGTTGGGGAGATGATAAAACATTACTTTTCGTGACTTATTATAGGAATCACGAATGTCTGTGGAATACTCGGTCACCGTTGTGTAAAAATAATATAGTGAGAAATAATGTTTACGAAACTTTATTAATAGGCATGAATGATTCGAATCTTACAATAAAAATTATATAAACTAAAATCAAAAATGTGCGGATGGAAACTCGGGAACTCTTTTGATTTATTGGTTCACTTGAATTTTATTTTTATGAAACTCAATAAAATAATCGACGATGACCAGTGTAGATTTTTACAACTCAGTACTTTGAGCATCATTAATATATGTACAGGCGGACCTCAACTTTCGCACATAATTGGTTCCTGAAAATGTGTGCGAATGTTGATGTTCGAAAGTAGAGGGAAGTAAAAAAAAATTAAAATTGTATGTATTTTAAAATATTTATTTATCAAGTAAATATATGATGTTTAAGAGGCGTTAAAGTGGTTTAAGAGACATGTTTAAGTGGGGTTTGCGGGTGTTTCCCTTAAAAAGTTATCAAGAGCTAATTGTTTGCCACTCTTCTCTCTCTTTTCTTCATATTGTATTTTATAACATGCTAAGTCTTTATTGATCGGCCTCTCCATTGGGATCACAATCTTCCATAATATTTAAAAATTTGTCAAGATGCATGAAGGCTTCATTAATACTTTTCATTGTTAAAGTCTTGATGATTTTATCAGATTCTTCTTCCTTACTTTCATTATATATTTCAATTTCAATTAAATATTCATTTAATTTCAATTAAATATTAATTTGTTAGATAGAGGTTCTGAGTGAGATTTTATCATCTCATTAACATCCTCATTGGTAACCTATAAGTTTAGTTCATTCATTAGGCGGACTATATCAATTGTGATAATTTCTGGAGTTTCATCACAATTTATAAAATTGTTTTCGTGAACCTTTCATGGTTGACTCTTTTATTTCAGCCCACGCTATATGTCTCACGTGTCTTCAATATTGTTTATTGCGTTTCATACATTGTAGTTCTTTCAGAAATCTTTTAATGTAGGCCCACCTTCCCTGTCAGTTTCCTCGATAGCCTGAGTCATTATTGACCTCATATAATTATCGTTTAAACATAGCTATCACCGTTTGGTCCGTAGGCTGTATAAGGCAGGTATTATTGGGAAGAAGAAACACAACATTGATTTCCGTTTATAAATTCTGTAAAGATTTTGGATGTCTTGGAGCATTGTCTAAGATTAATAATATTTTAAATGGTAAATTTTTATCTTTCCTTCCTGCGCAAGACTAAATCTCTATCCTAGCCAGCTCACAAGCAAAGTGACGAGAGCAAGCAAGATGCAAGCGATGCCAGGATTCCACTTGCTTGTGAGCGAGCGAGAGGGGGATATCTTTAGCCCACAGTGTGACAATGTGCGAAGTAGCGAATTGTGTGAAAGTCGCCTTGGACAGTTAGAATGCTAAAACAAGATGAGAAATACTTTGTCTTGTATCCAAATAAATAGTTTGCAAAGTTTCCATTTTCAACAAGAGCGTCTCTATTCTATGACAAGAGCATGCCACTAATAAGCATGTGTGTTTGATTGTTAGCTTTAGGCATGCTTATTTATGAGCATGTCACTAATAAGCATGCCAGTAATGAGCAAGTGTGTACAGTTGTTAGGGCATGCTTATTAGTGGCATGCTCATTAGCATGCCACTAAAGAAGCATGTGTATCTGTACCTTAACATAATAAAAATCTCCGCGATATAAACAAAAGGGTCGAGCTAGGGACTTGGCGACACCACACCAGTCGGGCCACTGCCGTAACACCAGGCAGATCTCCGCGCGTCATTTATTTCTTTGTTCGTCATTACATAAAATATTACTTGTACACTTTAACTTGCATCCGGGGCCTATCTCGGGGAAGAAATAAACAGTAGCAACATATCGCTCTTTCATTCCATCGACCTACGAATATTCCCAACACAGACAAAAAAAAAACCGCCGCATTGGGTGTGACTTACGAAAATTTGGCGGCATAATTCTATATAAATACACTTTAAATGGGTATTCGATGTTTGAAAATAAACGGACGACATGTAAATGTTCTTAACCCTTTCATAGTAGGTTTTTGTAGGTAGTTGGTCTAGTGATTAATTAAGGCTGGACATTCACTGTTAAAGCATATTTCGTTTTTTTTTCCTATTTGTTTTTTTTTTATTATTCATTTATATCAGAATGTATTCGCTAGACTATAATTTTTTTAGTACGATAACTTAGATGGAACCTTCGTTTTTTATAAAAGTACAGTTGCCGGCAAACTTCTTGAAATTTTTTGGCGTAGTGGGGGACTGCGCAGAAGACAAATTTTGGGTCTCGTTGGTGGAATGGTACGTGCGCAAACTTTCCCCCCACTACGCCAAAAAATTTCAAGATGTTTGCCGGTTACTGTAACAAACTGGACATTTTCTGCAACACTTAAGAAAATATAAGCGTTAATCGACAGACCGCGGCCAAAACAAGTATAAATTACTTACGAGTATAAAGCTAGCATTGATGCAGCTGATGATAAAACTGTACTAAAATAATAGCGAAATGTTCAATATTAATAAAATTATAATTTTTTTAACGATAAATTTTTACGTTTTTTGATGTTCTTAGACCACGCACGTATCACTATTTAAAAAAAAAATTCGCACACTCCCGCGTCTTGCCATTGCGTCTATGGCAACGGTTAAAGACACGGTGACGGGTACCGAGGCGTGACGTCATTCGCTCTGACCGGTGTTTCAGTTAAAATGGCGGATTGAACAACTTACTTCTTTTCTCGTTGCAGTTCTTCGCGTTCAGCATGCAGACATTGTCGAACTGCTGTTGGACCCCGGCCGCGTCAGTGGCGCACACGGGCCCGTACAGCAGCGGGCAGATAACGGGGCAGGGCGCGTCCTCCTCGGCGCACGCCACTGCGACCAGCAGGAAAACTGGAAGAAATGGGATACCTTATATAAAGGATCGCGGTTTTAAGAAGACTAAAGAGTTTGGTGTCAAAAAACTAGATGCAACCTAGCCATATTTATTTATTTATTTATTTAACGCCCTTATGGGCTTTTACAAATATACAGAATAAAATTTAAAAAAAATAACATAAGACAGTTAAAATAATAATACAGTTAAAAGTTACAATAATAATAGTTAAAAGGTAATAATAATAATAATAATAATACAGAAAAACATAAGACAGATAAAATAATAATACAGTTAAAGGTACAAATAATAATAGTTAAAGGTATAATAATAATACAGAAAAATTTATTGTCCATTTCCATTTCGTTGAGATGTAAACAATTGTATCAGCTTTGTCCTATACACAGTTATACTATCAGCAAAAATGTCAGCCGCCTCTGCATGTTCATTCCCTAATGAGTGTAATCTGGGAATTACAGAGTTTGCTAATGCATTAGTTCTGACATTTCCACAATAATATATAATATAAGTTGCCCCAATGCACAACATAAATAAATATTAATTTAAAAATTCTTAAAGCTGATATCACCATACACAATTTATCGAATCATTCCTTTTCCCAAAAACTTGCGGCGTTTCACTCCGTGACACATAGATTACAAATAGAATTACAATTCCTTTATCTGATCTTAATTATACATCTGAATTAAATCTTATTAAGCAGATAGCATATAATCGGCCCGATTCTGAAAATAACAATGGATCTTTAAGATCTTTATCCCAACACTTAATAGACGATAATAAAAATTAAAAATAAACGAGACAAAGCTTTTTGTCGGTGTTTGTTTCTGTAAGTTACTACATGAGATAGATATAGAGGGAGGGAGAAAGATGTAAATTGTTATCTGCAAATGTCAAGACGGGAAGATTTGAATACGCGGTAACGCCGAACGCGGTCATGACAAGTTTAGCCATGATATTTAATCTGGACGCTGTGGATGAAGAAATTAATACGATTGTAAGAAACAATCTTACTTATATCATCTTTTAATACAGTGTATTTGCGTAGAATTCCAAAATCCGCTCTGGACATTTTTAATTTTTATTATCGTATAATAAGTGTTGGGATAAATATCTTAGAGATTCAGACATTGTTATTTTCAGAATACGGATGATTATTGGTTATTCTATTAAATTAATAGATCATTTATTAAATAAAAAGATAAAACAATTTTTTTTAAACAATATATTTATCCCAACAATGGCGTAGAATTTTCCTAATTCAATTCAGCCGGCCTTTTATACAACAAAGACAGCGATGATCATATCATGAAATTAGCGGTTTATAAACTTAATTGTAACGATTGTGATCATTTTTATATTGGTAAGGAAATTTTGAAAGTAGGGTTAAAGAACACAATTTTTAGTCGGATTTTGCAAAAAATTTAATAGAATATAACCATACGTTTGATATTAATACAGGTTTAAATTTTTTACATATTAGTTATAGTTAAAAGATCCCAAAAATAAACAATTTAGAGATGCTCGAAATTCGGAAAAGTGATAATATTAATTCAAATAATAAATGACCAGACAAAATTTGTGCACATCCCACTATTGAATATTTATATATATAAGATTCCATCCCTTCCAGATGACATTCCATAATTAACACCTCCGACCCCCCCCCCCTCCCCACACATCCCCTTCACCGTAACACACTTGCATGGTTTTATCTTTTTCAATTTTAGTACACAAACAATCCTGAAGAAGAGAACATTGTTCTCGAAACATGTAGATTGTTTATCTAATAGTGTTGAAAACAAAGTGATTTGTGTTTTATTTTTAAAAACTCTATTATAAATAATTTAATAAAAATATGTAACAGATAATATGATACAATAAAATGATAAGATGTAACAGATAATATGATAAAGTAAAATGATAAAATCTTGATTGCGCAAGTACACAATGTACAAAACAAATTTATTTATTAACAAATATTTTTTTTTATTTATAACAAAAGTATGTCATTATCGGATGAGATAAATTACTGGCAAGATAATCTTTTTACTGATAAAGTATGGAAAATGTACGTACAAAATGCGAACGTAAAAACAGTCTTCATTGTAGGAAGAATCACTCACTTATGACAAAAATATATTGATTATTTCTGTTTTATATAACTAACGGTGTTTGTCTAAACCACAGATTCTCATTTAAAAATATTATATTTAAGAACACACGCTTGTTGTGAAGTTGTAATTTTTCAAAACAAAGTTCTGTGAAATTTAAAAAAATTTATTAATCAATTAGAAAGAAATGCAGAAAAACAAATCATCGAATAAACATTTAGCAGCCAAAATATTTTTTCGTTGATTTTATTTTTCTGCATATATTTCTTTTTGCATTTGATTATTAAATTTGGTTTTACCTATACTCATTTTGCGGCTCCGCTGGCCACCACGCCACCGGGCGGCAGAGAGGATGGAACGCCACACTCTTCTGGCCTGACACACAACTCTCCCTTTATTCACGTTCGTAAATCTTCGCATGCTAGCTTGACTTGAGTTTTGAGGCTTCTAACAGGACCATATTTCAATATCTGGTTAATTAATCATGGCACGTCCGCGTTCGTCCTATCTTTCTGGCGTCGTCAACTTTTGCGTGATATCAACAACGTAATATAATTCTTACCTTCTTCAAATTTTATAAAATCACTTTGTGGCACCATTTTTATATATTACATAAATAAAAACTTAAACACTTTGTTTATACCACAGATAATTTTATTAAATCAGTTTCAGGAGCTAAACTCCCTTCTACAGGACAAGTAACATTTCAAACATCTATCGATTAGGTACTGTACGAACAAGTAAATGACTTCCATATAAAGATTAACGAATTAGAAAAGAAAGTTCACGCATTCAATAAACCCATCACCAAAAAACACAATTCGTACACTTGAAGATAAAATGGAAAATGTCCATCGCAAAAATCGTAGTAAAAATGTTGAAATGAAAGGAATTCCAATGAAAAAGTAGTTTTCTCAACATCACAAAGGATGGTCTGAGTATGTTGAGCGAATTAATGGTGAGAATTATACATAAATAAAAACATAAACACTTTGTTTATACCACAGATAATTTTATTAAATCAACATGTTTCGGGACCTAAGCTCCCTTCTACAGGACAAGTAATGTACTAAGACTAATTTGACAGTACAGAATAATTATAAAGATTATTGTGGGAGGGGTTAAAAAGGGGACGTGGACAAAAAGAATTAAATAGTAGTAGACAATAATGTAGTAATAGGTTTCATTGTTAAAAGTATTTATGAAGTTTCAGGAACATAAATATTATCAAAAAACTTAAATATTATCAATAATCAAATTAATTTTACAACTTATCCTATCTTGAATATTTTTCCATTGTATTATTTATTGAATTGGCGTTAACTTTGTGGAATGACATTATAATTATATATAAATAAATAGATTACTTGTCTAAGACCACTAATGAGTTTAAGATGATTACACAACTAGTTTCGACAACTACCGATGTTGTCATCAACGGGTGATGATTTAAACTGAAGCATAAGAGTAAAATTAATTATCTAAGGTACTGATAGAGGTGGGTGGAGTTATGTTTGGGGAGAGGGGGTTAGCTGGGGGTGGGGTTTGAGTTAACGGGAATAAAGTAAGGAGTGGTGAAGAATTTTGAAATATTATGTTATTGATTATTATTATATTTTCCATTGTAATTAATTTTTATTTTTCATAAATACTTTTAAAATAAAACCTCTTATCACATTATTGTCTACTGCCATTTAATTACTTTACCATTTAATTACTTAAAATTAATTCCACTGGCAAACACTATGGTCTAAACATAAACATTAGCATGACCAAGTTTATGGTTTTTAGCCGAGAGAATCATCCAAATGTGAGCCTTCAATTAAAGGGTGTCAACATTGAGAGAGTAAAACAGTTTAAATATTTGGTCAGTATTATTACTGACAATCTGGACCCTGATACGGAGATCAAATGCAGAATAGAGACAGCCCGTGCATCTTTTAATAAGATGAAAAGTCTACTCTGTAATGACGACTTAAACTTGAAGCTCAGACAGAGGTTGATCAAATGCTATGTATGGTCAGTTCTACTTTACGATGTTGAAGCATGGACGCTGAAGGTGAATACTCTAAATCGCCTAGAGGCGTTCGAAATCTGGAAACATCGTAAAATGTTAAGGATATCTTGGACTGACATGACTAGTAATATTGAAGTTTTACGTAGAGCGAATACAAACAGACAGTTACTCAACACAGTAAAGCTCCGTAAAATTTCATACTTTGGTCATATGAGAGGCGAAAAGTACTACATCCTTCAGCTCGTCATGAAGGGGAAGATTGAGGGTCGCAGAGGGGTCGGAAGGAAGCGGCATTCCTGGCTTGGAAACATCCGAGAGTGGACCGGGATAAGAAGCGTGGAAGAGCTGTTCCGCACTGCCCTGGACAGGGAAACTTTCTCTCAGATGATCGCCGACATCGGGGGGACCCGACAGGGCACATTGGTCGGGCGCACGCACAGCGTGTAAATAGCTGTTTCGCCCCTGGCGTGAATTTAATATTCACTTATTGTGGCTAAATCCAAGATAATGGTCCCATTGCATATACAACGAAAATGAGTATTTCACTATATTATTGAATGTGCTAATAACAAATTGAAAGATAATTTATGTTTAAATAGTAAGTATTAAATAAGGTATTAAACTTTAAAGTTCCGAAAAATGCCCTGCATATTTTGACATTTCATAGGTAATATATGAGGTAAGGTTAGGTTATTAGGTTTGGTTAGGTTATGTTATTAGGTTTGGTTTGTTTCATTTAGATTACGATTATTTTAGTTAGATTAAATTAACAGGACGTTAAATTATATAGTGAAATACTTATTTTCATTGTATGAACAATGGGACCATCATCTTGGATTATTCCCTTATTGTAATGCCTCTCAAGATGACAATGCGAAATATCAGATTACGTTTACTCCCTGCAGAACAGATATGAGTCTACCAAATCAAGTCAAAAATAACCACTAACCTGTGTCAGTTTTTATCCTCGAGGCAGTTGGTCAATCCTTGTTTTTTGCAGGTATCTTGAAGGCCTTCTTATTCTCCACGTCAAAACAACACGCGGAGATAAATCTGGACTGGTGAAACTCTCGCGGATAATAATACAAACAATATACAAAAAAATTACGAATCTGTTATATTATATGTTTGCCAGTTCGCGTTCAAAACCAGAGCCGACATTATTGTAACAGAGCTTTGAAAAGATTATAGTTTTACCGCGCCGGCGCGCGACAATTTTGCCCGTGCGCGACCAACGCCATCTATCATTGGTTTTGTGTAATTTCACAGAAGCAGCGGCATTTACGAAATGACATGGGAGACCCAAATATGTCCTCAGGAAAGATATTAAATATGGTAATAGACAGAATATTTTGAGTTTGTTCAAATCTTTCAGAACAGTGCTGGATTTATGTCACAGAGACATTATTAATCAATTAGTGTATATTATAGATATCTCACAGAGACGAAACTGTATTAATTGTGGGAAAGTAGGTATAGAAGTCATTTGGGTGTACACAGGACTTATGACCTGTCTTTTTATGGTTGGCTTAAGTGATCACTTTACACAATTGTAACATTCGCCATTTCCACCCATGATAGAATATACCATGCTTGTTCATTTTTTGGAAGTTGTATATATGTTCAAATTGCGTGGAAAGCTTTCATATATGAGTTGTAAGCGCCTTTTTCATGCGGCCTGTACAAAGCCATTTTCATTCCCCTAAATCCCCACAGATGTCGCTAATGAGAAAATCTACATTGATTTTTTACGGAATTTTGAGAGCAATATACTTAATTGTGTGTAATGAAATTCATCCGAATACTTGCATTACACTATGATACGCCAGGAAATATTATTTCCAATTTTTGTTAAATTTCTTTTTACCAGTATTTACAATTCAGAATATTTTGAGTTTGTTCAAATCTTTCAGAACAGTGCTGGATTTATGTCACAGAGACATTATTAATCAATTAGTGTATATTATAGATATCTCACAGAGACGAAACTGTATTAATTATGGGAAAGTAGGTATGACCAAATGACTTCTATACCTACTTTCCCATAATTAATACAGTTTCGTCTGTGTGAGATATCTATAATATACACTAATGGTAATAGACATTTATCAATCGTCATCCTGAGGGGCATACATTTCTTTATTATGTCGCCTAACCACACATGAAGAAGAAGAAGAAGAAGAACCTCTAAGTGATTTCAATTATAATTTTATTTATAACTATTTACGTTTCCAGAGTAACAGAATCTCTCATCGACAGGTGAAGTATTATACTATGTATTTATGTATTTCACCCAATGATCATCGTAAATAATCGCTACAATGTAAACGTCAAATCCATCAACATGGCCGTTGATAGAAACCGTTTGTGATGTTATTAAATTATGTAAATTATGTGATGAACATTGGCAACCATAAAATAAATCGTTAGAAGGAATAAATTTTAGAGTTGTTCAGTAATGACAGGTAATATCTGCAGAGTAGTGAGGGAGAGACTAAAAATGATTTAAAGACGCCAATAAATTTAAAAAAGATGACAGCATTAACCCTGTCGCAGAAATTTTTAATACGATATACAGGGTGCACCAGAGCTAGCAGCAGAAGCTTGGCCGGTAGATTCCTGAATATGTTATGAGTCTAAAATGTTCAAGCAACCGTGACCTAATATCAATAGTTATGGAGATATGGAATACCAAAGTTTTCATTTTTTTTTTCAATTCTTCTGACTTATTTTTTGCAAAAAGTTTAACTATCATTAAAGTAACTTATAATAAAAACCTTATAAAAAATATTTTATTTTTGCAAGGTTTTTATCATTTTATTCGACTTGTATTAAAGCGAATAAATTTTTCATAACCGACATAAGATACTGTAATGATAGTTCAGCTTTTTGCAAAAAATAAGTAAGAAATATTTAAAAAAAATGCAAACTTTGATATTGAATATCTCCATAACTATTGATATTAGGCCACGGTTGCTTGAACATTTTAGACTCATAACATAGTCAGGAATCTACCTGCCAAGTTGCTGCTGCTAGCTCTGGTACACCCTGTATATACAAAGCAAGTACGATACCAAATACAATACCAATAAGATTAAATCAACCATCGCCACACTACTTAAGCCAAATTCAAAAAGATGTTAAGAATATGGAAAAATAATTTTGCTAAGCATGCTTAAATATTCCTCACATTCGTACACATTAGATTTCATAGTCAGTCTAAAGAAGGTTTGAGCGGAACTCACTTTTTATTTATTTATTTAACGCCCTTATGGGCTTTTACAATATACAGAATAATTTTTTTTTTAAATTACATAAGACAGTTAAAATTAAAATACAGTTAAAAGTTACAATAATAATAGTTAAAAGTTAATAATAATAATAATACAGAAAAACATAAGAAAAACATAAAAACATAAGATAAAATAATAATAAAGTTAAAGGTAGAAATAATAATAGTTAAAGGTAAAATAGAAAGATTTATTGTCCATTTCCATTTTGTTGGGATGTAAACAATTGTATCAGCTTTGTCCTATAAACAGTTATACTATCAGCAAAAATGTCAGCCGCCTCTGCATGCTCATTCCCTAATGAGTGTAATCTGGGAATTACAGAGTTTGCTAATGCATTAGTTCTGACACTTCCACTATAATAGAACAATGCACTGTGTCTTGATGACCTCGATGGAGCGTATAAGTCGATCAGACTAATAATCTGGGGGCAATCAATCAAACTATTTACGATCCTATAAAGAAATATTAGGTCTGTTACAGTACGTCTCACAGACAAGTTTAAAAGTTGTAAATAACTTTGGATTGAGAGATGGCTTTAGCACAAGAGAAGTCCCATTTAATTTAAACTTTCTAGTGTAAAGATGTGTGGATATAACGTAGATTTGCATTTATGATGTGTGGATTACGAAAACGCCTTTTACAAAGTCCAACGCACACTACTAAAAAAGAAAGCGATCGATGATAATGACATCCACATCATCGAAAACCTGTACAGGATTTAAACAGCCAGTGTTGAAGTAGAGAACAAACTGAGTGAAGATACCAAAATAAACGTGATGCAAGACAAGGATGTGTCTCAGCACCTCTGATATTTCATATGTACTCCGAGTCAATATTTAAAGAAGCTCTAGATGATATTGCTCTGGGGATTTTGGTGAAAGGTAAACCATAAAATAATTTTGATTTGCCTTTGATTCTAGTGTTATTTGCAGAAAATGCTGATCTGCAAATACTGATAAAAAAGGTGAAAAAAAACCAATTAACAAGTATTGCTTGTATATGAACATCCGTAAAACCAAATTATGAAACGTATAGAAAGATTCCTACACCAAATTTATTCATTGATAATGAACCAATGGTAAGCGCTTGTTCAGACACAGCGGGAACCGTTCAGTTTCAGAATCGCGTTTCAAAACACGCGATTTGTGACATCTGTTCACACAGCCGCGGTTAATAAGCGATTTGTGCGCGCGAAAATAAACGTCAGTTTGACAGATCTGGTGTCGTTCTCCATCTTTGAATATCAGAGATATATTCGTTCATTACTTTGTTAACGATGGCCGTGTTCCATGGCAAGACACAAAAATATCATTCTGTCAGTTCATTTTTGGTGAATAAATACCTACTTCTCTAAAATACTCTTTTTTTCCACCATTTCCAAATATCTCCACCAACTCCTGCCAAGCTTGGTTCTTGGCATATTTGAGTAATCCTCACACTGAAAATCCCATATTACAGGTCTTTTCTCCACTTCATCGATAAAAAACTCAGTGTCAAAGCGATCCATAAGCATAGAAAAGAGAATTTAATCCACGCGTGCTCCTGTTGTGACATGGAATCGTGCGGTGCCCGCAACGCGACTGAACGCTCTCGTAAGGCCCCATAGTAATAGGATCGTGCGGGCGCCGTGCGGGTCTCTTTTCTAGCGGTTGGGTTGCGGGCACCGCAGCGGTTGATTAACCGCACGGTTGTGTCTGAACGATCACATACAAACCTAGGTAACTGAGTTCCCGCTGTGTCTGAACAAGCGCTAAATGTGAAATTAGACCCACCTCAAGAAGTAGGAGTTCGAATAGAGATGGCAAGAAGTGCGTTTCTAAACGAGATAATTATTTCGTGATGTGAACGGTTTTTGAAATTCTTTAATTAAGAATTGTATGGTTCGATGTTATTTTTCACCATTCCCTTATACAGGATGGAGGCATGGACCCTAAACTACGAGTTAATCAGTAAAATATTAAATATTTGAAATTGAAATATATTGTAGACATTGAAATTTTCTTAGTACGCATGTAAAATTTAATTAAAATAACCGATAATATAATCGTTTTATGGATACTGCAATATAGGAAACAGAACGTTTAATTTTTGTCTTTTTTAAAACGATATATTTAACAACTTGTCGAAAAATATTAATGTCTGAATAGCACCACTTCTTCTTCAAATTGTATAAATCAATTTGTAAATAAAATATGTGGTCTTTATTTGAAAATATACGAGATTAAATGTACCAAAGATGACTCTGTGCATGAAAACTAAAATAGTGTTTCGGGGTTATAATTTTTTTGTTGTTATAACAATATATTTGTTCATATTTTTTTAAGGACATGCTTCAAGAGTAAATGGATCTATCATAATAAAATTGATAAAAAGCCTGTTTAGCTATGGGTTTTGCAAAATGATTTAATAAGTTTAGTTAAATTTAGCAAAATCGAGAGCAAATACGAAAATCGTGTACTGGGGACACTCTTAACGTGGGTTCTTTGTTGTTTTCTACTTTCGTTAAAAATATTAAAAACTTAATTTTTAACTCGCTGCATTTGATGATTTGACTTGAAAGTGATGATTTTCATCTTATCCAACCTGATATATTAAAATATGTGAAAGAGGAAGTTGAAACAAACTTATGTTTAATGTTTCCAAATGTTCGGTCAAAAATTTCCACCGCTACAAAATGAACGACCAAAATTTGACACGAACCTCAAATATTAAAGATCTAGGCGTTAGATTAGTGAGCAACTGGAATTTTACAATCACATATAGAGGCGAATATCAAATAGTTAATGATAATATATTCGAATATTCGAATATATTCGTAAAATTTTTAAGAAAGGGATAATTTACTTCGGATGATAAATACATTCTATATATTTAAAAAAAAAACACAATAATTGTAGTATGTTATAAAAAAAAAACAAAAAAAAATATATTGAAAAATAATATTGAATTAAGACTTACAAATTAAAAAAAAACACAAAAAAATATGTCTCGATAACTGACAGAATTTTAGATATGTTTACATTACCAACTTCATATCTCACACCCCACGTGCAAGTTTTTTGAAAATTATTTTGTATATAATTTCTTGTTTGTCGGCTCAAATATTTATGAAAGCTTAATGCTCAAGAATAATAGAAAGCCGACAAAACAAAGTGTTTTAAACGTAAGTGCTTATTGATAAAACTATAAAGATAAGCATGACTTTAAAAAAAAGGCAAATGCAAAAGATGCCCGACATCATTATATAGCCCATAGCAGTATACCTGAAATGACTCTCATCAGGGTTCGTAAACCTTAGTTTCGTTTGGAAAAATACGAAAAATCTTATAATATAAATATGAGCGAATTTACGAATACTTTTTAAAGTATTCGAATAACGAATACTTAAAAACAGGCGAATATATTCAAGGTTCGAATATTCGAATATTCGGATTGGAGGCACTAGTGGTATCGCATTAGGTTAGGTTTTGTTCTACATGCTGCCTACATGTTCTACTTGAGTAGAGTTCCCAGTACCCGCATACTACTCTACTCGAGAGTGGCTCCATGATTTGGGGGCCACATGAGCTTAAGTACTCTCTTATGGTAGAGAAAAGAAGTTTGTGACATATTTCTATACAAGAGAGTACGAGCATTATCCTTGGCTCTACCCAACCGAATTTCTCCAGGGTATGGAAGGAACGTTTATTTATTTACGCATTTTTATCGATTGTTGCGTGGTATTATCGATAATCCTGAAATTATGAAGAGCGTTGGTTTGTACATTCCAGTACCTAAAACAGTGTCAACATAGATTGCTTCACATTCCAATATGCAGAACCAACCTGTCGATGGTTATGCCTGTTGGAAGAACTACCGTTATGTTGAACAATATCGCTTTGGATATTAACCTATTCCTTCTATTCCGAAGGGGTTTTCCCAAGCACGATTTCCCTACAACTGATTAGAGTTCTTAGTTCTAACTTATTTTCTTAATTATGTGATCTCTGTGTATATTGAGAATTAAATATGCAGAGAGGGTATACATGAGATTTAATTAAATGTAATAAGATGTACGCATTAAATTTCATTTTTTCATGAATATATTATTTACTGTATAAATTGAATGGAATTGAAAATCTTGGGCAAATTTTAATTTCAAAAACCTACTTTTTTGCGCTAAGGTGAGAAAGCAAACTCCACGTACGATAAGTACAATCGGTTTTTTTCCGTGTTGAGTAAGCACAGTTTAATCTTGTAATTGCATTTTTTATGACAAGTTTAACTATGTACATAAATATATTTTTTTCAATTGATTCAGCAAAATTGTAGATTGAAATTTTAAAAAAATATTGATTATATTATAGATATTTTGTATGAGTAATTCCATCAACACGTTTCAGAAAAACCTTTCCATCATCAGGGTATTGTATAACTATACCCTGATGATGGAAATGATGATGGGAATACTGCCAGGGTTTTCGAGAATACCCGCGTACTGAGAACTCTTTACAACTCCTTGGTGCGAAGTAGACTCGAGAGTGGCTCGATGATCTGGGGGCCACATGAGAGCAAGTACTCTCTTATGGTGGAGAAAGTCCGAAAGAAGTTTCTGAGATATCTCTTCATGAGAGAGTACGGGCATTATCCTTGGCTTTACCCAACCGAGTTTCTCCAGGGTATGCTTGGCTACAATAGTCTAGAGACTAGAAGGAATGTGTATTTGATTACACATTTTTATCGATTGTTGCGCGGTATGTTCGATAATCCTGAAATTATGCAGAGCATTGGTTTGTGTGTTCCTGATAATTACATTAGACATCGTCAGCATAGATTGTTTCACATTCCAATATACAGGACCAACCTGCCGATGGTTATGCCTGTTGGAAGAGCCACAGCTATGCTGAACAAAATCGCTTTGGGTATTGATGTATTCCTAGTGTCTGAGGGGGTTTTCCGAAGCGGGATTCTCCTACACCTTTGACCAGATTTTATGTTATTTTTAATTTATTAAACATTTTTATTTTGATATATACTTCCTAATATGTATTCCTTAAACATTTTGTTTGTAACGTACATATTATCAATAAATAAATTGAATTGAAAAATTGAATTGAATTGAACTATATAACTAGGGTGTTACTCATACAAAAGAAGTAGATAGATATAAACAAATAATATTATCAATATTTTTTATTTATATTTTCCCTATTAATTCTTTATTTCGTGCACGAAGATTGAAGGAGAACTAAAATGCAGTCTGCAAACATTTGTAATGCGATTTTATATAAGATCTCCATACAGATATTAATATCAAACAAAATATAAATTTAAATACACATTTTTGCTAACACAAAAATAAATATTGTCTTTTCAATATTGTGAATTTTTTATTAGGTACATTTTTACATATGTGACAGCTTGAAATAATATTTTATTTTGAAATGAATGTGCAAGTTGGTGAAAAGAAGTTTAAAACTATATTAAAAATATAAAAAAATTCAGTTTCTGCAAGCTCGTCCTGATTACTTCTCCGAGATTCATCTTTAGCACTCTCCTTCCTTCGTCACTTTGAAACCTGAAAACAGAAAAAATAATAATATTATTTATTAGTTCATTTTTCTTGTCTATAGTGATACCTAGACATATATGATTTGTTGATGATATTGCGTTCTCTTTGAACATTCAGATATTTAATTTAATGTATATTATTTTCATATATTATTTTAAATATATAGTGATTGTATGTGTAAATATACAGGGTTATTTGGAAACCATTCATAACCTCGCAGGACTATATATCTGCTTTGATTATGAAACGAAAACGTTCAAGCTATACACGACATGAAAATTTGCATTTTTTTTCAATATTTCTGACATATTTTTTGTAAAATGTTGGAATGTTTTCCAATTGGAATTCGAAAGTTTTTATTTTTTTATTTGACCTGTATCAAGGGAAATGATTTTTTCATATTCGATATAAGTTACTGTAATGATAGTCCAACGTTTTACAAAAAATTAATCAGAAATATTGAAAAAAAATGCAAACTTTGATGTCGCATACCTTCATAACTATTGATATTAGGTCATGATAACTTGAACATCATTCGACTCAAAATCAAGGACTCAAAATATAGTCCTGCGAGGTTATTTATATTTTCAAAATAACCCTGTATATTTAAATGATTATTGAAGTATGTAGACATGATAGAAAATTTCCATTAGATTCCAGCCCTATGAATTTTTCAGAACTTCGGTGCCTAAGAACTAAAGAACTAGTACGATAATAAAACAAAAATGTTTCATTTTACATGCGAGAAAACTTGTGCTTAAAAAGAAGGATCGCATTTCCGCGGCTTACCACCGGTTTGGAACTATTATCACCTGTTTTACAATGGCTCATGTGCTCTCTACATTTAATACATTACTAGCAGCGAGGCTGGGAAATATCACTGGTCATAATAATAATTAATAACGACCCTTGCGTGTAAGCTGAGCCGCGCACTGATCGACGTAACATACTCGAGCGCCCGGGCTTCATTAGCGGCTAGTCATCATCAGTGATGTTATTAATGTTATGTGATTCCAGAGAGTTACGAACGGATAGACGGACATTTGAAATTAGGATACTTGCTTTAATTTTATTGTTTCGATTCATGTTTAAAGATATGTACATATATTTAACACCGTTCGAAAATTTAATTATTAAATATTATCTAAAGTCTAATAGAAAAATCTAAAAGTATTATTTACAGTTGGTCGCCGAAAGACAAAGTATACATATATACAGGATATACCAGAGCTAGCAGCAGAAACTTGACCGCTAGATTCCTAACTATGTTATGAATCTAAAATGTTCATGCAATCATGACCTAATATCAAGAGTTATGGAGATATGCAATATCAAAGTTTCAATTTTTTTTCAGTATTTCCGACTTATTTTTTGCAAAAAGTTGAACTATCATTACAGTAACTTATATCGATTATGAAAAATTCATTTGCTTCAATACAACTTAAATAAAACGATAAAAACCTTGTAAAAAAAACTTTTTTCAATGTTTGCATTTTTTGCAATATCATTTTATTCGACTTGTATTAAAGAGAATGAATTTTTCATACTCGACATAAGTTACTATAATGATATATACATAAGATCATCATTACAGTAACTTATATCGATTATGAAAAATTCATTCGCTTCAATACAACTTAAATAAAATGATAAAAACCTTGTAAAAAATACTCGACATAAGTAACTGTAATGATAGTTCAACTTTTTGCAAAAAATAAATATTGAAAAAAAATGCACACTTTGAGATTTCATATCTCCATAACTGTTGCTTGAACATTTTAGACTCATAACATAGTCAGGAATCTACCTGCCAAGTTTCTGCTGCTAGCTCTGGTACATCCTGTATATAACGTTTATTATTTCTGTTATATATATTTTGATTTTTTGTCAGATTTCGGGCAAATCCGACGTCATAGGTCTGGACGCAGATATATTATAACAATTATTACTATTGTAATGATGAAGTATGTACAACGATCAATTGAAACACATCGACCTTCACCTAAAAATCTCAGAGACGAGAGATCAAAGTCTCCTCTGTGTTCGTGCACCAAGTAAATAGTAGATAATTTATAATATTTTTGATGTTATCGTTTATCCCCCTGATTGATTTCCTGATCCTATTTATTTAAACAATTCTGTATCTTATTATTTGTTTATTTTTTATTTATTTTTTACTTTTTCTTTTTCTTATTTCTTTATGAATCATGCCGAATCTTTAGCTGATACGCTCGAAAAGAAAAGGAGCTCTTACATCACGGAATCTTACATGTGAAATAAATAAGATGTATTTTCGGCTTGAAATTATTCGGACCATACTGTTTTCCCCGTTTTTCTGTTAGGCGTTGTTACTACCCGGAATTTCTCATACTAGCTGCTATCCAAGGTACCCGGGTACTCAACCTGGATGGACGTTCCCACATACATTATTTTATTTTTCTATCTCACAAATTGATATTTAGACAGTGATCAAATAGCTTCTTAGAAGGTCACTACTTCTCATAGCAATGTCTGTCTTCCCTTTATTTCCTTCCCTTTCAAATAATTTACATAAAGAAGATCCAAACGGATGATGGCGTTTATGAATAAAATTATTAAACTGGAAATCGGAAATGGGTACCCAGGTACCCGGGCAGTAACATAAGGGTTAAACCTCTTTCCATTTAAGAAAGACAATCGAATTAGTGAGTGTAAACTGTACGTACAATTGTTTTGTTGTATTGGTGTTTACGGGTATGGTATAAACACCAACACAACGAAAAACAGAGCCTCGTACGCACGGCTTACACACACTAATTCGATTGCCTTTTTTAAATGAAAATAGTTTTTTTGTCTACTTGCATACGAGTACAATTCGCGTCTCACCGCAATCGTTCGGGCCACTACACACAAATCATCGAGTCACTTGAGATAACTCACTTCTTTTCTCGTCGCAGTTCTTCATGTTCAGCAAGCAGAGGTTGTTGAACTTCTCCTGGACCCCGGCCGCGTCAGTGGCGCACACGGGCGCGTGCAGGAACGGACAGATCTTGGGGCAGGGCGCGTCCTCCTCGGCGCACGCCACTGCGACCACCAGGAAAACTGGAAGAAAGCGCAAACAAACGCGCGCATTAAAGATCCGATCCCGGTTTTGGAGAGGTTAAGGAGTTTGGTATCGGAAAAATTACAAGCAAAAAAAAATCAGAGTAAATTTCTGGATGAGTAGCCCCGAAAGTGATTTTTTAGCGTATTTTCATGAGTGGTGATCAGAAAATATTCAATATAAAAATACAAATGTAATAATAGGAGATTAAAATATATATATAACGTATACTGACAACACATACGTAAAACGACTCCAAACTATAATAAGAGATTCAGAAATGAAACATTGATCTTGTCATATCAAATAAATTTGATCTTCGTGTTAACGTGTTAGATAATCTAAAAATAGTACTGATCACAACACAATTAAAATTACAATAGCAAAAAAATGAAAAACGTCAAAATAGCAATCAAACGATAAAATACAGAAATATAAAAAAATATGACAAAGAAAAGTTCATCCAGCTACTATAAGAAGCGGATTGAAAAGCAATAAATAAATTGGACTTTAATATTAAGACTGAAAAAATGGTCGACGTATATAAAAATATAATAAAAGTTGCAATATCAGAACAAACAATAACAAATGGTACTCACAAAATCTATGAAAAATGCAATATGAAAGAGATAAATATTATATAATAGCCAAATTAACTAACTGCGTGAAAGACTGGAGTAAGTACAAGAAATAAATATAAGAAGGAAATAAAGATTACATACAATGAATACATTAAATTGAGGAAAATAAACATGACTCACAAAAAATGTGGATAACAATAAAAGGACTAATTGAAGATGTTAAGGTAACTGATATAAATAACATAATATTTCCAAGTAACATAAAAAAAAGAAAAAAAATACAAAAAAACATTTTTATGAAGTGTGTTATGAACAGTTTAATAAATATTTATAGTACATCTGTGATAAAATCATTTAAGTACAATATGTACACAATATTATCCGATATTTTGATTTATATCAGAAGGATGGCATATGTCACTCTCAGATAAAATTTATTATTGGCAAGATAATATTTTTTCTGATTAATATACGTACAGAATGCGAACGAGAGAACGGTCTTCATTGTAGGATGAATCACTTGTGACAAAAATGTATTGATTATTTCGCTTTTATATAACAATCACTATTGACTAAACCACAGATTCTCAAAATACATTTATATTTAACTGTAAATAGTTGCGGATATTTTATACGGACCGTATGTTTTTCTAAGAAACGATTCTCGACGTTTCGTTGAATGCTTATTCAACGTCGTCAGGAGGACGAACTTTACCCGCGGAGGTTGAGGTCGGACTGATTACTGCTTTCAGTTAAATATATCTAACGACCGTAATAATAACCTTAACTCTTAAATTACATTTATATGAATAAATGTACAGGGTTATTTGGAAAACATTAATAGCCTCGCAGGACTATATTCCTGCCTTGATTATGAGTCGAAAATGTTCAAGCAGTTAATATCAATAGTTATGAAGTTATGCAATATCAAAGTTTGCATTTTATTTCAATATTTCTTACTTATTTTTTACAAAACGTTGAACTATCGTTACAGTAACTTATGTTGATTATGAAAAATTAATTTGTTTCAATACAAGTTCAATAAAATGAATTTTTCCAATTGGAATTCGAAGGTTTTTACTATTTTATTTGACTTGTATTAAAATGAATGAATTTTTGATATTCGATATAAGTTTCTGTAGTAGTAGTCCAACGGTTTACAAAAAAAATTCAAACTTTGATGTCGCATATCTCCATAACTATTGATATTAGGTCAGGATTGCTTGAACATTTTTAACTCATAATCAATGCAGGAATATAGTTACCTGCGAGATTATTAATGATTTCCAAATAATACTGTTTATATTATTTATTGAATTGGCGTTAACTTTGTGGAATGACATATTTTAATTATATATAGATATAGAACTTGTCTAAGACCACTTGTGAGTTTATCACTACTTGACTAGTTTCTACAACTACATTTGTTGTCATCAACGGGAGATTATATAAACATATATTTTTGGTCTTAGACAAGTGCTATATTTACACATAATTAAAACCCTATATATATATATATATATATTGTAACGAGACTAAAAATAATCACGCACTCCTGTCAGGTGACAGTTGCTTGAATCACAACACTACGGAAAAATCGAGAACGGTCTGTAATGTTCTATGGCTTTCGGGAAGCATCTGAAATATTCTACAAGAATCTAGAAGCCACGAGAATCATCTCCTAAACACTGGGAACGCCTAAAAGTTTCGATACCAGCATTGGCCAGATATAAATAAGTCGCGCGCGGGAGTAAAGAGTAAAGCACGCTTAACAGCGAAACAAACGCGAAGGCAGCCGCAGGCTGCGGAGGCCAGGGTGGCCAACCGAGCGATAATTCGACAGCGAATAGTCTGGATGTTGTGTGTTCTAGTTCAATCAGCACTTCGTTGTGCATTTTTGCGACAGTTTTCAAATTACATTTTAAATTGCTGTTAGAAAGTTAACAGGATATCTACATTATAAAGTAAGTAACTGTTGTAAACGGCGCTGTTAAAATATTCAATAACCGAAAACCGTGCATGCGAAGATGTATGAAAGTAGGCGATACAAGAGAGGACAGAAAAGTGTGTTTATAGTTTTATTACTAATACAGTTATTAGAAGCTCTCATAGTTCAGCGGACATGACCCTAGCGTTCCATTTTGAGAGCTTTGGGTGAGGTCGTAGTACATCTATGTACATAATATGTTATTTTACCATACAATTTTGATTGTTACCATTAAATATTAATTAATATAATCATTGAATAAATTTTTAATATCTTATTAATTAATTATAAATTAAAATGGATTTGCAGTTTTAAAGTATATTACAATATTTGAAAAACACTGCTCCATAGACGTAGTAAGTACATCTACAGGATGTGGCTAAAGACAATTATTTTAATGAATCTATCAAGAGGTATGTCCGGACCATAGAACGCCAAACTTTTCTGTCCTGGCACACAACTGTTGCCCCACCCACTGTCATACAACTTCTTATTCACACTCTCTAGTCATCAACAGTGAAGAGAGAGTCACCACAGACCCAGGGCCGTTCTACGAGCAAAAGCTCCCGTATCGGCCCTACATTTTTGCCATCGAGTTAGGCATTGTTCGAATGCTAAAGCAGTTTCCTCGCTACGCCGCTGATGATGCGAAATGCACTTGTGCGACGCGGCGAGGAAACCGCATAAACCACTTCACTGCCTCTGGGGTGAGTTATGAAAACAATTTATTTATCTTCGATCATCAACAGGGTTTATATAATGTTTGGTTTATCTGGTCATGCCAGGTCTTCCGCGGAAGCCTTCTGTTTCTGCTGCCTTCAACATTGGCTTCATGAATTTTCTTTAAGGAGGAATACCTACCTACGAAGCGCTAAAAAAACATTTTTTTAAGAAAATTATTATCTCAGCGATCCTTTATTAATTTTGTGTAAATATATATAATCAATGTAGTATTCTTGAAATACGCGCCCTCTTATTTAATCTGCAGTCACTCTTAGATTGCAGCTCTATATTATAAATATTTATATTTTTAATGCAACTGCCTATCTCGATGCTAACTGTATAATTCAATGCGTATATTTATAAATGTTACACGTGTATAAATTTTCATAACTGATCTACCTTGCATGTGATAGAAGTAATAATAAATCTTTTCAAATTATTGATTTCTAGCTATTCAAAAGATTGTGAACATTTTAAATTATTGACATATCTATAAAGGTATTAATTGTAAACCTCTGGAAAGAAAATAAAATAAAATAAATAACCCATAAAAACCAAGTTTTTATTTTACTCCCTTTCTTTGTAAAATATAACAACAATTAAAGATGAATTAAAACATATAACATAACACTAAACTTACAGTAATTTAATATATTTCTAAAATGTCAGATGTTTTGAGCTTTGATAAGACACTTCATGCTTTGAAGATTAAATTCTAAAAACATTTGTCAGTCAATTTAGATTTTCGACATTCGTAGTGAAGTACCTATTATGTATACCGACGGAGTAATTCAAATTTAGAAAATATTCCGCGACGTTATCGGGCCGCCGCGCCGTTGCTAATCAAATTTTTCTAATGATTCCAATTTGAAAAAACCAAAAAAAATTCTAAAAATCCGAAATTATGATATAACTATTAATTTTTTTAACGAAAATTTGATAGAACTTCTTGATCGTCGCCACGAGTCTACTTGCCAAGTTTCAGCTCGATTGGATCACGGGAAAAGGGTAAAAAATCGATCCAAAGTTTTTTTTGACGGCAAGCCGGCAAGCAAGCAAGCAGACGCCACGAGTTAATATAAAGGGAGTAACAATATACTTTACAAAATTATCGTACTTTTATCGGAATTACTAAAGAAAATGCCCTAATTGTCTTGAATACATACTTTGTACCTTAAAAATTAAAATAAACTTTTAAAAGCAAACTATAACAAAAACTTGTGAAAGCATATTTTCTTCTACCCACACATAAAAACTGCTGCAATAATAATAATTTTTTGAAAATCTCAACTGAAAAAATAATCAAATTGAGAAGTACCTGATATTTTAAAGAGCTCTGTTTTATTTTTTCCATGTTTGCATATCAATTAATCTGTCAATACGTTTACAAATATAGCAGTTCTCTTTTGAAAGCCACTAATTGAAACGCAAATAAAATAATGATTTCTGCAAAACACCTATCGGTTTATTTAAGAAATAAAATCAATATTCTGGAAAAAACATTTTGTTTACCAGGTGTACCCACTAATTAAGAAAAGTTCCAAACAGTAAGTATGCCACAGGTTATATCGTGACGAAACTTTTGAAGTAATAGAATTAATGCGTGAGTGATTTCCATCTATACACGTAAGAAAGTTCACAAGTTCTCGGAGAAAAAGTATCAGAAACATTTATTTTTATTTTTATTTTTATTTAATATTAAAACTACATTTAAATCATAATACATTTGTCTATTACAATTTACTTAGATACATTTTATTTTATTGCTTTGCCTCTCCAAAAATGAGACTTGCTCATGTGCTTGGTGAGGGGCTTACACTTTATTAGTTTATTTTGGATTTGGCTTATTTGTTCCTTAGCTATATGTCTTGTAATGCATTGTCAAATTGTATCGATCTAAAGTGTTGGTTTATTTTTTTCTTTAATTGTTGTAAGTCTTAATGATGTATTTTTTTCAAATTTAGCAGTTATGTTTTCTTTAATTAGTCGTATTATTGAGGTTTTTTTGTAAACATTCTCTAATTTTGGAACTTGGAATGTAGAGAAAAGTAATTGTGTAGAAAAGGTTTTTCTTTTTTTTAATATTACTTTTATAATTGATCTTTGATACTTTCACTGTGTTTATGATGTTATTATACGCCCCTCTCCATCCAATGATTCCATATTGGAGTAGTGCATGGACAGAAGCGTAATAAACCATTTTTAAATTATCTATGGTTAGTGTGTTACGCAATCTTATGAACATATATATGCATTTCCTTATTATAAAATATATCGAATATATTTTTGCATCAAAAGGTTTCAAATTAAAACTTATTCATCAGGACCCATGTATTTTAAATACATTTGTTATTCTAAAACGACGATTGCTAAATTATTTAACAATTAATAAATTATCAAATCATAGATCTTTTAATACTGAAGAAAATTGCACCACTTTGTGGGGTTTTTGTAAAAATACGGACTCGTGAAGTCGTTTTTTATAAATATTAGAAATTGAACAAATCGATGTTTAATTTATGAAAATTGTTTTAAAATCTGTCTGTTTTCCTGTTCTTTTTTTGACCATTTATGTTTTAAAAGAGACTGTTTTTAAAAAATGTTTTGTTTTTTGTGTGGTTTTTTCAACCCTTTTTACATATTGTTCATAACTTTTTGTATAATAATTCTGATCTCTTGACTTATTGAATTTTTTGGTCTAAAATGTATTATTCAAATCGATTGGAAACGAAAAATGTGAGATGACGTTCACAAGATTTTCGAATATCACCTCAATTGTCTAGCTTCAATTCAATCAAATTTTAAAGATGGAGAGATAAAATTCAATATTTCTTTTTCATTATTTACACGCTGCAGCAAATTCTCGCGTTTATCTGTGAAACTAAATTTGTATTTGGTTACTCTACTTAGTAAACAAACAAAACTGACCACTGAGATCGACTTACCTGGAATAATAATTAGCTGTGAATACGAATGGTATATCTGTTATGTAAAAATCCGTTTCTAATGATTTTGAAAAGGCCTGGACGTGTATTGAGATCTTTATTAGCAAATGCTCATATTTCTTATCATTTTAATATATGCCCACTTATATTTTAATTAATAGGTACTTTAAAATAATAATTAATGAATTAAATTAGCACATTATCACTTGCCATTTTACAATCTTGCAACATCTTTCTCACCTATCTTAATCTTAATAGATAGCTATTATTAGGGTAAGGTTTGATTGGACCGTTGATGTTTCTCGAGAATGGTGATATCTAGACACGAATAAAAGAGATAAAATCCAACTTCAAGAGGCGTTTCGCTTATTCCACAATAGAGATGGGAAAGATCGTTCAGTTGACTGAACTGTTCGTTCATCAGATCGTTCAGTCAAATGAACTGTTCACTTTAAATCGTTCAATAGTTCTTTGAATTTTTGCATTTTATGTACTAATACGCTTTTGGCGACCAAAAAAAAAGGTCACCGGAGAAAATATCGATTATCCGAGAAAAAATATCGATGACCAAAAAAAAAAGGTAACCAAAAAAATGTCGTAAAAAATAAAATGTAAAAGATACCCAAAAAAAGGACACCGACAAAAATATATCGAAAATATTCCATACTCGACGAGGACGATCTTTAATATATCACGAAAACACAAACATACTGTTCACTGCCTAGAAGAATCAATTTATGAATAAATTATTTATCATCTACTGAACTAGTGAACGGCTAGTTCGCTTTAGTGAACTATACCATTCGATCGTTATATCGTTCGTTTCCGTAAAATGAACTGTTCTAAAAGAACAGTTCGTTCATGAATAACCCATCTCTATTCCACAACTACTAGTGAGCTAGCCACTGCCGATAGGAGTGCACGCATATTTTTGTGTCTGCACTAGCGAAATTATTTTTTCGTCATTGTGAAAAAACGGAAATGAGTACTTTATTTCTTGCTTTATTGCAATGACTTTGGTATGAGTTCAATTTGTATTCAGTAGGTGTCATTTTACCTATTAATTTGAAAGTCTAAGTATTATGTGTAATTCGTAAACAGTGTTTGATTAATGTCGTACCTAGTTTCTATCATTGGACTTCCTTCATTGCGATGAATGGACCGGTCCAATGATAGAATCTTTAATTTAATAAAAAATCATATTGATAATTTTATTCTAGGATGGATGACAGCGAAAAATAGGAATAAATGCTGGTTCAAGAGCTTATGGTGTCCCAAAAGCAACTTTACATCGCCGGTTCACAGAAAAAAAACTAAAATCCAAATGGCATTTTACGATAATAGGTTCCTCCTTGGCTATACCCCAAAAGATATTCGAATGCTGGCCTTTAGATATGCAGAAAAATTAGAAACATAGAAATCTCGGGGAAAAAAAAGAAAAATAATCGGGAAAAAGACATAGCTGGTAAAAAATGGTACTACAACTTTTTGAAGCGTCACCCAGAGCTCAGCTTGCTTCAATCAAAAGTGACGTCTTTTAATCGGCATTCATTCAACAGCATTCAATCAAGAGATCGTTAAAGATATTTTTGATAAATTGATTGAAATAACTGAAAAACACAGAATCAATGAGGCTAGACATTTTTATAATGTCGATAAAACAGGCCTTGCAAATGTGCAAAGAAAGCCTCGAAAAATGTTGGCTCTAAGGGGTAACATCAGGTTGGCCCAATTACTGGTGGCGAAAGAGGCACGACAGCAGTCTCCTGTGAAATGTAGAACAATACATACCACCTCTTATTATATTTATAAAAAAAACGCTAAAGCAGAATTTAAAGATGGTGCTCCAGCGGAAACCATTTTCGCCTACAACCTATTCTCCTTTTTTTTCTATTCTTCTTGTTTCTCTAGAAATTTTGCTCAATATATTGAGCAAAATTTACTAATGTAAATGTAATGTACTGTCTATGTTCCAATGGTAGAAACCAAGCGTTCCAATCAAGGTGCCAGTGGTTCATTCAACGCAACAAATAGTTTTGATATATCTCAGTAAATCATTGTTTTTTATCAATTAAGCATACTGTAGAGAATAATAAATATATTTGTCTACATTATTACATGGTGTTACAGCTGCGTCATCAATAGGTTAGGAAGAATCCTATTCCAAAAAAAGTGGTCCAATAGGCGACCTTACCCTAATTCCTTCTTCTTTTTGGGCCCTATCCGTTCAACGGCTGTTGGCTATTAGCACATTATTTACTGCAAACTTTATTAATAGTATACTGGTCAAACCACTGTCTCAGATTTTCAGCCGTGATTTCTCCTTCTTCCAGGGCCTTGGTGCTATGTTTTTTCCAGAAATATTGAACATAACAATTTCGTAAATATTTTATTTTTATTTTTATTCATATTGTAAGATTTTTGTTTTTAGACCAAAATAAAATACAGAGATAAAAGTTATATTTATAAATATTTTCTAAATGAGTGATTACACAAAATGTTAAGTAAGTATCCCCTTAATTTAGATAGGAATATATAAAAATTAAAAGTACCTATGTAAAAAGAGTGAAATAAAATACAAATACAATTATATAAAGGCATTAATTTTTTCGGGTATCAGCACCAATTTTGTGTCTTCGCATTTTTTAATCCAGGATTTTATAATATATTTCATATTTTCGTTGGTATTTATCGCCACATTATATTTAATTAGGCTTTGTTGCATGTTAAAGAGTTTGGGTCCAAAGTATTTGAAACTCCTTTGCCCATATGTAGTGTGCGTTCTTGTGATTTGTAAATTAAGTTTGTTCGTATGACAATCTCGTTTGTGTCTCTTCAAAAATGTGAATTATTGTATAGAATTAGCATATATTTGTCTAATATCAAAAACATCGAATTCGTTGAATATTTCGTTAGTCTTTTTGTTTTGAAGATAACTTTTATAAAAGTTTTATAATTAACGGATTGAGTGCACTCATAGCTGCTCCTCCCCATGCAATTATGCCGTGTTCTAAGATTGATTAGCAAGGTGCTAAGTATACCGTATATAAAGGTTTTATAATAAGGAAGTTTCTAATATTTCTCAAAAAATACATGGTTTTGTATGTGTATGAAAGTTCCATTAGAGATATCATTAATAATAATTCCTAGGTAGTTAATTTGATCAGTATGTTTAATTTAAGAGCATTTCGTTTTATGAATTGGTACACCCCTAGACTTTCTGACTTGCTGGAAGCCAGATATTTAGTTTTTTATTAATATTAAAAGTTAGGGTGTTTATGTCAAGCCATTATTTAACAATGTTAATATCTTCTCAATTTTTTGATACTGATGCCCATATATCTGCTCGGAATTGAAGAAAGTGTCATCGCTGAAGCGTATAATATTCCGTCAATTGTGACTAATAAATAACTGGATGAAGCAGAAATTTTATAGAATAGATAAAGAGAGATATAAATGGACGTCCTACGAATATTACCTGCGATCGTGTGACAGCGATAATGACCCACTTTACAGAATTGTTGTATTATTAATAAACACAGGTGTGTCTACATGTTTATTTTGGATGACAGGAAATGGAGTCGTCAGTAAATTATTATCTTAAAAAAATATTATACAATAGATAGCGGAACCATGCCATGTATAAATATATAGTACATTTTTAATTTTAAAATATGTATGTGCGATTTATAACATACTTATATTTTATATACTACGGTGTTTAAATAATATGGAACCTTTATTTTATTCGCCCAAACAATGAAGCGCGGGTGGTGTCTTTTGTGTAGAGAACATTCATACGTATGCGTGAATTTAATAATATAATTGTGGGGTATAAAAGCAAAGGCAGCAATCTCCAAAAAAATAATGCAGTCATCGAGGATTGCTTATTTGTAATGTAATGATTTCGAGATATTATTGGAAACAAAGCCTATAAATTTATTTGGTCATGGTCAAATCTAGAATTCAGTACATTTTAAATTAGTACCCAATCTTTGCTGACTGTATTAAAAACATTTTTTCAATTTTTTGGATATTGCTGCCTTTGCTTTCATACCCCACAATTGTGATAACATTCATAATGCATTATGTTACATAATATATGGGTAGCTTGTTAGTGTAGTGGTTATGGCTCTCGCCTAGTGCTCCAGTTGTTGTTGATTCAAACCCCATTCCAGGAGACCAGAAAATCAGCCCTATTTTCATAGAACAAGCATTTTGCGTACTATGTAAAAACTAATTTTTACCCGTCAAAAATGACGGAACAGTAGTTCGCGTCTTTGCTAAGCTCATGCAGTGCTGGCAACATCAATAGCGTTCTGCGCTAGCATTCACGCAGCCGTGGTTCGCGCCCATCGGATCGTAATTACGGACGTTATACGAAATTCGGACGGAGGGACAGACAAAAATTGTTGTCGCTGGCAATTAATCTCTGAGTAAAGGAGTAGTTGATGTCCGTCGGACTGTCAACTGTTGTAAATTGACGGAACGACTTGAGCAGCGATTTTGCTTTTAATTTTGCAAAAGCCTAGCGATACTCGAGTGGAAACCACTAGCAAGATCCAACAGGCTTTCACGGACCATGCTACGAGCATCTCACGGATAAATAGTGATATAACCGCTTCAAAGATGGACAGCGAATCGCGTTCCGGTAGGTCCTCAGCAAGCCGAAACTGCGGACTTTGGTCACGGCACCACAGTCCGAGAACTTGCGAACGAGGTGGAGATAAGCATTGGATCGGTATATCAATTCTGACCAAGAATTTAGGCTTGAAGAGTTTCTGCAAAATTCGTGCCGAAGCTGCTAACGACGGAGCAGAAGCAACTCCTTTGGATATCCTGCAGGAGATAGATGATGTACATCGCAAACAATGACCCGAATTTCCTAAGCTCCGTGATCACCAGAAACAAGGATGCAGCCCTCATAATGGAAACATCCATCATACCGAAGTCAAAAAGGCACGGCAGATCCGCAGCAATGTCAAGGTCATTCTGACCGTTTTCTGCGACTCTTGTAGGGTGGTGCATCAAGAGTATGCACCACACAAGCACAACCATGAATACTACCAGGGGCCTTTGTCGCCTTTGTGAAGTTGCGCAACACAAACCATATGTGGTCAGCGACAAGTTGGCAGCGCCATCACAATAATGCAACAGCCCATTCCTCGCATTTGATTCGGGCTTTTTTGGCTGAGCACGGTAATCTCCAGATTTTTCAGGCTTCCTACTCTCCCGACATGGCTCCGTTTGATTTTTGGCTACTCCCCATGTTAAAAATGCCGCTGAAATTACAATTATATAGTGTTCCAAGAGAAATATGTGTGTTACCAAGGGGCCTATTTTGTAGAGCGAGTAAAGTGTGTAAGATTAAATATGTTTCTGTCGACCAAAGGTTCCATATTTACTCCCTTTCTTTTGACTCGTAGCGTCTGCTTGTCTACTTGTCGTCTTGTCTGCTTATCTGACGAAAAAACTTTGGATCGATTTTTAACCCTTTTCCCGTGATCCAATCGAGCTGAAACTTTGCAAGCAGACTCGTGGCAACAATCAAGATTTCAAATTTTCGTTAAAAAAAATTAATAAATTTTTGGATTTTTCAAATTTTGCATGGTTTTTTCATACAAATTATTAAGTTGTATGAAAATATTTCAACGCGTCTGGTAGACGCGAAACTTGATTATAGTATAATTTTGGATTTTTGGAAAAATTTTATTACTCCCTTTCGTAGCGTCGCCCGACCGAAGCCCAACGCGTAGGTTAAGCGCCAAACCAGTTTCCACTAGTAAATGAGAAAGGGAGTATAATAAAAACTTGGTTTTCATGGGTTACTTTTTTTTTTAATACACTACGTAGATATGTCAATTTCTGCATAATTCAATTTGTATCTTGTCAATGTCGTTCACTTAGTAGTTTGAGGACGTTGCGCTATGTAGATATAATTACGCACCAAAGCTTTCATGACCTAACAAAATCAATAATGTTATCTGATGACTTCATCGCTAACTTCACACTAACACAAAAAAAATACACGTCCACACACGTAATACTGGGAGATTACCCAGACATCCTACGAATGTAAACACTTTTTTATAGTATTTTTAGTGTTTTAAGCGCTGTGTGGTTAATAATTGACATATAATTGTTATTTTAAACAAAAAATAAATTTTTATTAATTACATCGATCGGTTTCCACACCACTGCACTAGCGAAGGGAAAAACTGCATTTCAAAATGAAGACTACAACATACACACGTTCACCAATTTGAAGACTACAAAGTGTACACTGCATTTGTAGTAAAAACTACATGAAGTGAACTAATTGTAGTACTAATGAAGTGAACTAATATTGTAGCACTTCAAAATTGTAATGAACTACAAGAAATGCTTCTTGAAAAGTGTGCTACTAGGAAATTTTCAAAACCATAGGGGGGGGGGGGTTGTTTCAGTTTCCAGAGATTTCTTCATTTATCTACATCGACTTCCCAAAAATTTCACAAAAAAATGTACTATTTGAAGTATGTACTCGTACTTTCAATAACTTTGAAGTGTGTACTTTGTAGTGTTCACTTAAAAATGAAATATGTACTTTCAATAACTTTGAAGTATATGTAGTTTGTAGTGTGCACTATACTTCAAAAGGTGTGAAGTGTACACTTCAATGCAATGTAGTACTACATTGTAGTAGTTGGTACAGAGCGGACCCATCACTACACTGCGCATCTTTACGTCTGACGATACAGCAGCGAAGATACGATGGCACATAACCGGTCAACGTCAAAAGTAATCAACGTAGTCATTAAAAACTAACCCATAAAAACCAAGTTTTTACAATACTCCCTTTCGCTTTGAATCAGGTTTCGTGTCTATACAAGCGTCGTGCTAATAACTCATATATAATGATTCCAATTTGAAAAAACCATTAAAATTTCTAAAAATTCAAAATTATACTATAATTATTAATTTTTTTAAAACGAAAATTTATTAGATCATTTTTATCGTCGCCACGAGTCTGCCTGCAAAGTTTCAGGTCGATTTGATCACGGGAAAAGGGTTAAAAATCTATCGATATATATACTATACTACGAGTTAAAAGAAAGGGAGTAATAAAATGAGTTATTCTCTGGTGATTGATCACAATGATAAAACATTGTATAAGTTAACTGCACAAGGAAGAAAGGCAGACGCACCGCTAATTTGGGACTCACTAAGGGGCCGTTGTAATATCTTGTACTGTAAGTCAACGAAATGTCGAAAAATTGAATAAAAACGATTTTGATGATAGGTGTCAAAAATCGTTCGTAGTGCGCACGCGCACCGGCTTAAACGAACTACACAGTTTAAAGCCATGTATTCACCAGGGGACAAATTATCTCTCAACATCACGCGCGGCATAGGGTCTACGTGACGTTGCAACGTCGCGCACAACATAGCGGGGCATTTCTACGTGCCGCGGAAACGTTGCCATGCGCACGGTGCTCGAGCGAGCTCACGGGGACATCGGGCTGCGCGTCAGTATCACGTGGTATGTTTACAAGTGAATGCGCATGCGCTGTATCTGTCAACTTTCGTTAATGTGGGGAAAATAAATTATTGTTCTCCAACTCATCGCCGTACGATTTTGTGGGACACTTCAAACCGTGAATATAAAAATAAAATGATGTGAGGGCCAACAGCGTTCCTTAATATTGTCTTGCTTGGCTATGGAGGGCCCGATTATTTGTAATAAATTCTCAAAACCAGTTGTTGTCATTCGAGTGAAATTGACAAAAGATCCTTCAGATATTCGAAGATCGCATAAAATATCCATCCTTCTTTCTCTTTGCAGTAAATAATTTCGCACCCACCACCTTTTTCTCCTCTTACGTTTCGATAAACTCGTTAAAATAAATAGATACGCAGCTGTTATCATAACCTCATCGGGCGACAAGTGTAAATAGATGCGCAGCTGTCATCATAACCTCATCGGGTGTCATTTCCGCGACAAGTGATATGTGAGACCCGGTGTGTACACGTCAAATGACTGCGTCATTGTCTCCGAAACATGATTGAAAGATGTTGATGCGACGTGAATACATGGCTTAAACCGTCGTCGCCAACTAAGCCAAGTTATACATCCGGCCCTAATTAATTAGTGTAGATAGTTTAAGGGCACTAGGATTTATTGTTCCAATGTTCAACAATAAATTACCGGAATCCTTGTCCACTTGTATGCTAACAAAAAAAACATTTTGAAGTGAAAATAAAGATTGATCTGATGAGAGATTTATGATATGTTGATTGATTAATGATGTCCCTGTGACAAAATTTATTACTGTTCTGAAAAATTTGGACAAACTCAAAATATTCTGGATGAAAATACTGGTCTAAAAAGGGTTTAAATAATTTAAAATGATATTTCAGGCGTATTCTAGTGTAATGCTAATAATTCGGAAGAATCTCATCACACATATAAAGGATATTGCTAAAAAAAAATTTTTTAAAAATCATAAAATTGATATCTCATTAGTGAAATCTGTGGTCATTTAAGGGGAATGAAAAAGCTTTGGATGCCGGTCGCGCTAAGGATTGTTGCAACACATATGTGGTACATGTCGTATAATTTAAATATGTACAACTCTCAAAAATTTAAAAGACATGGTATTCTATTATGGATGGAAATGGTGAACGTTTCATTGTGTAAAGTGATCACTTTATGCCAGCCGTACGATAGGTCGTAAGCCCTATGAACACCAAAAGACTTCCATACCTACTTTCCTATAAAAATAAAATTTCGTCTCTGTGAGACATCTATAATATATTGATTGAAAATAAAGAATTTGCTTAAAAGGTTTAAGGTTTAGATTAAATATTATTACAGTAAGTTTTTATTCTTTTTATTTAAAATATTGAGAATTTTCAATATTGTTTCAAGTTTTTTACTTATTGAAAAAGTGAAAGTCGCTTAGTTGATCTAGTTAGTGAAAAATAGGTAAAGATAAACATAAATTATAACTTTAGTTATTTGTTTCAATTATTTTTTTGATTTTATCTACAAAACCCAATTTTGTTTTTTTTTATATCGTTGATATGTTAATATGTTATGTATACATTATATTGAGAAAATTTTATCGCTGAATAATTATTTTTGCTGTTGTAGAATATATAAATTATTTTAGTATACATTTACCAAATATAAGCTATTTTGAATTTTTGAAGTAGAAATTTTCACTTTCAAATCATGAATGTGTTAGTTATGAAGATGTTTCCATAGAGAACGTGCAGTCTGATTGAAAGTTCGAGAGGGGACTTTCTACGTTCGAACTTATGAGATTTTAAAATAACATATTTTGGTAAATAGGTTCTGAATAATATATTTTAAGAATATTTTTGAATTGAATTGAATTGAATAATATATTTTGCTAAATAATAGTGTCTATTTTTTGTTTTCCACGATGTAATGCGACAACTCCATTTGAAAGGCAATATTATTTTGTGGCGGAGCCTTCCCTTCCGTCGCATCCCTACAGGCAGTGTAGCCAACAGGACAGGGAGCGCGCCAATACACAGTACTTGTTTTTCCCTCGCTTTCTGTGTACACTTCAACTTTATGTCTAATAAATTTCATTAATTCACTTGGGTCTTTTATTTAGTGATCTAAAGAAGCCACGATTTTGTGTATAGTAACGCCCTCTAGAGAAATATTATTTAAACCATCATCTGAAATGTAATTGATGTTAATTGAACCCATCGTCGAAGCATTTAGTTTCAGATAATAGATGGCGGTGATGATTTTTATTGTAATTAATATTATGATGAATTCATAACATTAATTATGATAAAAATATTTCATTGAACTTTATTAATTATTTATTAGTTTAATTATTTGCCGTATAATTCAGACCACTATATTTTGAGAGTATAAGAAGCTTTGGTATGGTGTTTCTAGTGCCTAATCTAGATTAGGTACTAGAAACACCATACCAAGGGCAGCAAATATCTCCGTAGGAACTGCACACCACCAGACTCCCAAACACCCTTTATTTTTTTGAGATGAAGAGGAAGATCCACTACCCATTAGAACAGCCGAATGGAAAAGGCAACCGGACGTTCTTTGGTGATGCCGAAAAACTGAAAGAGAAGAGAAGAGTCAAAAAGGCAAAAATCTTCAAGTTTGTGTTTACTGGGGTATTATGCCGTGTTGTTACGACCTTTTGGGCCGAAGTTTCGGATCCCATTGCAGGGTCCATCATCAGGGCTGATGTGTTGTTGTGTGTGTTGGTGTTGTGGTTGTTAACAACACAGCATAATACCCCAGTAAACACAAACTTGAAGATTCTGAGTGACCGTGAAAACCTAAGAACATTCTTAAGAAGGCAAGAGTTGGTGAAAAAATGAAGATCCTCTTCGTAAGGGGCTTACGTGGATGGACGGACTTTATATATTGTTTCAATGTTAGGACAGTTAATAAGACTATGTAGTTAATTTTGTTAGTTACGTAGTTAAACTAATAACTTTGTAAAACAATGCAAAGCCGGTAACTTAAATATGATACTGCTAGTATATTAATAAATCAACGACAGAGACAAATGATGTTTGTAATCACGTTGATCTTTGCCGTCAATTTTGGTACATTTCCAATGATTTTTCAACCGAATCGAATTGATACTTTAAAAAGTTGCATATCTTCGTTTCAAAATTTTTCTCAGAGGGTGAGTATTTACGATATCCACAGCCTCGTCGGGAATAATAATTAATTTTTTAAATTTCAATTTTAAAACATTCATAAACTGACTAACTAACTTACCATCACGCCTTTTCCCCGTGAGTCTAGGCAGAGAGGATAGAGCGCTATACTTTTCTGTCCTGACATACAACTTTCGCTTCGTCTACATTCATACATCTTCGCATGAAAACTCGACGGTTGTTCAGGCTTCTAACAGATACTGGAAGATGGTCCTGTTAGAAGCCTGTTCATAAAGTATGGTTTTATAATATATTACCTATGCCTACCATATGTTCAAATATAGTTTTCACGAACAGTTTACTCCTAATAGTAAGTAAACTACTCAAAACTTGTCTCAACTGAAAAAAAAAGATGTCTAAATCTGCAAATACCATATTATAAGTGTCAAGAGCCATGTTGTTTTTTATTAATTTCACTGACCGTGCTTTCGCCGTGGCTGGACCAAAGTTATGAATAAAATCTACCAAATAAACTGAGACAAATAGACAACATACCACAGTTCAAAAAACAACTAAAGACGCACTTATATAAAAAACCTATAGAATCAACCGTTAAAACACCACCTAATGTTTTCCACTCCTAATATTGTTTTGCAATATATATTTTTGTTGTGTGAAGCGCCCTTAAAATGAATAATCACGAAAATGGCGCGAATAATTTATGCAGTACCTACATAAAAATAGAATTGAAAGCGTCCAAAATAGATTCCTAAGGTACCTAAACTTCCGCTCATTTAGATCTCATTTGGAGACTGCGAAGTTTTTCAACATGCAGACTCTAACTTGTCGAAGAGACATGGTTGACGCGGTAATGTTATTTAAAATATCGCACAACCTAATTGATAATCCTGAACTTCTTCAACCAATATCTTTCCATATACCAACTCGCAATAACAGACATTCACCTACTTTTTATCACCCCTTTGCAAGACCAACCGAAAACAAAACTCCTTTATCTACAGATCCACAAATTAATTTAATACAAACTATCACCACATTTTTAACTCAACGACATAAAACAAACAATATTTACACAACCGCACCCAAACTACTTCATACAATTTATCTTCCCTTCTACTCCCGTCCCACATTCCTATACTTTCACTGCTTATACCTTTTATTGCTTATATATGTACCTACTGTATATTCATATATTTTATATTTTACTGTTTACTTCTGATATTGTTTAATGTATATACTTTTTTAATTGAATGTAATATTTTTTATGTAAAAGCCTGTAATGGGCGTATATAAGTAAATAAATAAATAAATAAATAAATAAATAAATAAATAAATAAATAAATAAATAAATAAATAAATAAATAAATAAATAAATAAATACATAAATAAATAAATAAATAAATAAATAATGTATTGCTTCAGTGTTTGGGCCTCAAGCAACTTGTTGGTCTTATGGTTAGGATTCTCGCCTCGTGATCCAAAGGTCGCTGGTTCGAACCTCACTCCACACCAGCAAGTTATTCCTATTTTCATAGCACAACCGTTTAGCTTAGTTTGAAAAAAGTAATAATATTGATACGACACGTATTCCGTGTTCACAACTCTATATGTTTCTATCTATCTACAACTATCTACAAGATCAAGAAAAAAAAAACAATCTACAAGAATACTAACTGTAAAAAAATTAAATAAATATATTTACCGGAAAATAGAGAAGGATTTTTTGCTTGGAAATCTTTTTGATAGATATGTTTTAGTCAGTTAAATTATCGCGGCTGTCTTGTGCGTAGCGCGGGCGGGACGCGTGTCCACCTATCCAAATGCCCGATAATACAAGGTTAAGAATATTGTTTTAGCGAGCCTATTTTAAAACGTTACGGATCCAAATAAGTTGCAAAATGTTTCAAATATAATTAATGATAATTTGTTACTTTTGCAATTTAATTACTTCTTCTTCTTCTGTGCCCTGCCGGGTCCCCCTGACGTCGGCGATCCTCTGGGAGAAAGTTTCCCTGTCCAGAGCAGTTCGGAACAGCTCTTCCACGCTTCTTATCCCGGTCAACTCTTGGATGTTTCCAAGCCAGGAATGCCGCCTCCTTCCGACCCCTCTGCGACCCTCAATCTTCCCCTTCATGACGAGCTGAAGGATGGAGTACTTTTCGCCTCTCATTATATGACCAAAGTATGCAATTTTACGGAGCTTTAATATGTTAAGTAACTGTCTGTTTGTATTTACTCTACGTAAAACTTCAATATTACTAGTCATGTCAGTCCAAGATATCCTTAACATTTTACGATGTACCTATCCACATTTCGAACGCCACTAGGCGATTTAGAGTATTCACCTTCAGCTTCAACACCGTTAAGTAGAACTGACCATACATAGCATTTGATCAACCTCTGTCTGAGCTTCAAGTTTAAGTCGTCATTACAGAGTAGACTTTTCATCTTATTAAAAAATGCACGAGCTGTCTCTATTCTGCGTTTGATCTCCGTATCAGGTTCCAGATTGTCAGTAATAATACTGCCCAAATATTAAAACTGTTTTTCTCTCTCAATGTTGATACCCTTTAATTGAAGACACACATTTAAATGATTCTCTCCTTTTTTTAATTTAATTACTATACATATATATTTACCATTAATTTAATGAACTGAACAGACAATCTATAATAATTAAAAACCTCTGCCAATATTTGTTAGTTTATTCTCTCACCTATAGGTACATGAGAACATCTGTAGTTTTCGGAACTAGTAGCGTTAAATAAAACTCAAAAGTTGTCTTAAGGGGGGGGGTAAGGTTATTAACTTTTTTTTTTGCATTTTATTTTTAATTTTTTAAATGAATGTATAACATCGCAAGAATATTGTGTCAAAATTTCAAGTCAATCGGAGCAAAATTGACAAAATTATGAACATTTGAGCGATACTCACACTGATTTTCTATACCTGCTCGGGCAGCTAAGAGACGCGCTCACCTGAGGACTACCGGACGTGCTATTCTATTGGAAAAGTTTTGCGTAGACAAGGACAAAAAGATGCTGATGATGAAAGCTCTTTGCTGTGTGAACATGGCATCGACAAGTATGTGTAAGTATAAAACAAGTGTTGAGTTTTATTTTGAATTCTACAGTGTGCAAAACTTTAAATCGTTTTCCCCACATCTCACGTTTTCAAAGTCGGTGTCCATCATAACTTCAAAACTACTGCACCGATGCTTTTGAAATTTTGAACACTATTTCTATACATAATTTACTAGGCAACGCTGGAGACTTTTTTTCAAATATGTTATTAATTTTTATTTTTTAATAACAAATAAGTCGATATTTTTCGCAAAAAATCGCGTTTTTCCCTTCAAAGTGTTCCAAAAAATTGAAAAATTAAAATTTCAAAAAACCCTCCCAGCGTTACCTGGGAAAATCTATTATCTAACGAATGAACTTTGATTTTTTGATTTCAGATGATCTAGCACCAAGTTATGATGGACACCGCAATTCTACTTTTTTCCGAGATACGTCCGAATAATTGCTGCCATTGCCGTATTTTTTAATATTTCTTCTTGAAAATTTTACACAATATTCTTCAAATGTCATAATTTAATTACCATTGGTTTTAATAAAGAGATTTTAACTGTGTCATCACAAAAAATTCACAAAAACATGCCTTTTTTGTACGAATTAACCTTACTCCCCCCTTAAACAAGTGTAACATTTATTTATATAAACCAATCATGTCATTCCACAAAGTTAATGCCAAATCAATAAATAACATAATTATAAGCATTTTTTCCTTTTTTCATTTCACATATGATTTACGATCCGAACAGTCCATTAAATCGAGGTTTCACTGTATTGTATTTGATGATAAAACTATTCAAATAACAAAAAAAAAACAACATATTGCTTAGCTACATATCTTTTTTTATTTATTTAAAATTAGTACATGTAGCGATATAATAGTGGTTGGTTACCATTAGTGAATGCAATCCTGAGTCGGAATATCCCTTTCGGGATCCCTCGAGATTAGAATTTCCTATCCCGCGGGGTCCCTACGGATCGGGATCCCGAAAATTTTGTGTTTTTTTTTGTTTATGGAGCTCAATAGCAATTAACGCCTTGCATTTTTAAGAAAATGCTCATTATTAATCATTGCATTAAAGTTCTTATAGGCGTTTTTCCAAGCGTCATTCAGTCAATGTAGTAGAGTAAAAACTACTAACTAGTAGTAGTTTTAACTACTATGTTAGGTTGATAAAATACAGCAAATATTATTCAAAGCTATTTTCTTTATTTGAATGTGGCATGAACATAAGTCTTAAGTACTTACTTTTAAGTACTTTTACTACTAAAAGCTCTATAGACATCCCGATAATCCCGACAATCTCGTCCGATTTTTCGGTTCGGGATTGATCTCGTAAAATGCCTCGAGATCTCGCTGGATCGGGATTGCATTCCCTAGTTACCGTTTATTAAGAAATAATTACAATTAGTACCTCGCATGTTTATGGTGTCTGCATGATTACGTTGTAAGAATAATGTTTATAAATAAATATGAAAATCCGTAAGTCCTTAAGTGTTCAGTCCACGGTTGTACATAGAGAACTGGAAGACGACATTTTATTAGGATGTAATATTATTAGGACGATAATATTATTAGGGGGTCGCTTACCCCTGCCAATAGCCGTGGCTGTCAAAATGTTTTACGGAAGTGATGATTTTGCATAATTATTGGATAAATTATTTTTCCAGATATAAAGATAAATGTTAATCGCGGAATATGTCCCCCAAGAGCGGCGCTCACCTCGACTGACACTTCCTGCCCATCTTCGTGTAATACATATTTTTATCTCCAGATATTTTGTACTCTTTGCACCCAAAACTAATGATTGAATTTAATATTGACCCTAAAATGTTCTGTGTGTCAAATGCTATCTTTTAACAACTTTGTTTACCAGATTCGTGTATAAAGGAATCAGTTTTAAATTTTAAGTAGGTACATCACAAAAATCGGACAAAGCTATAAATAATTACCTACTTTTTATTAGCGCGATTAAGTTGTCGATCTGTATGAACAATCGTTGAAATAATTTACATGAAAATAAATAGCTTCCTTGCCCCAGGGTTGGCACTGGAGACCAGCAAGATGGAGCCAAGTTTTTTTCGGTGATGGAGATACCTCAAGGCCTAAATTCAGAGTCAATACTGATTTAAAGGTTGAAGTACGCCTTAAAAGAGTTATTTTGTGCTGAAAATTACGCTTTAAAGGCGTACCTTTACCTTTAAATCATCTAAGTATTGACTCTGAATTGAGGCCTAATTGTTCGTTAAAATTCCATCGTTTGAAAATTTAAGTTCACGATGCATTAATATGATGTCTCGCAATGCAAAATGGAAAAAAGGAATATTTTTACTCCTTTTATATTAACTCCTGGCGTCTGCTTGCTTGCCGGCTTGCCGGGTGAAAAAACTTTGGATCGATTTTTAACCCTTTTCCGGTGATCCAATCGAGCTGAAACTTTGCAAACAGACTCGTGGCGACGATCAAGAAGATCTATCAAATTTTCGTTAATAAATAATAATAATTATAGTATTATTTTGGATTTTTCAAATTTTTAATGGTTTTTTCATACAACTCAGTAAGTTGTATGAAAATACTCCGACGCATCTGGTAGACACGGAACCCGAAAATGAGAAAGGGAGTATTGTAAAAACTAAGTTTTTATTTGTTAGTTTTTTAAATAATGTTTTTTGAGTGATTACAATACTCTATGTTCAATCCACTGCACACATCCATTGTTGATAATGTCACGGGACGTGGCTGCGGGAGGCTAATAAAACGCTCAAAACAATTTTATATTTGTATTATTATTATTATTAAAAAGTCACTGGACTCGAATATATTCGAAGCACTGTTCTTAAATTTGGAGTCACAATATGTTTCTAGAACATTTAGTAACTATAAATTAAAGAATTAACGTATAAAACACTGTTTCTTAATTCATACTAATTACGCTGTTTCTGATCATTTTAAAAAGTATTCCGTTTAATTTTCGTGCGTAGGTACTTCGACCGATATCTGTCACTCGGTTTACAACGAGGTTGCCACACGGTTTTCTCTGGTAATGACGCTTTTCTATGTTGCACATGTCAACAATGACTCTCCGCGCGGCACTTGCTTCGCCTTTTATACAGATCATGTTGGTTTCGCAATGCCTCGAGAACTTTCTTTACATTTCTAGTGTTTACTAGACTTTTCCAGTGTTTACGAGAATGTTCTAGTTAATTCCAGAGTGTTGTAAAGTCTTCGAAAGATTTCGATACTGCGTAATTCCTTCCGATTCACCATATCGTTACAATAATATTTATGTTAGACCAGTACGGTAGATTTTTAATAAATTTCACAACCCTGGTTAATTATTATTTAAAAAATAATAATATTATGTCTAACCACGAAGTAAACGTTATGAATATTAAAAAAATAAACATCAAACCTCTTTGATGTTTATTTTTAACGTATTTTTTTTATATATTTAGCAAGGTCTCTCATCTCACTGATTGTGAAGGATGTTTCCTTAAACACACGTCATAACAACAATGTCCATAAACTGTTACAACACATAGCAACCATTATCCGAATCTCCCTTTAAAATAATTACAGCATCCTTATCTAAAAACGCAGGAAATTACGTAAATTATTGTAAACAAAGTAATTACCGAATGACTAATGTACCGTTTTGAGATATTTTCATTTTTATTTATAAAATTATATTTATTTAAATGTTAATCAATTTGAGACATTTTTATTAAAAATTAAAGCATTCGCTTAATCAGGATTGACGTAAATTGTGTGTTTTACGGCCTTGTAATATTGTACGTAACTTATAAGATTGATCGAAAACCATCTGCTGCAGTACTACTAACCTAAAGCCATGTATTCACTAGGGGACAAATTGTCCCTCAACAGCACGCGCGGCATAGAGTCTACGTGACGTTGCAACGTTGTGCACTGTTCCGCGACGTCACGCACAACATAGTGGGGCATTTCTACGTGCCGTGGCAACGTTGCCATGCGCACGGTACCCGAGCGAGCTCACTGCAACATTACGCGGAGCGTCAGTACCACGTGGTATGTTTACAAGTGAATACGCATGCGCTGTATCTGTCAAGATGACAATGTGGGGAAACGAAATTGTTCTTGAACTCATCGAGCTGTATCGATCGAAGATCGCATAGAATGTCCGTCCTTCTTTCTCTTTGCAGTAAATAATTTCGCATTCTCCTCTTTTTTCTCCTCTTACGTTTCGATAAACTCATTAACATAAACAGATAAGCAGTTGTCATCATAACCTCATAGGGCGACATTTCCGCGACGTGTAGAAAACAATAATTATTTGCAAAAAGGGCCTTGTTTTTAATAACATTCAATTTACTACAGTAAAACCTCGTTAATTTGAAATTGCGACCCAAAAAAACATTTCGAATTGCGCGGAACCCCGTTTTCGCCAAATGAGATACTGCAGCTGTCATAACCTCATCGGGTGACATTTCCGCGACAAGATATGCGAGTCCCGGTGTGTACACGTCAAATGACTTCCCCGAAACATGAGCGTAGATGTTGATGTGACATGCCGAGCGGAATGTTTCGCAATTTGTCCCCTAGTGAATACATGGCTTAACAAGTACCAGTCTGAGTCTACTGAAGTTTTCGAAGACGAAAAAGAATCACGGAAGTTATTGCCGTGCCCTTTTTGTATCATCGAAGAAGGAGAACGTCGCACTATGGAAAATCGAGGTATGTTTCGGACCAAAAGTCAATAACTCTTTTATTTCTAAAGGTATATGCATAAAATTTTACACACATATAAAGTAGTCTATAAAGCTTGAAATCAATATATATTTACTCAAAATATTTTTTTTGTTTTCATACAATTTAATATATTAAAAATAATCAGGACAAAATTTAAAATTACTTTAATATCTGTCAATTTTACTAATAACGTGCTCTAAAACTAATTATAATATTATATTATATACCTAATTTATCCATAACCAATAAAGAAAAACATGAAATGTAAAGTCCATGTTAAGTCTGTTCACTTTATCACTGTAAATGTTAATTTAATGTTAAACTTTGTAGGAATAGATATAAAGTATTAAACATCTCTGAAAAACTCATTTTTTTAAGAATTTTAGAACAACAAAAATGTTTTTAATTTTATGTTAAATTTACGTTTAAATAACTGGACAGTAAATTCAGGATGAATATCTAGGCTATAAATTAACATTAAATGTGAAACATGGGGAGACGTGGGTAACTGCTAAATGTATCGATGAACCAAAAAAAATGAAACGTTTTCTCGATTTAACTGTCCAGTTATTTAAACGTAAATTTTAACATAAAATTTAAAACATTTTAGTTGCTCTAAAATTTAAAAAAAATGATCTTTTCAGAAATGTATAATACTTTATATATATTCCTACAAAGTTTAACAAGAAATAAATTAACTTTTACAGTGATAAAGTGACATGGACATCTAAGTAGGTAAGCACTTCACATTTCATTTTTTTCTTTATTTTCTTTATTGATTATGGTTAAAATAGGTATAACATATAATATTATAATTATGTAGTTTTAGAACACGTCATAAGTAAAATTGTCATTTTTATTAATAAAAATTTAAGCTTTTTTAAATTTTGTCTTGTTTATTTTAAATATATTAAATTGTATGAAATAAAAAAAATATTTAAAATAAATTTATATTGATTTAAGCTGTATAGACTACTTTATGTGTGTGCAAAATTTTATGCATATACCTTTAGAAATTAAAGAGTTATTGACTTTTGATCCGAAACAGACCTCGATTTCCCATAGTCCGTCGTCGAAAATGGCATCGAACCTGAGGTAATGGCTTGGCCAGTCTGCTTTAGTCATCAGGGTGAGGATAACTAATGTCGAATGGCAAGAAGATAAGGTACGAGAAGAAGAAAAGGGTGTTGTATTTTTACAGAGCTGTGCCCTCTAAATATAAATTTCAACCTTGTTTGATGTTTAAATCACGTACACCTGTAAAACACTAATCAATTATGACTGCAGAGATTATTAAACTTTATTTTCTCAGAGGTTAATTAGATTTTTCACCTTGGCGATGAAATTGAATATAATTGAGTGCGATAATTGCTATCAGAGAGTGTGTCATATTAATTTTCCTTCGATGTAGGGTCATAACTCCTATTTGTAATCCGTAAAATGCTGGAAGCAAAGAAAATAAAATAACATTACGAATAATGGCGAATTGAATACAGTTTGTTTCAACGCGCTAATCGCAAACTCCGGTGACTGTAGGAAATTCTAAGACACATCCAATTAGCTACAATCGGTATGAACCAACTTAGAGAAAATTGTAAGTCGAAGACATCACACAAGTTAAATATATATATATATGTTAGTATTAATTTCTTTGGGGGTAACCGCGTCAAAATCTGATCCTCAGAAGGACCATTCGTCAACCGACGTCTCGCCTGAATCACAACAGGCATCTTCAGGTTGTCTTGTTAATAAATTTCCATCACGAGGGGCAGTACGAGCACGTCCGTTCGTATCGGAAGCTTATTACCAAGTGAGGTCTGGTAAGTCAAAGTCTAAATTTGGGTACTGTGGTCATTATTGGCCTTAATGATTTTTGGGAATTTTGTATTAATACAAAATTCCCAAAAACCATTAAGGCTAATAATGGCCGAAGTACCCAAATTTAGATTTTGACCTGCCAGACCTTACTTGGTAAACCCGAGTAAACCCGACTGTTCAGGGCTTGAGCCTCTTGTTCTGGCTCTTACCCCTAACAGTCAGGTTTACTCGTCCAGTTTTAAGCAGGACTCAAAATATGAGGCCCTTAAGAATGAGCAGTGTTACGTGTTCGAAACGTCGGGAGTTTAAAAGTCCT
>JADDOH010025030.1:0-51243 GCA_016648135.1 Agrypnia vestita | reverse complement strand
TCATGTAGAAACTTACAGAAACAAACACCGACGTAAAGCTATGTCTCGTTTATTTTTAATTTTTATTATCGTCTATTAAGTGTTGGGATAAAGATCTTAAAGATCCAGACATTGTTATTTTCAGAATACGGATGATTGTCTGGTAAAGGTCTGTTCGTGCATTTATTCCTTTCTTGATTCATCATGTTGCTGGTGTTGAGCTGTGGGTGGAGCTGTAGCACCAACTCTGGTTCAAGCCGCGTTCTGATCGAGGTCTTAAATCTTAGGTTTATAAGAAGTTATCCTGGTCATGCAGTCAAATCTTCAGATGTCTTCTATATCCGCTCGCATCATATCTTTTTCCATTCATTCTTCATTTAGTTGTTCCACGTAATCAAACCACCTAAGTGACCCTTCTCAATACTGTTCACTTTATGCCAAATAAGCGACGTGAAAATTCTTATAAAATGTATAATATTTTAGTAATATCAAATGCGCCCTTATTTCCTTTCGATCAATATATTAGAAGAAGTGAATACAAATATTTATTAAATTTTTGATAGTATGGAATGTTTCTGGTCCCGACCTACTGCAGTTATTTATACTACATTAATCGAGTGCAATAGACCGGATAGTAGATAGATACGAGTATACTGAAATAAAGCCATGTATTCACTAGGGGACAAATCTCGAAACATTCCGCTCGGCATGTCGCATCAACATCTACGCTCATGTTTCGGGGACAATGACGCGGCCATTTGACGTGTACACACCGGGACTCGCATATCTTGTCGCGGAAATGTCACCCGATGAGCTTATGTTGACAGCTGCGGTATCTCATTTGGCGAAAACGGGGTTCCGCGCAATTCGAAATGTTTTTTTGGGTCGCAATTTCAAATTAACGAGTTTTACTGTAGTAAATTGAATATTATTAAAACAAGGTCCTTTTTGCAAATAATTATTGTTTTCCAACGTCGCGGAAATATATCGCCTTATGAGGTTATGATGATAGCCGCGTATCTGTTTATGTTAATGAGTTTATCGAAAAGTAAGAGGAGAAAAAAGAGGAGAATGCGAAATTATTTACTGCAAAGAGAAAGAAGGACGGACATCCTATGCGATCTTCGATCGATATAGCTCGATGAGTTCGAGAACGATTTCGTTTCCCCGCATTGTCATCTTGACAGATACAGCGCATGCGTATTCACTTGTAAACATACCACGTGGTACTGACGCTCCGCGGAATGTTGCAGTGAGTACGCTCGGGTACCGTGCGCATGGCAACGTTGCCACGGCACGTAGAAATGCCGCGCTATGTTGTGCGCGAGGTCGCGGGACAGTGCACGACGTTGCAACGTCACGTAGACTCTATGCCGCGCGTGCTGTTGAGGGACAATTTGTCCCCTAGTGAATACATGGCTTAAGAACACATCTGTTAATAATTTTTTTCTATTTCGCGAGCATCGCGAAAGATCTAAACAAAATCAAAAAACATCTTAATTTTATAAAACTTCATTATAAACATTTGTTTTACCATATTTCCGGTTTAAAGTTCTCAGCTAGACAAAGTAGTTGTGTCTATGTGTCTCTAGAAAAAGCTTGGAACTCGCAAACTGTAAACTATATACGAAAAACTTATAAATTGCCTAAGTTTTCAAAATCCCTTTTTTAGAAACGGAATAACATTAATAGTTACAATTTACAAATTAGTTTTAATTTTGTAAAGCTAATTCTTAAATTTTGTAAAATTTATATTAAAGAAATCTTAAGTATTTTTGAAGCCTAGATGGATAAAGTACATCTAATTTAAACTGTAATAGGGTATACCGAAGAATTTTCAGAGACCGAAATAATTCATTATTCGTTACATTAAAATTAGATTCACTAAGAGACAAGTCGAGAATTAATTTGAAAGCTTCCCATGACCTGAGGCAAAATAACGAGTCATGCTAATGATGTAGCGCTTGAACAGACTATACTTTTAGAAAAAATATTACTGAAGCTAAAATAGATTTCATTAACCAAATTAATTAATCAATTAGAAAGACATACAGAAAAATCTAATTCACGAAAAAATATTAGGTTACTACTGGGATTCGAACCCAGGTCACCTCCTTTCCGGGGCCGGTGCTCTGACCACTAAGCGGTGGCATTGCAAAGTAATTTCAACTACCGTATCAAAAAAGTGGATTGCTCTATGGACAAAAATAAAAATTAATCAATTAATAAAAATAAGAACTACATATAAGGTCGATATATTCACGGAAACATAGAGGGTTGCTATAGCTTAGTGGTCAGAGCACCGGCCCCGGAAAGGAGGTGACCTGGGTTCGAATCCCAGTAGTAACCTAATATTTTTTCGTGAATTAGATTTTTCTGTATGTCTTTCTAATTGATTAATTAATTTGGTTATTAAATATTTCACAGAACTATGTTCTGAAAAATTACAACTTCACAAATATGAATGTGTTCTTGAATATAGATTTCATTAGATTAATTATTCCGGTCGCTGATTGAGTAGCCGAGAAGTATATTCAAGGGCTGACAGGCAAAGTTATGTAAGTCAGTTTAGATAAAATGAAAGACTTTATTAAAATTATTATCATTAATAATCACTTTGCGAATAATTTGCTTTGCTGATAATACTGTAGAAATTGCTTACTCTGAGGATTAATCCTAAATAGGTATATATACATTTATAGAGGTGCGAACAAGGAATATGTATAGCATCAATATTCTCACTATTTTCAAACTAATCTAAAGGCTTATGCTTTAAAAATATGATTAACTTGGTGGTTTTCTAGAATGGGACTCGAACCAACAACCAACTAGATCACTAAGGCCCGGTTGTTTCAAGTTCGATCAAAGTAAGCGTTCTTTTAAAGCATAGATTTTTACGTTCTCCACCAATCAGACGATCCGTTTTCGTAAAAATCTATGCTTTGATCGACCGCTTACTTTGATCCAACTTGAAACAACCGGCCCTAAGCGAGAGTTAGCTACTCAAATAAAAATATAGGTTTATTTACCTTCCAGCGCCAATATTTTGTAATAATTATGGAAGTTTCACAGAGACGAAGCCATTTATATGAGAAACGTATATGAAAGTCTCTAATACGATGACCCAGGGCTTACAACCTGTGTGATTAAATTTTTCATTTAATTTATTTTAATTCATTGAATCCCTTTAATTTATCTTTTAGTAAAAACAACCCTGAAAATTATAGATGGATCTCTCTGTTAAGTTCGGCAGTTAAATTATTAACAGCCATTTTAAAAAAGAAACTCGAACGAAATACGTGTCACATCAATATTTTTACCATTTTCAAACTAAGCTAAACGCTTGTGCTATGAAAATAGGATTAACTTGCTGGTCTGGAGTGAGGATCGAGCCCGCGACCTTTGGATCACGAGGCGAGAGTCCTAACCACAAGACCAACAAGCTACTCGATTATATTACACTCTAAACGAACTCCCTCTCTATACACGAACAGTTCTGCTTTCTTAGAAAGGTAGCACGTAAATGATTTATTATTACGGATATAATATGTTTACATATTTCAAATATCAGACTAATCAACTAATCAAGCATAATAATTTCGTTGTCTGTTCGTCTGTCCGTCCGTCTGTCTGTCTGTCTGTCTGTCGTAACTTCGTGTAACGTCCACAATTTAGTTCGAAATCACGGCTAAAAAACATTTTAAACGGCCGGAGATGGGGCTTGAACCCCGGACCAGCAAACCCGAACCGGCCGCTTAAAGAATGTTGCTACCGTCGCCTCTCCGTGGACCGTCAAAAATATACTAGACCTTAGCAAAGACGCGAACCGTTTCATGTTCCGTGATTTTTCACGGGCGTACGGTTAATATCTTATAAACAAACTTGGATTATTATTATTCTTGAACACAACAAATAATGAGTCCCGGGTTATAAGATTATTTTTTTTATTTTTGAAAAAAAAAAACACATTTGCATTTTTATATAGTTGGAGACTTTTCTCAGCAGACCATGATTGTTTTTATTAAATTATTGTGAATTATCTAAGTACATATTGAGTGCAAATGAAAAGGAGGTTTACCAGAATATTATTTTTTCTACCGATAAATAGGTAGAAAAAACCTAGAAGAAAAAATAAATAAATAAAAATAATGAAAGATATAAAAAAATATGTATGAACATATAAAATTTAAAAAAAAGCACTTCCTTCTTAACTTTATAAGTAGTATGATAGTATTTTTAGAATAGTATATTTCTGCCGTTAATATTATTTGTTTTTGTTGTTAAATCTGTTTAGTAAATACTTTAATAAACTCCATTTATTTTAAAGTATATTATAAAAAATGAGTATTTCTGGAAAAAAAGCCGTCACCGTCACTTTTTACTAAGTTGTACAACTAATTTATATACTTAACTAATAAAACTAATTTATATACTTAACTACCGAAATAAAGGCATTCACGTAAAATCTTTTGCTGCGTTTACTAACTTGTTTGAGTGAATTGTTAAGGCCATAGATATAATTAATATTTATTCATGCGCGTTAAATGAGACAAATATAAGACTTCAATCCTACATGTGCGTGGACCGTAAAATGATGTGACATCATCTGGATAGTTATTATGATATCGCTCGTGCAATTATTGTGATATCACTCGAATAATTAACCAGATTTAAGGTTGTCTGAATGACTAACCAATGAGAAATTCGGGATATTATCTGTTTTACGGGATATTATCGGATTTCATGTCACTTTAAAAATAATTCCACTCGACCGAATCCGACCGATCTCCTTAACCGAAACCATCCTGCAGCACTCACTCCCTCTAGAGCAGTGATGGGTCCGCTCTGTACTCACTACTACAATGTAGTACTACACTACATTGAAGTGCACACTTCGCACATTTTGATGTGTAGTGCACACTACAAACTACAAACACCAAAGTTATTGAAAGTATAAACTTCAAATAGTACACTTCATTTCAAAGCGAACACTACAAAGTACATACACTTCAAAGTTATCGAAAGTATGAGAAACACATTTTAAATAGTGTATTTTTTACGTGAAATTTTTGGAAAGTTGATGTAGATATATGAAGAATTTTCTGGAATCTGTAACAACCACTCCCCCCCCATGGGTTTGAAAATTTTTGGAATCGAACGCAGAAATCTGTCTGGCGACCTTTTTTTTTTTTTTTTAGGTCGCCAAATGTTACTTTGGAGAAAATATCGTCATTTATTACTTCATTTCATTACTTCACTTCATTAATACTACAATTACTTCATTACATTACTCCACTTCATTAATACTACAATTACTTCATTACTTCACTTCGTTTACTTCACTTCATTTCGTAGTACTACAATTGTAGTGTACACTTTGTAGTCTTCAAACTGGTGAACGTGTGTGTGTTGTAGTCTTCATTTTGAAATGAAGTTTTTCCCTTCGCTACCTCTAGAGCAGTGATTCTTAACCTGGCGCCAGCGCCCTTTTGTGGGCGTTTTGGAGGTCTGGTGGGGCGTTCTTAAATTTTTGCCATTTAGGGGGCACTGCAGAAGTTCGAGTGGGCATTGTGTCAATATAGAAAAATAAGCTCATTCACGAGCAATGCACACTGATACACTTTTACACTTTCTTTAGGCGCATTGATTTTTAATTTCTTTTAAATAAACTACACTTTGTATTTGTAGTAGGAAATTCATTGCATAAATCTATCATAAGTCTACCCTCATCTTCTACATCAAAAACACAAACCACCTAACAGCAACCAGTAACTCGCATTCACATAATACTAGACAAGCATTACGAAACCTTGACGAAATACCAAAAACTAAGACAACACACGGACAGAAAAATTACTCATACATAGGGCCTAAAATATTTAACATATTTAAAACAGACTTCCCGGAAATCAGAATATACTCAATTAATAAAATAAAAGCTTTAGCAAACAACTGGCTTACCTCCAAAGGTAGAAGAGCAACTGAAAATTTACTTACTGTAATTGTATAATAATGTCGTCAAATAAAAATATATACCTATATAAATAAATAAATTAATTAAGGAAAATAAAAAATAATCTTAAACAAAACTTTAACCCTTTTTACATTAAACAATTATTCTACACATATTTACACTTGGACTTATGACTAACTCAACTTTCACTAACATTCCACTTGATACTCTGTAGATACATAATAACTACCTTATGAAAATAAATACTACTGACGAACTCGAAAAAATATTATGATTGTATTCTATAACGCCACTCTGGGACAGGCTAGCCTAGTAGAGTGGCATAATCCACAAATTAAACAAAACAAAAAATGTGTAATTTATCTTATGTTTTATCTTATGTTTTATTGTTAAATTAGTATTTATTTGTAAACAAGGATTTTTTTAAATAAATAAAAATAAATAAATACATACCTAGATAGAGAACATGGGGGGGGGGGGGTTTGAATAATTTTACTGTGGTAAAGGGGGTGATTGTTTCAATATGGTTAAGAAACACTGATCTAGAGTCCACCATCTGTAGATGCACATCTAAAATGCTCGTGTTGCCTTAGAATCATTTCAATAAGAGTCCAGGATTTCAATCCACTTTAATTCAATTTCACAAAGGTAGCATCGTATCCATACTTATTCGCAAATTTAAATGTAGGTCATAATACTTTCCTCCCGTAGAAGAACATCGCTCCAGCTTGCTCAACATATTTAATTTCAATTCCGGGGATGCAATTTTCATTCAATCTCCACCCCATGTAGACTGTTTTCTTTTCTCTTTCCATTCTTATTCAGTCTATGTATAGTAAGATTTGTTTATTTATAAAATCAATCATAATAGATTGGTAATATTTTACTAATGTAGTTTAGATGCATTTGTTGGGCAAATACATATTTGCACGATTTTACTACTGCGTTAGGTAGGCCCGTGTTATATTTAGTATTTATGAGAATTATTATTTTTTATTTATTTTAATTTGTTATTATAGAAATTTTAAGTTATGATAGAGATCAATCATGAGAAATGACGAACAGCATTATTGATTTTTGTTTATGTGTGGTATGGGGTAAATGACAAACAGCATTATTGATTTTTGTTTATGTGTGGTATGGGGTAAATGACAAACAGCATTATTGATTTTTGTTTATGTGTGGTATGGGGTAAATGACAAACAGCATTATTGATTTTTGTTTATGTGTGGTATGGGGTAAATGACAAACAGCATTATTGATTTTTGTTTATGTGTGGTATGGGGTAAATGACAAACAGCATTATTGATTTTTGTTTATGTGTGGTATGGGGTAAATGACAAACAGCATTATTGATTTTTGTTTATGTGTGGTATGGGGTAAATGACAAACAGCATTATTGATTTTTGTTTATGTGTGGTATGGGGTAAATGACAAACAGCATTATTGATTTTTGTTTATGTGTGGTATGGGGTAAATGACAAACAGCATTATTGATTTTTGTTTATATGTGGTGTGGAGTAAATGATGAGTAAACCTACATATATATTATAGGGCAGTTGGCGATGGCGAACCTATGACACACGTGTCAAAGGTGACACGCCGACTACTCGAGTTACCAAAGAAACGCGATTTTGGCCGATGCCTCGCACGCATGCTTCGATGTTTACGAACTCTGGCAAACAAGCGGCCCCAGCCCGACGAATGCCAAACGACCGTACTCAAGTATAAACACGTATCTTGCCGCGCCAACTCTGGAACATACTTACAGAGTAGGAGCCAGCGACCGCCAGATCTAAATTACAGTATCAATCCTGAAATATTTTCTGTAGATGTACGCTGAAGTAGGTAAGAAGGTTTGAATATTATGATATTTGAGTTCGGGGGATTTTGGCAGATAACAGGCATACAGATAAAAAAAAGTATAAGTAAAACGTTAAAATATCAGGTAATATTGTTAAAAACTGGTCTGAATAAAATATATAAAATTCAGATTTGTTAGTACAACGTAAATAACATGATTATTTATAGAGCTTCAAAGCGTCTGACGGAAGCAATGACCCGCGAAATGCGTCTGGCAATGACTATACTGTCCCGTTAAACATATTAAAAATCATGTTTGTTATTTTTACGTTTTACTTACCAATTTTTTGTACCTGTATTACCTGTTATCGACAAAAATCCCCCTATCTAATATGTCATAATATCCAAACCTTCTTCCCCATTATACAGAAAATATTTCCGCTCTTATTCTATTAGGTATGGGACGCCAGCAGAGTTAGATTAGGTATTTTCCAAATTTTTGACTCCTACGGTATGGTACTGTAATGGTACCCGCCGCTTACCCAGGACCGTTGTACGAGCAAAAGCTCCCATATCGATCCTACTCATTCGTCTCCAGGTTGACATTTTTTTCATACTACCAGGCAAGATCGTGCTGCCTCTCACTGGTCGTTTAAACCGTTGCGAGGCGGCACGGCCACCAATGCAAACCCATTCACAGTCCCTCACCATGCTAATCAAATTTTTTATTATAAACCAAGAAAACATACATAAAATATATACATAAGAGAATATAAATTAGTACAAAAAGAATCCATAAAGTACGTAATGAAATATAAAAGAGTACAAAAGAGAAAAGGAAAGAAAATGAGTGGTAATAAAAAAGAGTACCTAAAAGGATACATAAAGAATGCATAAAAGTATATTAAATACAAAAGAATACATATGAATGACTGTTTGTTACGGGCGATGGGTTTATTGCACTGAGGCGGCAGTGGATAGGGTACAGCGACTAAACACCACTCCCATAATGGGAAACAAAAGAAGACAACACAGAAAGAAAAACGAAATGACATCCGGCAAGGGAAGTCAGGACCGGCAGACGGTCACCTGAAGCAAGGGCAGAAATAAATTATATGAAAAAATCATTTTTGTATACAGGTCCCCGCAGTATTTCCCACCGGGACACCCACACCCTGGAAAACTCACGGAAACGTCCGAAGTTCCACGCATTCCGAAACAGGTCAACATTTGAAGGACGTTGACCCGGTGTAATCATGCCCTAAACTAACACACCCTCAATCATTTCCTCTTTCGCGTCGTTCAAAATCTTACACACGGCTGCAGTGCACTACAAATCTGCGGAGAGTTCAAAGTCGAAAAGCTTCCACCTGAACTCCCCGTATCCAGAGAGCATCTGCACCGTGTAGTGATGCAGAACGGGAAAATACCCCCCCTGCCCTTATCATTCACAGCAAGTCTCGGGAAGAAGGAATAATTCCATCTCCCGTTGGTGACCGTGTCCGATCTTTCTTGCCACTTTTCACATATACTTCCTCTAGTCTAGGACCCAACACTCGGAACGCGTGATCCGAGGGCCTGATGGTCCTACCAAAGAAGTTGACCTCCAGACCCCGCACAGAGTACGCCTGGCGCTAAATTCCCGAACCTCCAAATCCGCAGGGAGCGCCCCCGCCAGAACCGGGAGGGCCGCACCAGACACAGTCCGGTAGTCCCCTGTCAGCGCTAGCAAGGGCGCTCTCCGACCTCTACTCAGAGCCGAGGCAACCACTCCGGTCCGTAGTCTATGCGCTCAGACCTTGGCGGCATATGTGATCTGAGCCACGTATGTCGCTTTGTATACTAGGTGCATAGCCGGTGACCGAAGTCCCCAGTCCGATACGCTCACCCTCTTCACTCCTCAGCGATGGCAGCAGGAGCCGCTATCTGCGAGTCTAGCATCTCACTCTCTAGTGATAGAGCTCTCTTTTTCAACCATGTTTATTATTGTCATTCAATGAATATATTCTTTTGTTGATATATATAATAATAGATAATGAATGTAAATTATATCTATTACATGTTGACCATGATAAATATGCAGACTTACACAGTCATTATATCATTTTAATTTGTCTCTTATAATACAACATTGATTAAGATCATAATAAACTATAAACGCCTATTATATAAGAAGAGATTGATTTCATTATCAGATGTACTTGACAACGTTGTAAGCTCAGTGGCGCGACTATCGAGGAGCGGCTGGAACGGGTTGCCCTGAACGCAAAGTTGAAAGGAGGCTTACTAAAGATGATTTAATTTCACAAGTGAATCTCATTGTTAACTCTCATTTTTAAACGTGTCCAAAAGATTTAGTGACTTTTAGAACATAACATACTTGACGGATAGTAGAAATTCAGTATCATCAGATTACTTCAAACGACAACGGACTTTTCCATTCAACAGCCCTCATTCAAAAAGAGTTATAATTTCTTCAATAACCGCAAAATGACTGTGATAACATTATTAATAGCAAGAAAACCCTTTGTACAAATCACTATTTATTGATGTCATCAATGTTGTCATTATGAAATCAACATGTTTCCGAGCCATTAGTTCTTTCATCGGGATACAACACATAGAAATAATAAAGTTATAATTGATTAAAAAACAGAAACGAACCAAGGTAAATTACAACTTTTCGGTTTGATTATAACCTGCACAAATATGTAAGAAGGTACATATTACGGCCCGTGTGATATAAAGATACACGATAAGATAAATTTAGATTTAGATTTATTTGAATACCGCAATACCGTACAACTGTTTTAAGATTTAGATCTGGAGATAGAATCAGAGGTCAGCTTTGGATTGTTAGAAGGAGACAAACAGTCAAAACCGCAACAGCGAGACACGACGTGTTGCGCACAAACACATACAACTACTTGTCCAGAAAAGTTAGGCAAACAAAAGCATTAAATTACCAACAATTATTATTTTTCAACGGCTGCTGGGGAGTTTTTATTCCGCCCAACTGAAGAACCGAATATCTAGAGTAATCTGTATGGTTAATATAATAATCTCTGAAACATGGTTGCGAAAACCGCGAGTTTTTTCCATATAATCTCGTAGTAATCAGTATCTCGTAGATTATTTCGAGTAGAAAATCTCCTAAAAATGACTTAAATTCTAAAAAAATTAGGGTCATTAGGGCATCTAAGGCGTTGTTACGCCACTGGTAAACGCTATCAGACATCGATAATATTGTCCCGGTACCAATGCGTACTAAGGCCCGGTTGTTTCAAGTTCGATCAAAGTAAGCGGTCGATTAAAGCATAGATTTTTACGAAAACGGATCGTCTGATTGGTGGAGAACGTAAAAATCTACGCTTTAAAAGAACGCTTACTTTGATCGAACTTGAAACAACCGGGCCTAAGGGTACATCAGTCTTTGGATAAATAAATAAATCGTCAGTACGACCAGATATAATAAAATTCGGTTGAGCGTATAAATGAAAAAAAACACACTTTACCTCCACCCGACAGCAGACTGCCTGCCGACACAAACTCACTTATAAATTCTCGCAGCCGAGGTATAAACTTCACTTAATGCAGGTGACGCACGATCGCTCCACTACCGAGATGCGTGTCGGTAAAATAGACAATTAGTCCGTAATCAAAGAGATATTTTAATAAGAGATCTGCGGCAATCGCGGCCACCGGATCGTCGCTGAAGGCGCGGGCCATTCAACTGACGAATTTTGCTAGTTTGATACATTTTCGCACAAGCACGTTGCGCAAAAGATGTGCTCAATAACAAAATATTCGTATCATCACTTTTAATATTATTTCCTATAATTGGGTAACCACCCGGAGCTGCGTGTGTTGAATTAGTGAAAAAGTACAACCAAAACATGTTTCCAATGAATTAAATAGTTTCAATTAGTGTATATTATAGATATCTCACAGAGACGAAACTGTATTAATTATGGGAAAGTAGGTATAGAAGTCATTTGGGTGTAACAGGACTTATGACCTGTCTTTTGGTAGGCTTAAGTGATCACTTTACACAATTGTAACATTCGCCATTTCCACCCATGATAGAATATACCATGCTTATTCATTTTTTTGGAAGTTGTATATATGTTCAAATTGCGTGAAGCTTTCATATATGAGTTGTAAGCGCCTTTTCCATGCGGCCTGTACAAAGCCATTTTCATTCGCCTAAATCCCCACAGATGTCGCTAATGAGAAAATCTACAATTGATTTTACGGAATTTAGGGAGCAATATCCTTTTTATTATGTGTAATGATATTCATCCGAATACTTGCATTTTCGTCTCTGTGAGTTTCGTCTCTGTGAGATATCTATAATATACACTAATTGATTAATAATATCTCTGTGACATAAATCCAGCACTGTTCTGAAAGATTTGAACAAACTCAAAATATTCTAAATAGTTTCAATTGATTTGGTAAGTTCCTGTGAAAGACCATAAATTGTATATTCTATCTTAATCACAGACCATCAAAGTACATAGACGTGAACTAACGGGACATTTCCTGGTTCTCGTTTTGTTTCTATACCTTTGACTTGCTTAAAAAATTACCGCGAGCTTGTAAATTCTGAAACAATTATGAAAATATCAAACTAAATTCTCTTAAAAATATAAATTCTTAGTAAATAAGTCACGCTTTGTTGCAAAATGACGTTTTTACTTGAAAAGGATCAGTTTGGAAAGAAATTTAAAAAAAAACATCGTCTATTGTAAAAATACGCTTTGTTTACTAGGGGATTTAATTATGCAAGAATAAATACTTTAACTGCAGTATAAATGTGTCTTAAACATATGCGCGAGGGGAAATACTTCCACTGTGTCCCAGTAGCGTCGCCTGAATTTCTACTCTGTATAATTTTATATTATAATTATTATTTATTATCTTGATTGATTTCATAAAAGTAAGCCCATCAATATTTAAAAAATATATATATATTTTATTCTCCGATTACAAAATCTAACTCCCACAAGATTTCTTTTCTTGAGCCTTCTCTACAATATTTTAAGTATTTACGTCAAAATAGATACTTTTCTATTTAAGAAATATGAGTATCTATCTACATTCCTCTTCAATTTCTTAAATGAACAATGTATTTTTCATCATACGGGAACCAGGTGTATCATAGACATAGATAAAATTTAATAAAATAGAACGTTCGAGGTCGCAATTTCTTTTTATATCCGGTCATGTGACCATTAAAATGTTTTTTCCAGACGATTAAAGTATTATGTTATTCGAAATATGCGAGCGTGTTATAGCTTGCGTTCGCAGGCCATTATTAAAAGTAGGACAAACGTTCAAACAAATTAAATAATGTTATCTGTCATCAATTAAATTGTGCCGCCTTTCTATTGTTAAGGAAAATACAAATAAATAATTATTTAATTACTTTCGAAATATTATTTTAAAGAGGTTGAGAGGATTTTTGTATTATGGTATCCTCGGAAAAACTATTGAAATGACATGAGTGAAGATAAAGTGTTAAGAATAATTAAATACTACTAGCGGTTAAGCAATCGGCTTCCTGCTAGGCTCAGCATTGAGAGTATTGATGACGGACATTACAAATAGCTTGCTGCTTGACAATGTGGGCGACTATTGTGGCCGCTTCGCGGCTGGTAGTGACTACTGCGCGGCCATTGGAGTCTACAATCGGCTATCGCCGATGATAGATGCCAATGGCCGGCCCAACAAGTTTTAAATATAGAAAAAAAATAGAAAATATTATGACGATTAATTATGGGAGGGTTCGATACTTTGCAGGAAACAAGAAATACCGCTTGCACAGCGCGGGGGTAAACTGCGCGCCTCGAGTTTAATCTCAGACTAATTTTCTCTTCGTAAAATCGTTTGTGTGAAAGCACCCAATTTCATGATTGATCAGTCAAGGTTCCGTAAGAACTAAGACAAATTAAATTAAAATTGTATATTAAACAAATCGATAAATAAATGGATGCAAAACACGCTATCTCGATGTCTTAGATTGCCTCACTGGCTTAGATGGATTCATACTTGTGTCTACATTTATCCGTAAGGCTGATAGTGAACTTTGGTAAAACTCAACCTTAATTATTTTTCTAAATGATATTTTTTATTTAAAGCATATTGTTCCATTTTAAAATAACACATTATTTATTTTCAAATGACATTCAATTTAACACTAATGACTCACTTGATACCTTATGCAAAAATACTTTTTTTGAAACCTTATTCAAACGTGTATATATTATTATTAATATTCGTTATTATTTATAAATTATTGTAATTCGATATACATGAGTATTATAGATATTGTAATAAAAAATTAGATGTATTTTACTGTAAGTACTTTCGAGTAAAAAAATCTAACTTACGGATTAAATAAGGTTAGATTTGGTTAGGTTACCGTTAGATCAAATACCGCCCACCTTCAGCACCAAATGTCAAGAGATTATTCTTCTGGAGTACATATTTAGTTTATTTTTGTATTTTAATTTTATGTATTTAGATGTATATTATGTCATTTAATGCGGTTGCCGTGTTCATGTTTGATTTGATTGTATGCTGTTTACTGTACGCGGATGATGCGGTATTAATGGCAAATAGCGAACAAGACCTACAAAGTCTAGTTAGCAGGATGTATGATGTATGCAAGGAAAGTGACCTTATTATGAATGTAAAGAAGTCAAAAGTAATGGTATTCGAGAAGGAGGAAAGTAAGACAACGTGTGAAATACTAGTAGGCAATGAATGTTTGGAACAAGTAGATGAGTTTGTGTACTTGGGAAGTATGTTCGATAGAAGAGGGAATGTTGAGAAAGATATAGAGAGGAGAGTGACTGCCGGGAATAGGGTGAACGGTGCTTTGAATGCAATAATTTCTAATATAAATATGTCTACCGAGGCAAAACTGGCGGTACATAATGGAGTTCTGGTACCGACAATAATGTATGGAAGTGAAGCCTGGAGCTGGCAGAAGAGGAACGAAAGTAGATTGAATGCAGTGGAGATGAGGTCCCTTAGACGTATGTGTGTAAATCCATGTATGATAGAGTAAAGAATGAAGATATTAGGAATGAATGTAAAGCTGATCGTAGCATAATACAGAGAATAAAAATAGGGTCGCTCAGGTGGTTTGGGCATGTTGAGCGAATGAATGAGGAAAGAATGGTAAGAAAGATATATGATGCAAGTGTTGACGGCGCCAGGAAAAGAGGCCGACCACGGAAGACGTGGCATGACCAGATTAACCAGATACTGGAAGATGGTCCTGTTAGAAGTCTGAACAACCGTCGAGCTTGCATGCGAAAATGTATGAATGTAGACGAAGCGAAAGTTGTATGTCAGGACAGAAGAGTATGGCGCTCTATCCTCTCTGCCTACCCCCTCGGGGAAACGGCGTGATGGTAAGTAAGTAAGTAAGTAAGTCTCTCAATATAATATTTAATTCTTTGACATAAAATGATTAGTTGAGGAAATATCCTTATTCTCATTATGTTATGGGTGCTAGAAGTATAAGTCATTGTAATTTTCACTAGTGAAAACGTAAATGGATATGAACTAGCTATATTATTTCAAGTTGTGCAAACAATTGAAATACAAAAAAAAAATTCATCAGTACCTTTCACGAGACAAAAAACATCCCTAAGGGTGTCCAAACCCTTGATCGATAGACGAAAGTGACATCAAAGATTGGCGGAGCGGAGGATCAAAGAGTATGGCAGACATCTGTAGGTGAGGCCCTCACCCAGCAGTGGATGGACATTGTCGGATGATGATGATAGTATTTTTAGATGGTAGTATTTTTTTTTGACAACTTTTGTCTGATAAAAATTTTGTTTGTTCACTTAGTACGATATTCACATTAAACTGTTGAAGAAAATTAATTATTTATAACAAATATTAATTTAAATAAAAATATCAGTTGCAGAACAAAATAGGTTAGGTATTTTCATGATTTTGATCAATTCAAATAATGAGTTTGGATTAAAAAAAACATTTGAATTATGCATGAGATAAACTGCTGAGCGTGTTTCCGATGTAATTGTTCGTATGTACAGCAATAATTTTAATCAGATAATGTCAAATGAGTTAAAGGTTAATTCTTTTAACATCATTGTTTTTATTCTTTGATAACCATAAATATTGCAGTGCTTATTTTATGCACTGACAACTGCGCGATTGTATTGTTGATGGAGTTGGGATCACTGATTTGTGGTATTTTTACGAGTCCTCAGAAATTGGCTGACTCCGACTCCTTTATAAAAATGATGAAAACACCGAATGCAACGCTGGCTCCCAGTGGATCCATCGTTGAAATGTACTTTAAGAAACCCTTTTACTGTGCCCTTAGAACTTTCTATCACACCAGGCGTCGCGATCATATATCTACAATCGAACATATGCAATGAAGTAAGGTTTGGCCAAAAAAGAAATTTTCCATGGAAAATCGTTGGAAACAAACCTTCTTGATGATTTGACACAAAATAAAACAACAAGCAAACATAAAACAACTTCTCACGAAAACATTTTTTCGAATAATTTTTTTCGACTTGCAAATAAAACCTTCCGGTTTTGATATGTAAAACAATATAAAAAATAATTAAATTTGACATACTTTGTACAATATACAAAAAAATTACCTTTACAGCAATGTTTTTTTATTACTGTAAACCTTTCAGATATTTAAAAATATTTGAAAATTATGTTTAAAATGTACATCATAATATTATTTCACTTTATTTCAATTTCATTAATAACACAACCATTTCAAAGTTATATTAAACGTAGTTTAGTTTTAAATAATACACCATTAATGAGTCACGCTTCATAACGAGGAGATAAAATGAACAAAAAAAGTTTTCGCTGACAAAGTTAAGTTCACTATTGACTATTGAGCCGGGCCAGGCCAATCTATTATTCAACTCCTACGAACTAAACTCAAATTCAAGCTAACTCTCCGAACAGAATTTCAACTCGACCGCATAAATGTATATTTGTATTATTCGTGAGGCATGAATAAATTATTCTATATCGACCTCTTACGGTTACGTTGTAAAAGTTTTATGAGTTTCGGTAAATCAGTTTGCATTATAATTTTAGGGGTGTCTGGTTTAACAATGAGGGGGTATGACGATTTCATTTGACGATCGAATTACGCGAATCACGGTATATATAAAATATATCACAGCAAGATATTCAATTATATATTATATTCATTTTCAAGACTTTATTTAAACAATCGTCATCATCATCACTCTTGGCTCTTCAACCCCTGGTGGGTCTTGGCCTTCTCAAGAGTATTTCTCCACCGATCTCGGTTTTGCGCCAGCTCTCTCCAGTTCTGGATCTCCAAAGCAGACATGCGTTTGAAAACATTAAGAATTCATCTTAGTTTTGAACTTCCTAAAAACACGTTCACCTTATTGGTATTTAGCAGGGACTTCGGTGTTTTTTCTTCAGTCATTCTCTCTGTATGATCCAACTAATTTCTTTCTTCTCAATTTTATAAATTTTGTGACGTTTAGCTCCTTAAACAAAGTGTACAGATCGTTGTTGTAACACCTGCTCCCGTGTCCGTTATCTAGAACCTGTCCAAAGATACACCTCAAAATGTTCCTATCAAAAACTTCTAGCCATTCCTCTTAACAGAACCCATGTCTCAGCTGCGTATGTAAGTACTGGACTGATGAGCGTTTTGTACACCAATATTTCAGTATTTCTGGACAGTAGTCTGGATTTCATCTAATTTTGGAGGGGGGAATATAAGCGATCCTCGGTCAGAATGCGTTTCTGGATCTCTTTTGTAGCGTTATCCCTAATTAATTTGTTTATTTCAATAACATTTTTCAAAAAATACATGGAGGGTTGACTTGAAATGTTGCATTCATTCCTAAGACAGGTTTTGCAATGCAACGCAGCAATTTTACATAATATACTTTTAGACAGACCCATGTCGAGGAGTTCGTCAGTTTAGACACTCGGCCAGAAATCCGTGAAATCCGAGTGAGCTATGAAAGTATTCCTATTTTCATAGCACACTCGTTAAGCTTAATTTGAAAATACTAAGAATATTGACGTGACACATATTTCGTGTAAATACATATAACCATTTTTTCAATATAAAAAATAAAGTTTTGACGGAAATTACTAACTAGATTAAAAAGATCCGTATTTTTAATCTTTTACCAGTGCACATGTGTTTCTTTACTGAGAGTTTGGGAAGAAAAAACATTCGGTGCAGTGAGACTGACAGACCTTGAAACCTCAAGTGTTTCCTGATTGAGCGCACTGCCCTTTTGGTGTAAGTCTTGCTCCCACTAACTGGCCTTCAGTTTATTCGATGAATATAATTATTATGAAATACGTTTTTCTTATTATATACCTGATTTCTTGGCTTGGGTGACATTAACGAGGTTTACGAATTTTAATTTTTAATTAAAATCTAAAGGTAAATAGTTATAAAAACATTACATCGCTATAAGCGGAGTAATGTTTTATACTTATATGTTAAGTGACTAAAGAAGATAGTCTTGTTTCCGTCCCGTATTTTCTTTACCATTCGGCTGCAACTTGGCAATATCTAAAAAAATTTCAGGCCAAAATTTTTTGTTGTAATGCTTTCATATCATAAATATCGACCCCTTTTAGGTAGATTTCGTCAGAAATTATACTATTGCAGAAGGTCTCATGATGCAACTTCCAGAAAATGCACTGTGTTCGATCGTGATCTATACGTACAAAATACATGTGAAATTTTAACGCGAATTTTTCTGCAAGGTTTTGAAATTTTTAATTGACTTTTATTAAAGCTAATAAATTTATAATATTCAATATAACGTAGTGCTTATAATATTTTAAGTCCAAAGTTTTATAGAAGATAGGTAAGAAATATTTAAAAAAAATGCAAACTTTGAAAACGTTTATCTGCATAACTGTTGATGTTAGGACATTGATGCTATAGCATTTTCGTTTCATAATTTAGGCAGCAGTCTCTCTGTGAAATGTAATTTATATGTACGTAATATATTTTTTTGGGGATAATGAGAAGTTTACTATTTTTTTCAATGGATGGAAATGGAAATTTAAGTAAAATTGTACAAAATTCTGAAAGTAAAATTAATATGTCTCAAAAACTAAAAAAAAATATTTCAAATTTACGTTTTGCATTAATAATTTTGTTCCGTCCGGTGGAGTCGCGTGACGTCATCCTCGTACCCGGTGTACATCGCGGCTCGTGCTCCAACATCAAACATAAAAATTTCGTTGTCTGTCCGTCTTTCTGTTCGTCCGTCTGTCTGCCCGTCCGTAACTTCGTGTAACGTACGTAATTTCGTTCGAATTCACGGCTAAAAAAACAATTTAAATAGCTGGAATGGGCTTAAACCCCGGGCCAGCAAACCCGAGCCGGCCGCCTAACGCATGTTGCTCTCCTGGACCGCCAAAAATATGCTATAAACTTGTACTAGGGCTTAACAAAGACGCGAACCAATGTTCCGTCATTTTTGACGGGTGACAGTTTACAACTTCTCCATTCTTGTAGTTCTTTCCAGATTTTTTTCAATCTTTTCTGAACAAATGTTTTAAATATCTCGGAGATTCTTTTGAAATCTACTTTATTGCTATAGGATTATTCGGTTCATTTGATTTGGTCATATTTAAGTCTATGATATGAGTATAATATAATACTATTATTTTCATCCAGTGCGACGCACATTGTGTGAAGATGGACATTGATAAAATTGATTTTCGTTAATGGATCCTTTTATTTGATTATATAATATTCATTTTAATTAGATTAATGTATGCACGTATTATATTGCATATACATTTCGAGGTCAAGGAATTCTGTTTAGATTTAGATGATGTCATGTCGCCTTGAGCCATCTCGTCTACAAAAGCATTCCGCGTTTTGACATCTCGCGTCTAATAAATAATCTTTGCTTTCACATAAGTCGCCAGATGGTCTGCACTAGAAAGGCGGAAACGGATGACGGTAAAATTGAACAACTGGTCACCTGCATGATCACCGTTGTTTCTGTCGGTGACGATACTTGCGACGACAATAGGCAATGCCAATGCGTAGCGATTCGCGCCGGTACAAAATTAAAATTTATAAAACTCTTTTCAGACCGAAAGCCAGAAAGGTCGTATACACATGGTAGACGTACCAGAAAACTCTAAAAATGTATAAAGTGTGAGTAAAAAAGCATGCGGTGTGCGCACCGTGCTGCAAATGAGTGGTCTGAGTGGCCGCACAGTGTCTACCGAGTGGCCGCACAGTGTTCGAATGTGGTAGTCGCATTTAAGCTGTCATTTATTTATTTATTTATTTGTTTACGCCCATTAGGCTTTTACATAAAGAGTATAAAATAAATTTCAAAAAGCACATACATTAAACAATATCTGTATAGCACCAAAACATGAGTATAAAAGTTAAAAATATAAAGTAAATAGCGGCAATGTGTATAGGCTTTTACCTAAAAATATAACATAAAATTAAAAAGAACAAACATTAAACAATATAAGTTATAAGTAGCGAAATATGAAGTTTCAGGAATAGCACCAAATCATGAGTATAAAAATTAAAAATGTAGAGTAGGTAACGAGCAGCAATGCGTATAGGCTTTTACATAAAAATGATGGCTTCGTATGATTCATATCTATGTATGATTCATAGATATGAATCATACGAAGATCTATCTATGATTCATATCGATGTATTCATATCTATTTATAAGAAAACTTTTTTTTTAATTTGACTTAAAGAAAGGTCCGAGTGACATTGTTATGTAAATAAAAAGTTTGGAGAATTTTTTACGTTGTATGAAACTTTAAGATAAGACGATGATATATTTTATCTTTGAATATTCTATTCATGAAAAGGCACTGAGATGACAAACATGTTTCGGGATTGTTTTGTATTCCTGATATTACTTCTTCGTACGAAGCGTAAGCTTTAGCCGAGAATATTCTCAAACGAATTATATTATCTAGCAGAAGAAAGTACCTACGCTAAGCGATAGCATCCGGAGATTTTTGACGGTTGCGGTTCGGGTTTGGTATCTGAGAGAGAAATATACTCTTCGGGAAAATGGGGAGATGGAGTCAGGTGGAACCGTGAGCTGTACGTACTGTAAGTTTAGTACATCGAACCACACATCGTGGCTACATTGAAGATCGCCGATTATACTGAGAATCCAAAGAATGTCTCCTCCAACCCCAAGGGCAGCGACCTGGAAGACGATGGGGCGATAATATTTATAAAAACGCAAAAAAAATTGGTGCACACGACTGGAAACCTACCCGTGACGACAGACGGGGGTGGTGAAAAACAACCGCATGAAAAAATGAAAATCCTCAAAGGATCGTGGTAGTGATGGTCAAACAATTATTTTAACCGATTATTTCGGTACAGATATTTGGGATTTATATCTGATTGTACCGATGATTGATAACTCACTATCGGCCAGATTCTGAAAATAACAATGTCTGGATCTTTAAGATCTTTATCTCAACACTTAATAGACGATAATAAAAATTAAAAATATCCAGAGCGGATTTTGGTATTCTACGGCTCAAATAAACTGTATTAAAAGATGATATAAGAAAGATTGTTTCTTACAAACGTATTCATTTCTTCATCCACAGCGTCCAGATGAAATATCATGGCTAAACTTGTCGAAACCGCGTTCGGCGTTACCGCGTATTCAAATCTTCCCATCTTGACATTTTTTGACAGATATGTCTGGATCTTTAAGATCTTTATCCCAACACTTAATAGACGATAATAAAAAATAAAAATAAACGAGACATAGCTTTACGTCGGTGTTTGTTTCTGTAAGTTTCTACATAAGATAGATATAGAGGGAGGGAGAAAGATGTAAATTGTTATCTGTCAAAAATCAAGATGTGAAGATTTGAATACGCGGTAACGCCGAACACGGTCATGACAAGTTTAGCCATGATATTTCATCTGGACGCTGTGGATGAAGAAATGAATACGTTTGTAAGAAACAATCTTTCTTATACCATCTTTTAATACAGTGTATTTGAGCCGTAGAATTACAAAATCCGCTCTGGACATTTTTAATTTTTAATATCGTCTATTAAGTGTTGGGATAAAGATCTTAAAGATCCAGACATTGTTATTTTCAGAATACGGATGTATAACTGTTGTCTGTGCCGACGGTTGCCCGTCGAATTGCAAAAAAATTAGTGGCTAATCATCGATGCAGTCACATACAAATCTAAAATAACGGTTATTGTGTCACCGGCTAAAATACCATCACTAGATCGCGGTAACATGATGATGGTGGCGAAGGCTACTTTCAAAATCCGAGCTCTCGAATATCCGAACGCAAATTACCCGGTTGACAACTCGGTCCCACCTGACATTCATTGTGGTTAACAAAACAAACATGAAATATAATTTTTGCACCACCCTATACATGCTCATGCAGAGGACCCGTGGGAAATCTATCGAAAATCATTTCGCAGAAATTGAAATACAACAGTTGTATCGTATATTTTTTAGTTAATTTGATTTTTCTGTGTGTCTTTTCTAATTGGTTAATAAAAAAATGTTTATTTTTTAGTGGTTTTGCAGAGTATTTAATATTATATTATACTAGCTGCACGCGTCAACGGAACGCGGCGACGGAACATTGTTTCGCGTCTTTTCTAAGCCCTAGTTTATATTTATAGCATGTTTTTGGCGCTCCACGGAGTGGCGGCCGTGGCAACATGAGTGAAACGACCGGTTCGGGTTTGGTGGCCCGGGGTTCAAGCCCCATCTCCAGAGGTCTCTTAGCCGTGAATTCGAACGAAATTACGGACGTTACACGAAGTTACGGGGAAAAACAGACAAAGAAATTATTATGTTTGATTAATCCGAATAAAATATATGAAATATATTTTCTTAATGACCATTTTATTGCTATTTTTATGATTCCACTCAAGTGTGGTGTTAAGCACCTCCTCCTGTCGTAAGGGAGACATTTCGGAACCAGTAAAACATGTTCTATTCAGTAAGAGGTTACGTGCATTTGAGGCATGTAATGCATTTATAATTACTCTATTAGTCTATGTAGTCTTCATCCTTATCTAGCATTATCTCTTATCCTGCATGCAGGAAATTCGGCTTTGCCAAAAGACGGCGAAAAGATGTTGAGTCATCATCTTTTACGCATCATATAGAATTAATCATTGTTTTAATTGAGAATCATTAACATTATTTGTTATTAAAACAAAAACGAGAAAGAAATATGGTGAAATTACTGTTTTTACGATTTCGTTTTTAATAAAAACGGTCTCTTATTTTTGCCAATACTGCTTAGGCGAAGAACGCTGAGAACAAACCGGTTAGCCAATGTAAACACTGGGATGTAAAGGATTGTTCTATTGTCTCGGTCCCTCGCAGTTCTCGCCCGGCTCGACATACTCGAGTCATACTGCAGAATTAATTTGTTCGAATGAAATTTTCGTCTCGAGGCAAAGATTACGCCTCCACGAGATTGTTTGGAGACTACTTTCGTAGTAACGAAGCTTGGTTAAACCATTATTTTAACCGGTACTGTTATTTGAGATAATAAATCAGATCTTAAATAACACTTATGGTGTAACCGGTTAAAATATCTTAACTATTATGTAGTCAATCGTACATACACCACAGTAAGTTTAATTCGAGTACCGGAATTTGCCGCAACGATAGTATTTGCAGGCGCGTGCAGTCGGTAAATTAAAACGTTAGAAACAAACACAAACATATATTTTGGGGAAAATGCGAAATTAAATATTTATCTGACAGAATATTCCGATATGTTAAAATCTGAGTAATCAAAAAATGATTCTCTATGTAACAATGTCCGTCACTGAAGGCTACCAAGACGCTAGATGGCGATGTTCTTACGGCCTTAAGGCGGCACATTCACTGCAAATGCATATTTCGGCGTTTTTTTTTTACGAAAATGTGGGTTTTTATTATTCATTTATATCAGGAAGTATATTATAGACGGCATTTTTTAGAGCAATAACTTAGATAGAACCTTTATTCTAGTATAAAAGTAATAAACTGGACATTATTTACAATAATTAAGAAAATATAAGCATTAATTGAGAGGCCGCGGCCAAAAAAATCGTTTTTATTGTCCTAGACGGAACAAAGTTAGAAAAAAAACGATTTTTTGGCCGTGGCCTGTCGATTAGTGCTTATATTTTATTAATTATTGTAAATAATGTTCAGTTTATTACTTTTATATAAGAACAAAGTTCCTATCTATGTTATTGCTCTAATAAAATTGCAGTCAAGAATATATATTCTGATATAAATGAATAATAAAAACCCACATTTTCGTAAAAAAAAAAAAAACACCGAAATATGCATTTGCAGTGAATGTCCAGTCTTGCAAAAATTACAAGAAACAAAACATTCTAAAAGATTTATTAAAAATATTAAAAAATCTTTATGGAAGACAATTAGGTACCTACATGTTTTGATTTATATACCGCTGGGACCTTAAAATTACCAAGTAATTATACAAATGAAATTCAAACATCAAATAGTACGTCGTAGCTAGTTTAATAATAATCGTGATAGAAATATTCCGAGATATGAGTATATTTTATTTTAATCTATTTCGTAGAAATTCTAGTTAAGTACAGCTTATTTCAGAGTACTGACTGCACGACTGCACGTTTGACACTTATCGTGTCTCACTTCACGCTTGTTGTAAGTCAAACTTCATTCCTTTGATCGTTGATGTTCCGTCTGTCCGTTGGGTGAATTATAATATTACCGACAGCAGTTAATACGAAATAAATGTTAGTAGGTATATACATTCTTTTCAAAATAAATAGTTGCGCGCACGTGTCTCATTCAAATCAAGTCAAATCTAAAGTCGTGTACGTGGGTCTGAGTTTCATTTGAGATAAAGACTGGGAAAAATAACCGGTCATCATTGGACTAACTATCGGATAAGTAGGGATGGATAAACAGTCGGTTTCTGCCATGATTTAGAATGCGAGAAACTGAACGAAAATTTCGTTCAGTTTCTCGCTAAAAAAATCGCAAAAAAAACGATATTTAGAGAGGAAATCAAAGCTAGGTAAGGCTACCGAGAACCGTTACATTTATTTATTTGTGTGTTTACGGTGCATTGAAAAAGATAGTGACAATAGTGAGACATCCCTACATGTTAATTAGTATTACAAAAATACACAAGAAGGCAATCAAAGTAACAATCACAAAGGCAGAACACATTTTAAAATAACTCTACAAAATAAATAATAAGTAAATAAAATACAAACTATAAACAGTAAATGAATTAAATATAACAACTTAAAGGGTGACCTTGATATTTTCAAAAATCTTTTTTTTTACTTTGTCTTATATCTTGATGTTCTTATAATAATTTTAGTCTTCACTTATTTAAAAATTCCAAAAATTTACTGATTTATAGCAGATTGAAACTAGCGTGGTAGGTGACTTATAAACGAATTTCATTATTCTTTTGCGTTTTTCTCTCCCTTTTTCAGACTGGTGGAGTAAATATCTCTAAAACTATTTATTATTAAGCCGATTTTGTTCAGATTTTGCACATATCTTACTAATAATATTTTCTATGACTGACAAAACGATTTTTTTATGAAATGTTGCATTTGTTAATTATGAATTTTTAACATAGATTTTTTTGGGATTTTTTTAATATTATTTTTAAACTGCTCTGTTTACAACAAAAATAATTAGATTTTTTGTGCATTTACACCAATTCTTTTCGATATAATGACCTTTTTTATTTCACTTTAACCCTGGCAACATAATTATCATCACCATCTGCGCACGTCATGGAGGAGGACCTTTGCAGGACAGCACATAACTTCGTCATTTTGAAATTGTTTTGTCAATGAAAAATATTAATCAATTAATGCCATAAGCAATGATAATAAAATGATGTTTTATGCGCAATAATTAATGATTACGTTAAAAAAACGTTTAAATTTCATTTTATTTTTTTGTGGCCCGAGGTAGTGTGGCCTTCAATAGCATTACGAGATAAAAGTATATATTATTTCAATCTATTCCGTAGAAATTCTAGTCATGTATAGCTTATTTGACTATTACTAAGGTGTATATAAGTATGCGTGGCTTATTACTAGGAATGGTAATCCTATACGATAAAAAAGCATTTTAATTGACTTGCGATAATACACATTACTTATTATTATTAAATATATTACATCCATGTGAATGTCGTGCTGCCAACTGTAGCCTCGATCGGTTTTTATAAATATTTTTTTTTACGAACAAAGGAATCTACTTCCGTTGGCTCTGTAGTGACGGTCCATGAAAAATCTTCTGTTAATATATTTTACTGATAAAATCCGATTTATAATAGTTTTTCACATAAAAAGGCACATAAATTATTCCGTGCCATTGCGATTAAATCACAGCATACAAATACGTTGAAAACATTATAGAAATAACAATACAGATTGAATAAGCCAATAAATGAATAGCCATCCTCACAGCAGCTATAAATGGTTGTAAGTTCCTCGATATAAAACAGTAAAAATAACCACTAATGAATCGTCCATTGCTTTAATAATATAATGATGATAACTAATCTTAATAAATAACTAAATTAATAATAAAATGCTTACACTATAATGATGACCTCTATTTATTACCTCTTCAGCAGCACATCGTGTATTTGTATTTTCTGCACAGATTATCGAATGAACTATAATTACTCTAACGTGTCTTCTTGTCATTTTGCTAATATCACAGAGTTTTAAATGTGTATTTAGTATAGGATAGCGCAAAATAATCTGACGGATTTGTTTATTACGTAATAATCCTTGAAGGAAATAAGTAGGTATAATAAGTAAACTAAAGCCATGTATTCACTAGGGGACAAATCGCGAAACATTCCGCTCGGCATGTCGCATCAACATCTACGCTCATGTTTCGGGGACAATGACGCGGCCATTTGACGTGTACACACCGGGACTCGCATATCTTGTCGCGGAAATGTCACCCGATGAGCTTATGTTGACAGCTGCGGTATCTCATTTGGCGAAAACGGGGTTCCGCGCAATTCGAAATGTTTTTTTGGGTCACAATTTCAAATAAACGAGGTTTTACTGTAGTAAATTGAATATTATTAAAAACAAAGTCCATTTTGCAAATAATTATTGTTTTCCAGACGTCGCGGAAATATATCGCCCTATGAGGTTATGATGATAGCCGCGTATCTGTTTATGTTAATGAGTTTATCGAAAAGTAAGAGGAGAAAAAAGAAGAGAATGCGAAATTATTTACTGCAAAGAGAAAGAAGGACGGACATTCTATGCGATCTTCGATCGATACAGCTCGATGAGTTCGAGAACGATTTCGTTTTCCCACATTGTCATCTTGACAGATACAGCGCATGCATATTCATTTGTAAACATACCACGTGGTACTGACGCTCCGCGGAATGTTGCAGTGAGTACGCTCGGGTACCGTGCGCATGGCAACGTTGCCACGGCACGTAGAAATGCCGCGCCATGTTGTGCGCGAGGTCGCGGAACAGTGCACGACGTTGCAACGTCACGTAGACTCTATGCCGCGCGTGCTGTTGAGGGACAATTTGTCCCCTAGTGAATACATGGCTTAAGTATCTAAACGGCAAATAAAAGCTTTACTCCAGGATTTTTCATACATCAAGAGTGAAAAGCCGTATCGCCCGATTGACTTCCCTCTTGGTCCTCTAACGGAATTTTAAATGCGCTCTGTCAGAGTTTCAGGATAATTGCGGCTATCACAATCTCAGTGGACTTTTTCAGTTCCTCGATGGTTTGCAGCCGTTAACATTATCTAACCTTGTCACACACGTGGAAATAAAACACGTGTTTTTGATGCTACTCATTTGTGTGTGTGATCATGGAGTTTCACAAACATACCTCGGAAACAATAAAACAGTAAGTAACCTTGCCTTTTAGATTTTTCCAAGGAAAAAAGTCTGGAAGGGTAAATCCGGTGAACGCGGTAGTCACATGACGTCGTCATTTTCATTGTGTTGCTATTAGGAAAATGCCGCCTTTATGAGATACATTGTGTATCTACTCGTATGAGTCGTGGTAACATCTTGCTGAAAAAAATACGGTTTGCCGATCAAAATGTTTCAACAATTTCTTATTTAAAAACGCTCACGGCATTTAAACTGCCGATTATTTTCTAGGAACATCGTGACAGTCTCGGTTCGCTTGGCAATCATATATTTATCTATAATTCAATTTCCTAACTCGTAACAAAAAAAGAAATAAAAAATCATTAGTCATAAAAAAGGCAGAATTTTTTTGAAGACAGCTTATTTTGCTCCAAGCTGTACAATGTAGATTTCTTGCATACAATAGAAGGCAGCTAGCTCAACTGGTTGTTTCAGCTACGCCCAAACGCTCCATTCTACTCTCTTACTATCCTGCGGGAAATTAATAGCTTGTTGGTCTTGTGGATAGGACTCTCGCCTCGTGATCCAAAGGTCGCAGGTTCGAATCTCACTCCAGACAAGCAAGTTAGTCCTATTCTCATAGCACAAGCGTTTAGCTTATTTTCAAAATAGTAAGAATATTGATGTGACACGAATTCCGTGTTCGCATCTCTATTTTTTTTTTTTAAAGTAAAAAAAAAAACTGATCTTTGTTTATAGAAAACTTTCCTCAATTTTTTAATAGTCTAAAACTGAACACACAAACATAAACACATTTTATTTGCATAATTATAATTCTTAAAATATTGCGAACATATGTACCTAAATGTAAAGGTACATTTGCTCTAACATAAGCAAAAAATATTCATAAATCTTAATTAACCTGTCTAATATTTACACAACGCATATCTTTAAAGATTTATTAAATTTATATTTACATTTTTTGTTCCTTTCTTATTTTTTTCTGATATCTCATTAAATATCATTGTTGCACTAAATATCATAGAATTTAAAATTTGGACTTCTTACTTAATGGCAGTCTCATTTTATATCTTCGTCTTTTACCATGTTAGTGCTCAGGTTGATTTGCACTAATTTTTCTAATTAACTCTGCGATATTCTTCCAGTGAGTTCCAGTTTTAAAATAAATACACACCTAACAATATATTATCTGTTTGAAGGTTATAATATTGTGTTGTTTCAACTTCGTACTGTAATATATTTCTTCTAATTACTATTCACATCGCTTATTATATAATCATAATTCACTTCTAGCAATTAAATGTGGTACTTAATTGTTTTTCTTTTTTTTGTTGAGATATTATTATTTTAACACATTCCGCAAAATTTTAACACATTCCTTAGGGGTTTCAATAAATAATATTTTGATCCTAACATACAGTCTAACATCATGAAACTCATACATTGACTATAAATTGAGGGGTTTTAAATATATATTTTTATAAAACGTATATCAACCGACCTTCGACGCTCACCCTGATGTATTTGACTGACCTTGCAAAATTCGGTTCATCATATTATTATTACATTCTAGGAGATATTATAGAAGTTGAATCTCGTAATAGGTGTCACTTTTGACTATCCAAATGAAAAAATGACTAGATTTTGCTCATCACATTTTTGTAAAACTATTATATCTTGGGAAAAATTTTATGCTTAATCGAGTTCGGCGACCATATGCAAACACGTGACCACCCTTCCGTGATGAAGAGTATAACGAATATAAAAATTTTCTGTAACACACTGCCTTTATCTTTCCGTGATTTTAAAACGAAAAATAAATGATTTTCTCTATTGGTGGTGACTTTGTTTAATGTCGTTTAGCAGATTGCAACTCATGTATTAGAATTATGTTAAAAAATAACCGCTGTATATGTAAATTATGTACATCGCAATAATCAAAGAATATATAATCAACTTTTCAAAGCAAGAAAACACTTTGTGGCTTGACATTATAAGAAATTTAAGAAAAAATTACACACTATGTTTTAAACCACTTAATTGCTATATATTTGTCAACTAGTTTCGGTTGGACTCAACCTTCTTCAGGACAATTACAATATAGACATTTATATAGACAATTACAATATAGACAGTCTATATGAGTCTGAAGAAGGTTGAGTCCAACCGAAACTAGTTGACAAATATATAGCAATTAAGTGGTTTAGAATATATAATCATTTATTGTTGGTACGGTGGTATGGTGGGGTTCAATTTTATCGTCAAATATTTTTTTAAGAAGTGGTTTTGAACGCTGAGAAGCGGCAGCCTTATAAGGGATACAAAAAATTAGCTACGAAAGTGCACTCAGATTTACGTAAATAATTCAAGAGACGTCACAATCCATTCTGCGCGACCTCAATGTCGGTGTAGAAAATAGCCTTCTATTGTAAAAATAATCATGATCGTACCACCTCCACTTAATCATAAAATCTTAATCAAATACACCAGCGCTCGTCGCTGGGATCTGTTAACCAGTTAAAGCAGATTCTGTGCAGCAACGGTTGATTGATTTGGGTGACGTAATCGTCGAACCACCTCAAAATACCACGTCGGTCATTCTATCTGGTGTCTGGTCTACCTGTGTCGTCTATGTATCGCCATGAAAATGGCACAAAACTGCAGAATATCAACTAATATTGACCCACTGGCCTAGATAGCTGCAATTCTAGCCTACTTTCGTATCCACCGCGATTTCTATCGTAATCAATTTTAGTATATTTATTATGAATTCTTCAAATGCATCAAACTACCGCAGAATAATATTATCTTTCGTTGCGCGGAAATTGCTTGCTTACAAATAGCGATTGGTAATACAATCTTCCGCGTGCAATCCGACATACTTGTATGTAAAGAGGGCTCTATTTACGCCATCTTTAACTTTACAGACCTGAAACGAGTGATACCGCGTCTAGACTTGCGCTCTCTTAAAGTTTTAAAAAATGTTACGAAGATTTTACTAATCGACGACAGAGGAAAATGGTCAACATTCTTTATTGGATACTGCAATATAGGAGACGGAACGTGAATTTTTATCTTTTTGTTAACGTTGTATTTAACAACCTACCCAAAAATAATAATATATTTCCCCCCAAACTTTCTGTTTGAACTTTTTTAATTCAATTTATAAAAAAAATATATGGTTTATATGTGGAAATATTTCGAGAAAAAGTGTAAAAAAAGAGAAAAAGAGTAAAAAAGAGAAAAAGAAAAAAAAAAGAAAAATAAGTCTACTGCTAATTAACTAACTAACTAACCATCACGCCGTTTCCCCGCAGGGGTAGGCAGAGAGGATTTAACGCCACACTCTTCTATCCTGGCACACCAATTTTGCTTCGTTCACATTCATACATCTTCTCATACAAGTTCTACGATTGTTGCGGCTTTTAACGGGGCCATCCTCAAACACTTGTTGTATCTGGTCTTGCCAGGTCTTTCGCGGACGCCCTCTATTCCTGTTGCCTTCAACACTCGCCTCATATATTTTCTTAACCATCCTTTCCTCGTTCATACGTTCCACATGACCAAACCATCTCAGCACTCCTTTCTTTATTCTATCTACCACGCTACAGCCAGCATTGCAATCACGTCTAATGTGTTCATTCCTTATTCTATCCACCAAAGATTTACCACACAAGCATCTTAGTGACCGCATTTCTACCGCATTCAGTCTACTTTCATTCCTCTTTTGCTAATTCCAGGCTTCACTTCCATACATTAGGGTTGGCACTAGAATGCCATTATGTACCGCTAGTTTTGCTTCCTTTGACATATTCTTTTTGGCCGAAATTAGAGCACCTTTAACTTTGTTTCCCGCAGTCACTCTCCTTTCGATATCATTCTCAGCCTTGCCGTCTCTACTAAACATACTTCCCAAATACACAAACTCGTTCGCTTGTTCTAAGCATTCATTGTTTACAATTACATCACACTTAGTCATTTTCGTATCTCTCGAATACCATCACTTTCGATTTGCTGACATTCATCAGAAGTTCACTCTGCATGCATACATCGGACATCCTGGAAACCAGGCACTGCAGATCAGCTTCACTGTTAGCCACTAATACTGCATCGTCTGCGTATAGTAGGCAGGATATGGTGAATTCGTCCATTTTTGCTCCAACTTTTAGTTCCTTCAATTCTTTCATACAATTATCCATATACAGGTTGAAAAGCCATGGTGACATTACGCATCCCTGTTTGACACCTTTTGTAATATCAAACCATGATGTGAATGACACATTAATTTTCACGCAGGCACTACTTCCTTCGTACAGGGATGCAGTTGCCTGTATGAGTTTACTCTTCACCCCGTATTCAGACAAAACCTTCCATAACTTTCGTCTTATCACTCTGTCGTACGCTTTTTGGAGATCCACAAAGGCACAAAAAAGTTTTTGGTTCTTTGCCAAAAACTTTTCCGTCATCTTGTGCAATGAGAAAATCTGGTCCATGCATCCTCTTCCACTCATGAACGTTCCTTGTACATCCCACACTTTTTCTTTCGTTGTCAACCTCACTCTTTCTATCAAAATTCTCGCATACAGTTTGCCAACAGAGCTCAATAAGCTAATGGCCCGATAGCTCGCGCAGTCCATTCGCGACCCTTTTCCTTTGCATAGAGGCATAATAACAGCTTTTCTCCAATCCTTAGAAGTGTAGCTGCCCTATAAACATTGTTTGAAGAGTCTATGAAGCCACGTGAGTATTACTGGACCACCACTCTAAATGTACTCGGCAGCAACATTGTCAACAGCCTTGCCATTCTTCATGTGCTTCAATGCCCTTTTGATTTCTTCCACAGTTATCTCATTCACACTATCGTTACCATTCATACATCCATTGGACGCCTCAAAGGAATCGTCACTCACATTCCCATGACTCTCATACATTTCTTCAAAAAATTCCTTCCATCTATCTTTTATTTCGTTTTCGTTCCTAAGCATCTTTCCATTCTTTGACATTATAGCATTCACACTACCTCTTTTCGTGTCACTTCGAGACTTTTTAACTTCCTTCCAAAAGACCTTAATAGTCGCTTGGAAGTTCTGAGTCAATTTAAGTCCCTCGTCCTTCCTCAAACGCTCTTTTCTTTCTTTCACGCCATTCTTTACTTTTCTCTTACATACATCATACAAATCCATTGCTAGAGTATATCCATTCACATCTCCATTCTTCATTGCCAAGAGGTCACACCACGCTTTTTTCTTCTCATTTACAAGATCTCTAATCTTATCATCCCACCATGCATTTACATCTCCTTTCTTTCTTCCTTGGACGGTCACACCGCACATTTCCTTGGCTGACTCATACAGACTCTCTTTGATGTGTTCCCATGCACTATAAATATCGAGCTCTTCCATGTACTTCTTATTTAACCTTTCGGCGGTTTTCCTTTCAAATTTTTCCCTGGTATCCTTCTCTTGCAATCTTTCGATTTTGACCCTAGTCGGGGCTACCACTGTTTTTCTCTTAGATCGCCACCCATGAAACAGATTCACTCTTGCTACTACAAGAAAGTAGCAACTCTATTGCTATAAAGTTTAAAAAGTGCTTCGGGATTATATTTAATTTGTGATAATGGCAAAGTATTTTGTTGACTTTTTTTAAACAAATGCTTTAAGAGTGAATGGATCTTTCATAATAAAATAATTGAATGCATGAAGTTTGACAGCGAGCTGTCTGTGAATACAATTCTGAGATCATGCAAAATGTTAACGCCTAGAAAGATCCAAAATTTATGTGACCTGTTTGAATATTTTTGGATACACAAACATACGCTCTAAGTCTGCGCTATACTGCGATAATGTTTATTAATGCCGATAGTTAATGGATTTCTCTTATCAGACCATTTTATTGGATGTTTAGTCTTCATTCTTATTATATTTTTGAGTTTTATTCCTATATAGTACGTGACGATTTACTTACGATATACTTCATACATTTCTAACAAGCATCGTTTCACATTGTCGGCGTCGTCACAATGACGGGCTCGAAATCAATCGATAAACAAGGTCAAGCGTGAGTGTAAGTACTAACTAATTTAAATATTTTATTAAGTGTCTCTGCAACACACATACATTATTGATCATTAACGTACTGCCCCATTTACATTCACCGCATTAAAATAAAATTTAGTGAACGAATTGAATACATATTGACAAATTCATTTTACCTACAGTAGTCACAGTAACCGATTATATCTGTTACTTCGTGAACACTTCAAAACCTGCGTAGTATGATGACTTACATCATTTTTCATTTAATGATGGTTCGGAATATCTTTTTTTTAATAGAGAAGCGAACATAAAATACGTGTCGCTTCAATTTTCTTACTGTTCAAACTAAGCTAAAAGCTTATTCTATGAAAATAGAACTAACTTGCTAGTGTCCTGGAATGGGGATCGAACCACCGACCACTGGATCACTAGGCGAGAGTCGTAACCACTACACCTAGAAGTTCTCATCTGTGTAGATGCGTTAGATAGATTTCAATATAAACTGTACATATTCCTCTCTCTCATAACGGAAGGTCTCATAACGCAGCTTCCGGAAATTTTCAATGCATTTCCTTCGATCATGTCCAGGAAACCTTTAGATTCGATTCTAGACCGCCGAGTCTATTTCTAGTTTCAGAAGTGCAGTATTGATTTTATTTACTAAGCTTATTTTTAAATATAACTAGTTGCTTGTATAGAAATAAATAAGAAGTAATAACTAGAATATATTAAAATAAATAGTGAATTTAACTGTAAAAATCAGATCGACTCTGCCAGGATTCAAACATGGAATCTTCTGATCCGTAGTCAGACACATTATCTCTCGCACCACGCATCGGTGGACCGAATGGGATTTTTCCATACTGCAAAAAGTAACGAATTAATCGATTGACTTTATTCTTACCTGACTAATGAAGTTTCACTTGAAAAGAGTATACAAATTTGTATTAGTCTCTATACATACCTAATTATTACTTTTTTACGTGATATTTTTGTTTGCCGCCCTAAATGCGTCAATTAACAAAATTGAAATTGAATGAAAAATCGTATTGCGATTTTAATAATTACGATCAATACTTTAATACGACACCTAATAATATTCTTCCAGGCAAGATACCAGGCTTACGACGGTATTCGCTAAAAATAACTCTAATTTCGTGAAGTTCATTTTAGTGACATTTACAGCGATTAGAAGGCTGCGTACGAAAGTACTGTACAACGGAAGCCTTGGTAACAACAGCCACCTATGATTTTCACAATATTGGTTAGTTGGTAATGACACCGTTGTTAGTTGACCTCATTGCAAAAAATATTTCGTTTTGGTATACGTCCATGTGTCGCAGATATTATGCTGTGTATGTAGGTCCGCGATGCGAATAGCGAATTTAAAATATTCAACATTTCGACTCTGGTTGGGTAACCAGCCGTGTGTTTATTTTTGTTCAGGCCGGCGACATCCGCGGCTGAATGAATTGTCAAAACACATTATTGTTTCTTGTTTATTATTCTTCTTTTACGTAATTATTGAATCGAAAAAATAAAACAGGACTTTTTTCAATATTTGTATAAAATAATTTTTTCAACTCACTTTTGTGAAACGTTAGACTAATGGCAGTAATTTATATCGCATATTAAAGATTCATTCATTTCGATACAAGTTAAATAAAATGAAGGTGCAGAAATTTGAACCGGATTTCTTTTGAAAGATTATTATCATTTTGTATCAATGAGTTTTTGTTTTTAATTTTCAATATAAGTTACATTCATGATACTCCAATGTCTTACAGAAGATAGATCAGAAATTTTTAAACGTTGATGTCACATTTCTCCCTAACCGTTGACATTTCACCCAAAGTGTAAAGAATATTATCTATCCAAAATTGAATGAGGAAGACTCTTCCGAAATTTTTGATACGAAATACCCTGTTTACCTTTTGACATCTTTGTCAAAAAGCATCATTTAGGTGTTATGAACTATTTTCATTACATCATTTTTTATTGAAGAAATCCATATTGGTTAATTTATTTTGCTTAAATTGTGCTGTTATTTTACAGTTTTTTTATATATTTAATTTATTTCTAATATTGGATGTTGCCCAATGTTCATGAAGGCAAGTTTCTAAGTGTCCGTCCATAATTATCTACTCATTTTACTGATACATTTTTCGTCGATACATATATTATTTATTATTTATTATTATAACAAATAGAAATGATACGTCAATACAAACTATATAGATGTATCGTCGAGTACTTCCTTTGAATCGATGAAGATACCTGTGCAATTACTTGATTTGTTCAATTTACTTTGTCTACTGTTTTGCGGTTGCGTGGTCTTGTGTGCATATTCCCCCGGTGAATCCGATTGGATTCTCATTTATTGTAGAATTGACTTTTGTGATTGAATTTAATGTTTTTGACGGCTAATTCAAAATTTTTCGATATATTAGATAAATAGTATATTACCTAATTCTCATTGTTTGTTAAATTAGATTACACTACCAATATGATTGTAAGAATCTTAATTCTCTTTGGTGAGGTATAACATATAATAATAATTTGATTGTTAATATTTACTTGTTATCATTATTATAAAAGGAATTATATGTATTATCTATTAAAAAAATAGTTTTTTTTTTTAAATATACAAGTACACGGGAGGTCAAATTTTACATGTTTATTCGATAGTGTATCCTAATGTTTATTATCTGTCGATTATTATTAATTGAACCTTTTACATCGATAATCTTGTTTTTTATTTTACTAAATTAATTGTCTATATATTATTATAATACTGACTCTGTTCCCGTAAATCAAAAGTCCATAAAAATAGTAGTAAATACTACTGATTGACTCGCTCATTATTTTTTTCAGTTTTATTTAGAAACCCTATCTCTTATCTACAATAATTTTTCTTCTTTAATTAAGTGTATTCTGTAAATATCTGTCTTTAGATTTTATTTGTTGACTAGCCTTGAAAAATCACGGAATACAATGATAATTAATAAGGACCCTCGCGTGTAACCTGAGCCGCGCGCTGATTGTCGGGCCTCATTAGCGACTAGTCATTATCAGTGTTGTTGCTGTAATTCCAGCGAGTTACGGACAGACAGGTGGACATTTAAAGTTATGGTAGTTGATAATGTTTATTAAAAATAAAATTAATTAAATATAAGCTTATATAAAAAATATAACAGTTTGTTATTAAATATTAATTGTAATTATTCATAATTTTAAGATAAATTTTTCTATTTTCCCTAAATATTTCGAGTAATACGCGAGTTTAAAATTGTTCTGTAGATTTCCACTGAGAACATTTATAATATTAAACAACTAACTATAAAAGCTAATTTGAATGTTGAGTTAAGCAGTTTATCGCGGTCAACTACATAATGTAAATCTAGTATCTACCTGGGTACCCAGCCTAGAAGTTTTTTGGTGAAAGTACAGCCTTAAGGTCAATGAGGAAGAAAATAACCGTAATCTTGCATTTTCAGTTGTCAGCGAAGTCCGTTGCTCGATAATCAGTTAGTATCGAAGTAACGCCAGCGAAGAAAGCGCGCAACATTAAACCAGCTTCCGGAAAACGGGCGAGTAATACCATTTACCTTTCCAGGCGGTGTCGTGACTTTACATAATGGGAAATATTGATTTAATCGGAGAAAACGACAACTTGTGGGCTGTGGAACCAACTGACTGAAGGCCAAGGTCGCCTCGAGCCCTGGGCCTAAATAATAAAGATTCCACTGAACTCTTCGCGCTCGGTTGCGTGAACAAAAATTAAGGAATTAATAATTTGAGTGAATGTCGTGCCACGGGATTTTATAAACAAGTATCTACATTAGAAAAAAAAAAGTTACATGTATCATATATTTTGCTGTTTCGTAAAAAATATTCTTAAATAATAAACAAAATAAACATATTCCGGCGACGAATCGAACCCCGATCTCCTGCATGATAGGTGAGGATGTAACCACTGCTCTGAGACGTGAAAATAGATATTTACAAATATCTTCCGTGTATCCATCAATATACTGTTTATTAAAAAGCTCTTAATAAATAATAAACTTCGCCAGGTGCAACTATTTTCCGAATATTATTAGTCAGTACAAGCAATAAAATTTAATGTATTAGTAATCTAGCCAAAATTTAATGCAGTGCATTAAATTCCAACAGAAAATAATCAACATTCTAACTAATGTTGATTAATTTTTGTTTCAGTTGTAATTTTGACATCACAGTCTACTGGTGCAATAGTAAGATGGTACAATTGTCTTTTAATTTTTTAAAGTGGCGGAATCCAAAATCCTATTCATTTACCGATCGATGTATCGATCCCCATACATACAAAAGTAAATCACAAGGTAAGTGGGAGTGTATAAAAAAGTTTTTAAAGCGAAATTTTGTAAAGCGCTATTTCTAATGCAGTTTTTGTGACAAATTTTACTGGGGCCCCCTTATTAAACATATTCTTTGTTGTTGAAACTACGGGGTTTATCCTCTATTCTTTTGTTTATTTATTAGGATGTCATGAATTTATAGAATACAATAAAACATCATACCAATCACAACAATCTTTCATAACCAGCTCCATCAGATCCAGCCAACTATTTATTATAATTTATAGTTTAATGATTATTTATTATAAATGCAGCAACAGAGCCATTAAAATAGTACAAGGCTAAACCAACTGGGAAAACACCGCTGGGAACACCCAGACAGCGCCATGGGAGCAGAAGGGAATAAATCGACAGAAGAGGAAAGACATCATCAGAGGCTAGAGCTCTACAAGAGTTGTACGACCATCAGAAATAGTATGTAGTAATGAAATAGTGGTTTAAATATTTATATATTATTTTAATTTTACCCGGAATCGATCAGGAACTTATAAAGTATCCTCAAAGTGAATCGACCAGGAACTCAAAGCATCCATATACTTAGTATTTTCATGTACAAGGTGAAATATTCACACATACACGTACCATGATATGTACATGTACATGTACACCTACATACAAATATTCATTGGAGATCAGAGCACGTGACTGGTCAATTGTATTGTAATTATTTTTCTATGATTGTAAAAAACGATTTATTCATTGAGGTTTAAAATAAAAATGACGCATAAAGCACTTCATTCACATAAATATGAGGATTGAGGATATCTGTTTTTACCTCCTTTATTACAAATTTTATATCATGCACAAAGCTATACAAAATATAACGCATAATTTTCCGTGTATCTTTAATCTTGTAGTAAATTATTATTTACTGCGAGCGGAAAATTCACACACCACATATTTCAAAAAACAACCATTATATATTCAAGAGGATTGCAATGCACGGGTCTTCACAACAATATGCAATGTTTTGAATTACAGTAGAACCCCGACTATCCGATTCTTCGTATTAACCGGGCGGAATGTGTTTTACAAATTGCGGAATATCGCGGTAAGGAGAAAAAACTTAATGTTTTTTTTCTTAGTGTACATTTATTATTCGTTTTTATAGTCCACATCACTATCTTATTTATATGGTTCTACTACATAAAAATTCATTCACTCGCTCAAGTAAAATATTTGCTTAAATAGCGTAGACTCATTCCGCTCACTCTTCTGGAAAATAGTCATATTTTGTTTAATACAAAATAGAGACACGTTCACTGATCACACAACATCGACCATTTTGTTTGGTTTTGTGTTTTTCGATTTTTGTTGAAGAACTTAATGCTTTAAATCATTATAAATTAGCGAGGTATTTGTGACTCAAGTGTGTCGTGCTGGCATGTAGCGAGACCGTCAATAATAATAGCCAAATGCGATAACTAACCAAAACCAAAAATCAATCAGCGGCTCGAGGGTCTTACATTATAAATATTAGTGATTTAGAAGTTATATCTTTTTTGTTTCAATATTTTTATAGCTTAAGAATGAAGTATGCAACTTTATGGTTTAGTGATTATTCATTTATTGAATGGGTTTCGTATTACTTCGTCTTCGTAACCTAACTACATGTTCCACATATTGCATATTTTCTCGCGGAATATTATACAGGGTGCGACAGAGATGGTCCACAATACTTTAGAGGTAGCGTCCTGCCTAAATGCTAAGTTGAAATTATCGTTACATCAATGTCCTAATATTAATATGTAGTTATGGAGATAGCGACTTCAAAGTTTGCATTTATTTCAGTATTTCTGACTGGTATTGAAAGTAACTTATAATAATAAAATAATTTGTTTTAATACAAATCAACTTGAATTAAAGTGAATGAATTTATAATATTCAATTTAAGCTATTTTCATTAAAGTCCAACGTTTTACAGTTCATACTCAGTAATATTGAAAAAAAATGCAAACACTAGCTGCAACCCGTCACAAATGACGAAACATTGGTTCGCGTCTTTGCTAGGCCTTAGTTTACATTTATAATATTTTTTGGCGGTCCACAAAGAGGCGGCCGTAGCAACATGCGTTGAGCGGCCAGTTCGGGGTTGCTAGCCCGGGGTTCGAGCCCCATCTCCGGCCGTTTAATTTCCTTTTTTTAACCGTGAATTCGAACGAAATTACGGACGTTACACGAAGTTACGGAGATAGACAGACAGACAGACTGATTTACGGACAGACAACGAAATTATTACGTTTGAGAGAATAATACTATTGTTCCGTAGGGCGTTGATAATAATGACAAACTAAATAAATAAGAATATTTTGAGTTTGTTCAAATCTTTCAGAACAGTGCTGGATTTATGTCACAGAGACACTCTCTCTGAATTCTAATTTGCTCTCTAAATTCCGTAAAAAATTAATGTAGATTTTCTCATTAGCGACATCTGTGGGGATTTAGGGGAATGAAAATAGCTTTGTACAGGCCGCATGGAAAAGGCGCTTACAACTCATATGTGAAAGCTCTCCACGCAATTTGAACATATATACAACTTCCAAAAATGAATAAGCATGGTATATTCTATCATGGGTGGAAATGGCGAATGTTACAATTGTGTAAAGTGATCACTTAAGCCAACCATAAAAAGATAGGTCATAAGTCCTATGCACACCCAAATGACTTCTATACCTACTTTCCCATAATAAATACAGTTTCGTCTCTGTGAGATATCTATAATATACATTAATTAAATAAATAAGAATTGAAAATAAATTGATGCTAGAACATTTTCGACCCATGATAGGAATCCACCTAGGTATAAAGTATTGTAGACTAGCTCTGTTACACTCTGTACATTGCGCAGTAACTATTATGTTTATGTAGTTATTGATTTCTCAAAATCTGTTTTCCTTCAGATATCTAAATTTAGATGATATTTCCTTAGATATTTCAGAAACTTTTTCATGAAGAAACTGTTGTTTCTATATATAGGACCAAATTTTCTTTATAAATTTTTAAGAATGTAAACTTTTAAAAGTGAAAACATACGACTCTCCTTTTTAGAAATAAAGTAATCGCATTCATGAATAAATTTATTAATTTGTGAATGTTAACCATCTCAATCCTTATACAAACCTAATTTTAAAACAAATCACGTTTGTCAGACGATATTGTCGTGTTCGTATAAGTGGCGGTGTATTGCCTGAATACCTGAAAGGTACTGGAAAATTTATCTCCGTCTTCTCAACTACTGCACAGTAAATTATTATTGACCTCCAAGTTAGCCTTCAATTGCAAATTAGATTTGTTGAATTTATTTGTATTTATTTAACAATGCATACTTCCTCATTCATAAATTCCCTATTTCGTCATTGCCGCGACATGCCGATCGTATATATATATATATATGTTTTGTTTGAGATTTTCGCAAGCGCTATTATGTGGAACAAAAGTAGTTTCTGGAATATCTCGCGTTTCCTGTAAATGGTCTCCTTGAGAAGACCTAGGCCGACGTGCCATTGTCAAGGCTAAAAAAGCCTCAAATGTATTATAGTATAGAAAATAATAAATATATTTTTTTTATTCATTAAATCCATAATTATTTGTTTATAGCTTTATGATGATATAAATATATGTTTAACGCAGACATACAGCCTCTATGTAGGAGATCTCATGCTTAGAGATCGGTTGGGAGATGGTTTATATTTTCAAACACAAATAAGCATTTAAATAAAGTGTTAGGTATAGACTAGAGTATAAGGATACTAAATATTGCGTAATAGCTAGAGTAAACGTAAAATTTATAAATATAAATATAAAAACAAGAATATCAGTAGGTAATTTATTTTTTTTGGGTTGCAATCCTAGGATTGTGTTCTGATTGATCTTCTGTGGTCTGCAACAAGCACTCCCTTTCTCCACTCCTCTCTGTCACCTGCCAGTCTCTTCATTTCTTGGTAGGTGCTACAGCGCGCATCTCCGATAATCTGGTCTACGTAGCTTAATCTCGGGCGGCCTCTACGATTGTTGCCTTCAACATTTTCCTCGACGATGGTAAAAAGCAGGCCCGGCTGCCTTATATTATGGCCTATCCAAATTGCTCATTGTTGGGCGATTCTGTTAAGGAGCCGCCACTTTTCGCCCACCCTGCTCAACACCTCGTCATTTCGAAAATGTTCTGACCAATGGATCCTCGCCATGCGCCTGTAGCATCACATCTCAAAGGCCGCTAGTTTCCCGGCCATGCTCTGGCCGATGGTCCATGTTTCGCTGCCATACATCAGCACACTCCAGACAAGAGTTTTAATCAAGTTTTTCCTAACCTTTAAATCTATGCAGGGAGATTCAAGGATTTTGGACTTTTTGTTGAAAGCGACTCTTGCCTGTTGTATTCTGCTTATGATGTCTGCCTCTGAGCGGCCATCTTAGGAAATTTTTCTACCCAAATATGTGAATTATTTCACTTGATTGATAGCGACGCCACTCAAAACAACATTTGTCGACACTTCTTCTCTTCCAACAACCATGCATTTTATTTTGTCTTTGTTTATTTTCATGTTGTATTTATTTGCCGAAACATTTTCTATCTTTCTCAGAGCCTCGTTCAATTCTTGTTCTATATCGTACTATATCGTCGGCTAGTAGGTAATTATTGCACCGAATTGATTTTTTTTACAAAATTATACACAAAATAATTTTACACAAAATAATACATGGGAACCGCTTCACAGGAGGCGCTGGAGAAAAGATTACGTAGGTTTGTCTTTTAAAGGGTTGAAGAATATAGAAGGAAAAGCTAAAGTTAGAAAAATAAATATTAAAGGAAAATATTATAAAAATAATTTAGATTAAATGCTATAAATTAATAATAAAAACAGTAAATACAGAGTAAAAACAATAAATGCATAATAAAAATATGTGATAACATAGGATAAATTCAAATAAATTATACGTAATACGAAAGGTAAAAGAATGAATAAATAAAATTATGCAATATTTGTAAGATATTCAGTAAAATATGTCTATCAGCTCGAAGAAAGAACCAAATTAATATAATGCAAGCCTTATCAAATAATGGAGACTAAAATAATTATTTATTGTCATGCTACCAATTATTAGAAGCATGAAAATAAATATACAATTAAGTTTTTAGACGACTTGTTTTTAATGGAACTCGATGTTTATTTTTATTTCATTTTTTATTAGATGAAATAAAATAAAAATCTGCATAACGTACTAAAATTCTGATTTACAACCCTAAAAAAGATGGGTCCCAATAGCCAGTCGCTGATTAAAATGAAAAATCCATTATTATTATTATTATATTAAATTTCATATATGAATTTTTTTAGGTTGGATAATAAATATGCAAATATATCACTTTTTTAATACGTTACTTGTACCATCTTGTCTAATTTTAAACTATAGGTACTTACATATTATTCAAAAAGGCATTATGTATGCTAATATGAGAAATCTTATAAATACTTCCGATTTAGAAATGATAAGTAACATCGTGAAAATGAAAAAAAATATCGTGAAACACTACAGAGATAAAAAACTGGTTAGTTGTATTTTTTTCATATTTCATGACGGAGTCACAAAGGATTATCTTCTCAGTTCTGAGAATCTCTATGCTGACATCAAATGTCCCTTTCAAAAGTTACGATATATTTTGATCTTGAAATTTGGATGAAATTCCAACAATCCACTTCACTGTATTCGTTTTCACGTACTTCGCACAGCCCGGGCACAGTTGCCGGCAAACTTCTTGAAATTTTTTGGCGTGGTGGGGGAATGCGCAGAAGACAAAATTTGGGTCTCTTCGGTGGAATGGTACAAACTTCCCCCCACTACGCCGTAAAATTTCAAGATGTTTGCCGGCTACTGTATGAGCAAGTTATTAAATTATAATAAAATCTTAGTAATAATTTCCTCAGTGTTTGCAATATATCTTTGTGGCCACATAATAATTATTAATAGAGAGAAAACACTACATTTAGCATTGAAGGAAAACCGCATTTTTAAATAATCCTAAGTATTTCAAATTCAATATTTTTTAGTATTATTTGCAGAAATTTCGGTATTAGAATAAAGAAACACTTAAAATGATACAATAAAAATAACTATTCGGAATTTTCTTATCAACTTTTGGAAACAAACCATTATTTTGATATTAAGGGTTTTGAAAATTACCTACAAACTTTACTATAAATTTTTCAATTGCAAATTAAATATGATAAATAATCAAATCCTTTATGCAAATGTGTAGTTTACTCAATGCAAATGTGTAGTCAACTCCTTTATACTTCAAATTTTAATTTTAGTATATAGTGTATCTTGACAAAGGGACCATTGGCTCCAAAATATTTTCATTATTATTGAACCGCTATTTATTGATTAAAAATCACTATTTATTGAAATAGTGGTTTTGAACCAAAAAATCTCTTTACTATAATAAAAGATTATTTTAATTTTTACACTTTTTTTATTTTTTGTATTTTGCACATACATAAATGATACATAATTCAGTAATATAAAAATAAAAATTGATCTTGAGTAAAATAAATAATGAATGCTCTTAAGGCAATCGTCCGGCAGAGTGAGCAAATTTCACATTTTTTTCTCATATCTTCTCTTGCGCTTTTAATCACATTTTTATATGGAAATATACCATTCTAAAATTTATTCATCAGGTTACATATATTTTAATTACGGGTATCTTCTTAAATGGTACAAACTAAATTATATAATTAATTAATAAATTACCAAACCTACTGTGTTTTAAAAATGAAGAAAATTGCTCCACCTTGTTGGCCTTTTATGACTGAATGGCCTCGTGAGATGTCTTTTTTTTCAATAATATTACAAAGTAAACAATTATACTAAACTTATCAAAATTATTCCAAAATCTGTCAGTTAGTTTACTTACAATTTATGTTTAAAAAACAGTGTTTTTTTGTGTTTTTACAACTTTTTTTACCTGGTTGACAACTTTTTTACTTCAATAGTAAAAAAAAATATTATTATTTTCAAAAAAAAAAATCAAAATCTTTGTTGATATTCCTGATTTTAGATATTTGATCAAGACGCAACGTATTTATGACAACACGCAGTGCCGTGATTAAATAGCTAAAATCTGAAATTTAGAATAAGTTTTTGTTTTTTTTTGTAATAATTTTTAAATAATAATGTATATTCATTTAATTTATTCAAGAAAAAAGTTATCAATCATCTAAAAAGGGTTGAAAATCACACAAAAAATAAAATTTTATAAATAACAGTATTTTTCAAAACATATATTTAAGTAAACAACCTAACAGAATTTGCAATAATTATAATAAATTAAGGATAATCGTTTACTTTGTTATATTGTTGAAAAAAAAAGACATCCCACGAGGCCATTCAGTCATAAAAAGCCCACAAACTGGAGCGATTTTCTTCATTTTCAAAGCATCGAAGGTTTGGTAATTTATTTATTAATTATGTAATTTAGTTTGTGTCATTTTAGTAAAATGTCCGTATTTAAAATATATGCAACCTGATGAATAAATTTTAAAACGATATATTTCCATACAAAAATGTGATAAAAACGCAAGAGAATATGTGAGAAAAAATTGTGAAATTTGCTCACTTTGCCGGACGATCGCCTTAACAATTTTGATACTCTATTTTTGGCCATAACTATATTGACGCGATGAAAGCTGTGCACATATTATATATCCAATAAACACCGTAAATCAAATGATTTCTACTAAAATAAACAAAAACTAATTGTATTATTTTCGTGAGAGTAAGTGGACACGAAATATCTATGACAGACACACAAAGAATGGCAAAATGATCCATTGAAATGTCGCAATTGAATGACATATGCACGAAGCACTGCTTCCTAAATTGAGTACACTCACACCTATGTGGCGCAAGTAAAACACGTTAATTTTCCGCTTGTTGTTGTCTGAGTTGCTGCGAGCTTCTTTAAAACTCGAAGCATTATTCGTCTGTCACGTTTTGCTTATATTCCATAAGGCGTCTGATACACATGCTTCTTTAGTGGCACGTGAGCATGCGCAGTATCGACTTTGACAGTGGCATGCTTATTAGTGGCATGTGTGTACGCACATTGCTAGAAATGAGCATGCCACCTAGTGGCATGCTCAAAAATCAACCGCCGGTTGATTTATAAGCATGCCACTGTCATTCACCATAGAGAAGGGGTATCTTTGGAGCATGTGTGAACAGACTTGCTTATTTATGAGCATGCTTATGTCATTCGCGGGCTTCGCGGCTAGTATTATCGATGCGATCTTCTCAAACATTACTTTTCGTGACTTATTATAGGAATCACGAATGTCTGCGGAATACTCGGTCACCGTTGTGTAAAAATAATATAGTGAGAAATAATGTTTACGAAACTTTATTAATAGGCATGAATGATTCAAATCTTACAATAAAAATTATAAAAACTAAAATCAAAAATGTGCGGATGGAAACTCGGGAACTTTTTTGATTTATTGGTTCACTTGAATTTTCTATTTCAGTTTGCAAAGTTTCCATTTTGAACAAGAGCGTCTCTATTCTATGACAAGAGCACGCCACTAATAAGCATGTGTGTTTGATTGTTAGCTTTGGCCATGCTTATTTATGAGCATGCCACTAATAAGCATGCCAGTAATGAGCAAGTGTGTACAGTTGTTAGGGCATGCTTATTAGTGGCATGCTCATTAGCATGCCAGTAAAGAAGCATGTGTATCTGTACCTTAAAGCGAATTGCAAGAATCTGCGTTGTTGACATTCAAAAATCAAGTTAAAAAATTATCACTTACCTACCTGTAGAATACACTAAGCCTTAGACAACGAAACACAATTTAGATGGAAATGCCTGCCAAATGCGTTGATGTCGGTTTCATGAACCCGACATCTTAAACGAACCAATCAGGCGTAAACGGAGTCATGATCATTGAAGTGTATATTTTATAACCAGCGTGTAAATTCAGTCTTCAAAGACATATTTTCCTTTGTGCGCTTGTAAGTCACGCCATGAAGTTGGCTTAGTCAAAGGTTTCAAACAAAATGAAGTATTTTGTAATTTTTCTTTTTCTTTCACTTTTTTTTTCTTCTTTCTTTCACTTTCACTTTCACTTTTTTTTTTCACTTTCTTTGGTTTTTTTTTTTTTTTTTTTCTTTTTCTTCTTTTTTCTTTTTTTTTCTTTCTTTTTTTCTTTCTTTCTTTCTTTTTTCTTTCTTTCTTTCTTTCTTTTTTTTTTTTTTTTTTTTTTTTTTTTTTTTTTTTTTTTTTTTTTTTTTTTTTTTTTTTTTTTTTTTTTTTCACAATTTTTTCACAATTTAGGTGGTGCTGGTAGAGGCCTAGGATAAATCAATTTAAATACCTATTGTAGATAGTTGTATTAATGTTTGGCTTTTATAATATAGGTACTCCATGCAGAGCCTCGTGAGCTTATCCGCTTATCCACTTATGTGACATAAATCCGTTATTTTTACTACATGATCCATCACATTCCATATTGCATACTGCTGCCGAACTGGTCACTTTTTGAACGCCCGTGACTGTAAAAAGTGGCTCAATATCTAGGTCGTATTAAATGACCATTTTAGAAAGATTTCGGTAGGATTATTGCCTAATGCAGAGGGTCTCATGAAGCACCAGCACCGTTACGAAAATTTCGATGCGCTTACTTCGTTCATGACCAGGAAACCACGAAACTACCCTCCGTCAAAAAAATGATGTCAATGTTGTCAATGTATGACAAATGAAACACACTTAACGGATTTTGCGGACATGAAAACTTCCTTAGTTTCATTCGCGTTTTTAATATGTAAACATCAGAATTATGATCCGACGCACGACTGCCTTGGTAAAGGGCCTTCAGAGCTACGAAGTTAATAATAAAATATTACGAAAATTTTTTAAAACGAAAAGCACATAATATGTTTATTTTTCATTGACATTTTGAAACTAACAAAGTCACCAAGTAAACACCGCAAGAGCCAGTTTCAAGGATGACCGGTGGCCTGCAATAATTTTCTCTGAATGTGTCGGTAATAATGAGATTTTTCAAATAATATTCTCCAATAGATTTTTAATTGAATCAGTGTTCTAATATATCACTATTAAAGTATTTATTTTGGTCGAATTTTTATTTAACATTTATAGGCACGTATCTTATCTCACGTAGGTACAGATTGTTTACAACGCTTACATCAAATGTGGGGTATAAAAACAAAGGCAGCAATATCCAAAAAATGTTAAAAGAAAGACCGTCGAATTAGTATGTGTTAGCCGTGCATACGACGCATATTGTTTCGCTGTATTGGTGTTTACGGTATTCCGTAAATACCAAAATAGTTTATAAACTACATTTGCTTTTATACCCCACAAATGATGTTAGGTTGACGGGAAGGTAATACGCAGATATAGGTTTTAAAAATTGCGTTCAATTCACTTTAGCGTACTAGCCCTATTGGGAAGACTTCCTTCTCGTACATTTTCACTTCATGGTTTTGCAGGGGCGTGCAGTGTATATACTGAAGCATGGCTTTTTCGTATTCATTTATATATATCTCGTAATTTTCATCACAATTATTATTATTAGGTCCTTACATATGAAATTGGCGTTTAGTATGGGAGGAACATAAAGCCGATTTTTTTTATTACAATATATTTATTTAATCAAAGTATGTACCATTGCTATCTATGCACTTTTGCCATCTCATAGGTAGTTCATCGATCCCTTTACTAAAAAAACCATTCGGACGGGAATCAATAAAATCTTTGAAGGCGGTTTGGACTGCCCCATCGGAGTTGAATTTTTTCCTTTGCAAGAAGTTATCCAAATTTCGAAAAAAATGGTAATCTGTTGGGGCAAGGTCCGGAGAGTAGGGTGGATGTCTTAGACATTCCAATTGAAGCTCCTCTAAGTTGGTAGCCGTCTATTGTGCAGTGTGTGGTCTAGCGTTCTCATGAAGCAGCAGTGGCCTAGAGCGATTAACCAGCCTCGGTTGTTTAGCAGCTAGCTTTTCCATCATGGTTTGCAGTTGCTGACACTAGACATCTGCCGTAATCGTCTGGCCAGATTTAAGAAAGCTGTAGTGAACGACACCAGCACTAGTCCACCAAACGCTCACAAGTAACTTTTTTTGGAGTCAATTCTCGCTTGGGGCTTGGTTTGGCTGGTTCGGCAGGGTTCAGCCATTGCGATGAGCGCTTCCGATGATCGTACAGGATCCACTTTTCATCACAGGTAATGATTCGATTTAAAATCCCTTCATTATTGTGCCGGTTGAGTAATGCAACGCAGCAGTCAACGCGCGTTTGTTGATTTGCTTCCTCAATTCGTGAGGTACCTACCTTTCAAGCTTTTTCACCTTACCAATTTGCTTCAAGTGGATTAAAACAGTTTTATCACTAACACCGCAGCGTGCAGCTAACTCGGATGTGGTTTGCGATGGATCCGCTTCCACAATAGCCTTCAATTTTTCATTATCAACTTTGGTCTCCGGCCGTCCACGGGGCTTGTTCTGCAGGTCGAAATTTCCAGAACGAAAACGTTGGAACCAAAATCGCACTGTGTTTTCTTTTGCGGCACCGTCGCCATACACATCATTAATCCTTCGAGCCGTTTCTGCAGTACTGGTGCCACGGTGGAACTCGTACTCGTAAATAACGCGATATTTCAAGTTTTTCATTTTGTAAACTGAGTGACGCAAAGAAAAAAACAATTGAGGAAAAAACAAATGAATTATAATTTTCAAAACACAAATACATGAGTAAATAGCTGTATAAATTTGGATTTGGAATTCCTAACCAAAGAGAAGATATTTGAGATCAAATTTGCCAGTACGGCAAAACGTCAATTTCATATGTAAGGACCTAATATAATATTCAGATTTGAATGTATCATAATATTCTCTCAGATTAATATTGAATTTTGATGTTTACGTAAAAGTCATTCTTCAATACAATATATATACTGCACGCGCCTGTAATTTTCCATGGAAATGATTTCTTATCCGCTCTTACTTAAATAGTCCTACATAAATATATAATTTCGCATATTAACATATAACAAAGAATATACATGATTTATTTCGCAGTATTGGCGGATTATTTCTGGTATCCATGTACAGTGGTACTTCCTCGGTATACGTCCGCGTTAGAATAAGTCCAACTTGATTTTCGTCCTGTTTTTTGGTATAAGAGCTTTGTTTGGAATACGACTCGCGTACAATTACGTATCACTTTGTACAATGCAATGCTCACCGCTACAATTTCACCGTAAGAAAATCCACACATTATCAAATTTTTGAATGTTGTGTATCTATGTGTGGGGTATAAAAGCAAAGGCAGCAGTATAAAAAAAATTAATGCAGTCATCGAGGATTACTAATTTGTAATGTACTGAATTTGAGATTTTATAGGAATTTTATAGAAAACATGATTTTGGAAGGGACAGATGCATATAATATAGAATACAGTACATTTTTAATTAGTAATCCTCGGGGACTGCATCCATATTTTATTTTTAGGATACTGCTGCCGGTATTCCTTTAATCAGTATTCTGTCAAATATTTTAATGGACAACGCTAGAGAGATCTATGGTTTTTCCCATGACATAGTAGATTTCATATATAGATTTCGACATACATGCGTAGATTCCGCATCTGGTAATACAATATTCTTTTAAATGTATACATGAATAACATCATTCAATATCTAACATATATACCTACACTAGAATACGCCCGAAAATTATTTTAACTCCTTATATAGACCAGTACCTATATATTTTTAACAATATTATCACATGTATGTTATCATTAATTTTCTTATGTTTTACAAAAAATGTTGGAGTGTGATGGAATGATCACAATGGAGATATTTTTTAATATATAGGTATTGAAGAATTGAGGATTTATGGAATCATAATAATGTATGTACAAAAGAACCGAGACGCACATTTCGTGCCATCCAAGAAAGTGCGTTCTTACAAGAATCCTGTCAGTTTCTTGGATAATTAATTAATAAAACAATTTTTTGTTTTTGAACTGAAAACAACTCTTGTAAGAAATA
>JADDOH010025029.1:0-44590 GCA_016648135.1 Agrypnia vestita | reverse complement strand
AAGCTCATTTCCGGGCTAGCAATGAAATGATATGGCATAAAAATTCACATGTATTCATTACAAAACTACGTTGCATTATATCGTTCATCATCGGCAAAGAAGTGTTTTACACGGATCAAGAAAAGCATTATCTATTAGTATTGCATTTAAATGTGTTTTTATTCCAGAAGTTGTTGATACTATTGTCTGTCACATCAATAAAGAGGCCAGGAAAATATATATTAAGTCAACGAACACGATCGTACCAATAAACCACATTGGAAGGATTTGACTTCATCCGAGTTAAATGCATTCATGGGTATTCTCATAGTATATGGTGCCGATTACCTAAATACTGATTGTATTTTTGATTTGTCCAAATGTAATTTATTACCCAGTATCGAGCGTCGAATTTCCTCACTTCGATGATGCTAATATGAGGAAATGCCGATTGAATAAAGGCAGAGCTACTTCGATACGTGAAATATGTATGGTTGATACTGAATTCAAAAATTTTCAGCGTGTATAGATTCTACAACCCAAATTTTACAATGAGCAATAATTTTCTCTAGTGGATGTATACAATTTATGCAATACATTCAGTCTAAGTCCGCCAAATAAGGGATAAAAATATGGTGGATACGTGATGCAGAAAATTATCCTCTTACTGGCTAAATATTACTACTTACGGAAAATTAACATCTGGACGAGAAACTCACCAACGTGAAAGAACAGGCCGCTCAAAGGCTGTGGACGTATAACATTAGACATTTTTTCATGACTTCCCAAAGCAAGTCATGGAAAAATGTTCAATGTAATATGCCAAAGCACAACATATTATTTTATCTTGGAATATTGCTACATTGAGACGAAATAAAAAGTATATTCCGGCGAAAATAAAGGATTGTTATTTGAATCCAATCATAATGAAAAAAAATGTTCTTGTATGCCAAAAAAACTGAAGACAGTTTTACTTTTATTATCTGCGCATCGTGGTGATGTAACGTCGGGACTCAAAAACTAACCGAACATGATTAATTTTTACAATAAAACGAAATCTGATGGTAAAATTTATGTCTATCACTGAATGAGAATATCACTACCGAATGGGTACCTGGGTACCCTGGGTTGTAATCAGCGGACTAGACAAGTTTGAGGTCATTAAAATACCTTTTTAAAAGTAAAATTACATGAAAAAAAACATAAATCCCTTTCAAATACCTCAAATAATTAGGATCCGTGTGGACAAAAGCATCAAGGGTTTATAAATAAAATTATTTTAACATGAAGTCGGAAATAGATACTCGGGTGCCCGGGTAGTAACATAAGGGTTAAACTGCCCACTCTTCAGGAGCGACGAGCAAGAGGTGATCTCATCGAAACATTCAAGATTCTATCGGGCTACTACAATATTCCTAATATGACAGATATGTTTGCATTAAACACTAATGTGGGCCTTCGAAGACATCACCTGAAGTTGAACAAGTCTCGGTTCTCGTGTAACCCAAGAAAGCATGCATTAAGGGGGGGGTAAGGTTTTTAACTTTTTTTTTTTGCATTTTATTTTTAATTTTTTAAATGAATGTATAACTTCGCAAGAATATTGTGTCAAAATTTCAAGACAATCGGAGCAAAATTGACGAAATTATGAACATTTGAGCGATACTCAGACTGATTTTCTATACCTGCTCGGGCAGCTAAGAGACGCGCTCACCTGAAGACTACCGGACGTGCTATTGCATTGGAAGAGTTTTGCGTAGACAAGGACAAAAAGATGCTGATGATGAAAGCTCTTTGCTGTGTGAACATGGCATCGACGATTATGTGTAAGTATAAAATAAGTGTTGAGTTTTATTTTGAATTTTACAGTGTGCAAAACTTTAAAGCGTTTTCCCCACATCTCACGTTTTCAAAGTCGGTTTTCATCATAACTTCAAACCTACTTCACCGATCCTTTTGAAATTTTGAACACTATTTCTGTACATAATTTACTAGGTAACGCTGGAGACTTTTTTAAAAATATTTAATTAATTTTTATTTTTTATTAACAAATTAGTCGATATTTTTCGCAAAAAATCGCGTTTTTCCCTTCAAAGTGTTACAAAAAATTGAAAAATTGAAATTTCAAAAAACCCTCCCAGCGTTACCTGGGATAACCTATTATCTAATGAATGAACTTTTATTTTTTGATTTCAGATGATCTAGCACCAAGTTATGATGGACACCACAATTCTACTTTTTTCCGAGATACGTCCGAATAATTGCTGCCATTGCCGTATTTTTAAATATTTCTTCTTGAAAATTTTAGACAATATTCTTCAAATATCATACTTTAATGTACTATTGGTTTTAATAAAGAGATTTTTAACTGTGTTGTTACGAAAAATTCACAAAAACATGCCTTTTTTGTACGAATTAACCTTACCCCCCCTTAAGCAATAGAGTGGTTAATATGTGGAACAGTTTGCCTGAAGTTGTGTTGTGTCTGCAGCCAGTGTCAACCAATTTAATAATAGGCTGGATATTCAAATGAGAGACAGTGATATGGGCCTATAAGCTTAAGCTGCCTGCCCATTATCAATAACAATAATAATAATAATAAAAATAATAAACTGTATCTTTAAAATGAATCTTATTATTATTGTCTTTTCTGTGTCGTCCTATATTTGTGCGAGACATAAAACTGCTTTTTGTATTCTTCCATGTGTTTACGCCTTTCTACTGGATGACCAATTCATTAAATAAAATGTTTAAAAATTACAAGTTATTTACGGTAACATGAGTTAACATCATGGCTGCATACGGTTATTTTGTAACGTTAACGTGTAGCTTGGTGTGTTATTCTTTAAAATACCCTAAAACGATTTGTCGACACGGCCGTTTGCGCAAACGACATTGGTCTTTATCGCGTTAAGGTGAAAGCGATAAAGATTAAAAGTTTTACTTTATTACAAACCACTTTTGATAGCAGGCTATTCGTGACGTCATTAAGCGGGGGTGGGAAGAAAATGTTTAAAATTACATTAAGGGGCTGTTATCCACTGCTGGTTAAGGCCTGATTGGTGTTACACGTCGACGATTTAAAAATAAAGTAATGGATTATGCAATGGTATTGCCAACATGTTGAGAGAATAGATTGCAGTCTGTCCTTGGTAGTCCAAATAATATAATGCTGCTCCAGTAGAGTGTATTTTAGTAAGTAGTAAGAGAGTAAGTGATTTTAGTGATTAAATAAAAAGTTTATTTACTTCAAGTGTTCCATTTTTTTCCCACCGCCGCGATAACACGATAATATATAGAATTATGAAAAGATCGCTGAGATAGTTTTGTAATATGAAACGTGTGGATTAGAAAAAAATGAGAAATGAACGATGAAGCTAATGCACAGAGCATTCGTGAAAAATCTAGTAAAATCAGAATCTTTAATCTGACATTGTACATAGAATGACCGGATTAAATTCTACAACTGTACATAAGAGGTTGTTTAAAAGTAGATGAAAGAAGATGCCTATCCCGGGAAACTACGCAATGGAAAATTAAAAAATTATTTAAAAATTTACAATTATGAGTAAGCCATGGGTCATCGTACAAAAGATTTCCTTACATTTTTCTCATATAAACAGCTTCGTCTCGGTGAGACTTCTACTATTTATCTTAATTAAATAATACCTACCTAAACCCGCAGTGGATAAATCCAAAAATTGTGTTCTCAGAACAAAGATATAAAAATATTGTTTTAAAATGTAAAAATCAATAAAGGCTAGAAAGACGAAACATTCTGTTATTTTCTTACATTATTTTTTGGGACCGTTTTTGTGATTGACTGTAACCAAAGGGAAGTATTCCCTTCAGATGCGTTGAAGGGTTGAACTGTGAATTCATGTTATGTGAAAGTAGATACAGAGAAGTGCAATATTTCTCATTAGCTCTGGGGATCATCATGGTTAAGAAGAACCACTCTTTCATTTATAGTGACACAGATCAGATCAAATCAAGGATCCAAGAATCGTCTTAATCGTTAGCTGAACAAGGTTTCGTTCCTGTCATCAACAACCCAACAAGAGGTAACGCATGTTTAGACCATATTATGGTTAAAAACAAATTCTTGGTGAAAGGAATTGTATGTGAAACTACTATCACGGATCACTTTCCAGTAATGATTGATATTGGAACACAAAAAATAAATACAAAAACTTATACAAAACCCCGACACAAACTAAATTTTGAAATGCTAAAAAAAGACTTGGAAAAAGAAACTTGGTTACCAGTATACGAGACTAATGATGCTAATACATCATATTCAAAATTCCTGTATATTCTACAAAGCCACATTAAAAAAAATCAAGAACATATATCTAATAAATCGAGGAAAAAAATTAAGAAATCTTGGATAACTGAAAGTTTAGTTAACTGCATAAATAAGAGAGATGTGTTACACAAACAGTCTAAACTTAACCCTCTAAATGTCGGCTTACAAAACTTTTACAAAAAGTATAGAAATATTTGTAATAGAGCGGTCAAATCCGCTAAACACTTATATTACAAAAATATTATAAAAGAAAATCAACGTGACGCAAAGAAAACATGGGAAATTATAAGATAAATGACTTCTACACAAAATACTAGAAGCAATGATATATGTGATATGCTGATTCCAAACAAAAATCATGTACTGAGGATAAGGCCATTACTGAAGTGCTAGATAATGTAAACGGGCATTTCGTTTCGCTTGGTAAAAATTTAGCACAAAATATTTTGTCTCATCTAAAAACTACCGAAGAAAACCTCAAAACAAATTTCAATTCAGCAAATCCATATTCATTTTTCTTTGCTCCAACCTCCATTCATGAAATTGCTGCAATTATTAGTAACCTAAAGTCTCACAGTGCCCCTGGAAACGATGAAGTAACAGCAAAAGTAGTGAAGTATAATAAAGACCAATTAAGTAAGCCTCTTTGTTATATATTCAATCAAGGTCTCTCAACGGGTACCTTTCCAAATGCACTAAAACTGGCTAGAATCTGTCCAATATTCAAGGGTGGTGATCACCGTAATTCGAGCCACTATAGACCTATATCGCTCCTGAGTGTTTTTTCTAAAATCTTAGAGAAGATAGTTAAAGTACGTCTTTTAAAATACCTGGATATTCACAAAATAATCTCCAACAATCAATACGGGTTCCAATCAAAACTCGCAACAGAAGATGCAATATGTCAACTAACGGAATTCTTAGTTACACAATTGTGTACCTAATTAGGTAAAGACAAACGTTGTATTGGTATATTATATTTTTGGACCTAGCCAAAGCTTTCGATATATATTTATATTCAGGTGGTTAAATCGGGCGATCACTGCAGCAACCTCCATAAAACATCATATGGAGTACCGCAAGGAAGTGTTTTGGGACCCACGCTCTTCCTCATATATGTCAATGAAATGTGTAACTCCAATTTAGAAAACGGTAAAATAATTTCTTTCGCAGATGACACAGTGCTTCTTTTTCAAGAGGATTCCTGGGAAAATGTTTTAAAAAAGGCACAAAGTGGATTGAATCGAATAACATCATGGCTTGACAAAAATCTATTAACAGTAAATGCTTCAAAGACAAAATACATGTGTTTCTCCATCAGTAAAAGAACAGTAAAAAAGCAGCCCAAAAATCTACTGATTCACCCATGTCAATCAAAAGATAAACCCTGTGATTGTACTAATCTGCAGACAACGGAAGATATACGATATCTAGGTGTGTACATAGACCAGCATCTAAACTGGAGAAAACATATATTGAATCTCACAATCCGAATAAGAAAGCTTGTTTATTTTTTCAAAGAAATTAGAGATGTACTCTACGCACTGACAAGAAGAATAGTATACTATGCACTGTGTCACTCACTCATAAATTATATCACTGTCAGTTGGGGTGGTGCAGCTTGTACAATATTAGATTCATTAAGCAAAGCCCAGAAAATGGTATTGAGAGTTCTTCATAAAAAGCCATTTCGTTTTCCTTCAGAAGAACTTTTCAGAGAATGTCACGTCCTGGACATTAATCAAACATATTTACTCAAAACTTTAAAATATTTTTTCCGACATAAACAAGATCACCAACAAATAACTCACTCACACTCAACAAGGGCACAGGTGAACTGCAACTATCTTGTACCAAAATTCAAAAAAACATTTTCACAAAGATTTCACCTCTTCCAAGCACCAAAAACATTCAATACTCTTAACACTAAACTTAAAACATGTAGCCATAGTCTCGCGTATTTTTCTTCTAAAGTGAAACTCTGGCTGCATGAAAAGGGAAGGAAGCATGCCCAAAACCTATTAAAAGCCATGATATAAACTAAATTTAAAATATACTATTCCTACAAGAACATTTACTGTCACCTTTTTAAATACTTTTGATTGTTTTATTTTATTTTATTAATATCCTATTCAGATCATCTTTTTTCCTTTGTCTATAATAGAATTAATTAACACCATTATTAAATTGTAAACATTTAATTATTACTATTACTTAATTTTAATTGGCAATAAGATTTATTCATAAATGTTATATAAATAATAAATATTCTTGAACATTATACTACTGGAAGAGTACTGTGTGCTATAATACAGTAAATTACTAGTGTAGCAGGCAGGACGTCAAATCAATTTAGTGTTTACTTGCTGCCAAGACACTCAGCAACAATGAAAAAAGCTTAATTTAATTTTGTAAATACAGTAAACATTTGTAACATTGAACATTGAATAAACATTTATTATTATTATTATTATCGTGTTCGTAACCATAAGAGTATCGGGAGCCTAAAAATGTCGACAAAGTGCTTCTCCCTTTCTTTTTATTTTTTTCTTCTGCGTCTATTGACCAATTTGTCATCAAACAGTAATAGCTGATATTTATCTCAGATGAGTCTGGAAGATACGCCAGTCCCTTTTCAGTTTTGCATTCACAGTTTTCTTAACAAAAAATATTTATTATAGTTTAAGCTCTTAAATCTTCTTCTATGCAGGTACATGTAATATGCATATGCACCGGTAACCAAGTAAGGAAATATAATATTTTTAAACCAACGTTAAAAGTTTCTGAAATGTTAGCCATAAATTTGAAAAATATGTGCTTTAGTGGACTATAAAACTCAACATCTAAAATATGCAACAAACTCAAGTACTGCAATTCAATTACAGTTATAAGATAAACATATTTTGTAGCAATATCATTTATTGATATATAAAATATTTACAATGGCATCAAATCTTATATTTAAAGCGTAAGTGAACAAATCAAACATTAAAAATGAGAGAATATTTTGAGTACCTACTCTGAAAATTGAGTGTTTAGTGTCTAAACCGGTGGGCAAGTTGCTTAAATTTTATTCGTCATTTTTTTTTAAATAGGTAATATAATTGCTCAGGATAATAATTTTTGTATAAACACACTTAAATGTTTTATGTTAATCAGTTGATAATGACATACTATCATAATTTTAAAAATCGTGTGTTGATTTTTTTAATTTTTAAAAATTAAAAATGGAGTTTTTAATAACGTCAGTTTACAAAAAAATTTAATATCCAATCATTTGAAAAAAATATATTAAATTTATCGAAGTATCGTTCAATGTTGTCGATGTACTTTTGATATTTCGATGGAAAATCAATCGATCACCTGCTAAATTAATTTTTGTTTTATTTTTATATCTTATAATCACAAAATTTATTTTTTCTTGTTGATTTTTTATACTAATAATAATAATTTTAAAAATAACCAAATCTCATTGCGTTAAACTCATAAAAAAATCAATCTAAAGTTATCGTTTACGATCACAATAAAAGAGATATCATTTGGAATGGGCGACTCTGCCGTCACTATTAATATTTCTGGCCCATTTGGTTGTTGAATTTCTGCGAACTTTTCAACTTCTTCTCGGTAGAAAGCCATTGCGATTTCACCAGCTAATTAAATCCGAAGATGTAAACAGTGGAAAAAAGAGGCCAGACGTAGAATAAACAAATAAAAAAGATATTTCTATCATCGTTGTAGTTTTTTAGTATGAACAAATATCCACTAAAACAGACATTGTTATGTTACTAGTAAAACTTGTACCTATTGTCAATCAAGTATGATAATACATTGTGAGTTATTAGAGAAAATGTGAGCTATAAAAGCAAATGGCGGCCCGCGTAGCGCTGTAGGTATGACACTGGCTTCCCACACCCAGGGATCCGGGTTCGATTCCCGGTGAGGTCACAATTTGATCTATGTGATTTACTCAAACCTAGGTATTTTGTGGTATATTTGGCTTCTATAATTGGGCCTCCTGGCCTGTTGAAGCGTAAAAAAATGCAACAACCAAATCCACCAAAATCCACCAAAGGCAAATCCACCAAAATCTACCAAAAAAAATTAATGCAATCATTGAGGATTACTAATTTAAAATATACTGAATTCGAGATTTTATAGAAAACATAAGCTGTAAATTTACAGGAAAAATTATTTTGGTTGGGATAGATACATAAAATCTATAATCCAGTACGTTTAAATAAGTAATCCTTGGTGACTGCATTCAAAACTTTTTTTTTAATATTCTGGATATTGCTGCCTTTGCTTTTATACGCTCCAAATCATGAAATCATGATGAAGTAAGACCACGTGTAAAATACTAGTAGGCAATGAATGTTTGGAGCAAGAAAATGAGTTTGTGTATTTAGAAAGTGTGTTCGACAGAAGAGGGAAAACTGAGAAAATATCGAAAGAAGGATGACTGCAGGGAATAAGGGAACGGTACTTTGAATGCAGTAATTTCTAATAGAAATATATCGATTAAGGTTATCGGTACAGAATGGGATTCGGGTACCAAAACTTATGTACGGAAGTGAAGCTTGGAGCTGGCAAAAGAGGAACGAAATTAGACTGAATGCGTTGGAGATGATATCACTTAGATATATGTATGTCAAATAGATATGTGATAGAGTAAAGAATGAAGATGCAAGAAAGAATGTAAAACTGATCTTAGCGTAGTTGATTTGAGCATATGGTTTGGGCATATCAAGCGAATGAACGAGGAAAGAATGGTAAGAAAAGTATATGACGCAAATGTTAGCGGCAGATTAATCCAATACTGAGGATGGTCGTGATAGGAGTCACAACAACCGTTGAGCTTGTATTCAAAGATGTGTGAATATGAATAAGGTGAGAGTTATGTGTCAGGACAAAAAAGTGTGGCTCTCTATCCTCTATGCCTACCCCCGCAAAGAAACGGCGTGACTTTAAGAAAGTAAATCATTAATAAAGTTTCACTTAGAAACGTGAAAAGATAAATAATGGATATATCAATGTTAAAAATAAGTATACAAGACCATATAATCTGTCAATCTTCAAGCAATCTATCGTAGGCCGAATTAGCACAGAAGAAAAATGAGAGTGAGTTGGAATGTAATAAATTTTATTATTTAATTACAATTTTTAATTAGCTAACAATTTTCAATTAGCAATATGCACTCATTCGATAAGCGCGGTATTTACGCCTATTTATGCCCATTGAAACTTGATTTTCCTACGCTGTGAATTTTATTCCAATAATAATAATTTCATTGTCTACATGTCTGTCCGTAACTTTCTGTAACATCCGTAAGTTCATCAATAAAAACCTCTTTTTTTTCCTTTTTTCTTTTTTAATTTTTTACAGACATTTAAAAGTAACGTCGTTTTTGACTGCATACACTAACTAACTTACTAACCATCACACCATTATCCCGCAGGGATAGGCAGAGAGAAAAGAATGCAGCTAGTTATAATATTAAAAATATATAAATTATTATGTTAAGTTACAAATACACAATTGGTCTTTTTTGCATCGAAATAAATTTGCTGTTAAATTTAAATGCATACGCCCACAACGGTTTATTACATCTGTTTTGTACCAGCAACAAAGATATCCAATAAGGACTCGGTGCTTGTGAAAAGTAAGTTTTATTGAAGACAGGTGTAAAATGTACAAAATAAGGTGATCAATGAGATGTGTTGAAATAAACAGACTTTGAATTTTTTCTCATTTGAACTTCGGATACGGTCATAGTACTGAAGCGTCATGAATAGCAAAGAATAAATCTAAGGATAATATCCTCTAGGATTAATACATAATATTGGTTATTGTTTTATCCGAGTACGTGATAAACAAATTTAAAAATTTAATGATATCAAGTGATATTTTAATCCAATTATAGAGAATATAATTTAACAAGATAATATAATTAAGGTACATATTTAAGGGTAAACATAGAAAAGATTAAAAAAAACTAACTAACTTATCGTCACGCCATTTCCCCGTGGGGTTAGGCAGAGATGATAGAGCGCCATACTCTTCTGTCCTGACATACAACTTTCGCTTTATCTACATTCATACATCTTCGCATGCAAGCTCGACGGTTGTTCAGGCTTCTAACAGGACCATCTTCCAGTATCTGGTTAATCTGGTCATGCCACGTCTTCCGTGGTCGCTCTCTCTTTCTGGCGCCGTCAACACTTGCATTTCTTACCATTCTTTCCTCATTAATTCGCTCAACATGCCCAAACCACCTGAGTGACCCTATTTTTATTCTGTGTATTATGCTACGATCAGCTTTACATTCATTCCTAATATCTTAATTCTTTACTCTATCATACATGGATTTGCCACACATACGTCTAAGGGGTTTCATCTCCATTGCATTCAATCTATTTTCGTTCCTCTTCTGCCAGCTCCAGGATTCACTTCCACACATTAGTGTCGGTACAGGAACTCCATTATGTGCCGCTAGTTTTGCCTCGGTAGACATATTTATATTAGAAATTATTGCATTCAAAGCACCGTTTACCCTATTCCAGGCAGTCACTCTCCTCTCTCTTTCTCAACATTCCCTCTCCTATCGAACATACTTCCCAAGTACACAAACTCATCCACTTGTTCCGAACATTCATTGCCTACTACGCGTTTTCTTACTTTTCTCCTTCTCGAATACCATCACTTTTGACTTTTTTACATTCATTATAAGGTCATTTTCCTTGCATACATCATACATCCTGCTTACTTGACTTTGTAAGTCTTGTTCGCTATTTGACATTAATACTGCATCATCCGCGTACAGTAAACAGCATACCATTAAATTACTCATTTTCGCTCCTACATTCATACATTCCAGTTTTTTCACACAATTATCCATATACAAGTTGAACAGCCATGGAGACATTACGCAACCCTGTTTGACACCTTTTGTTATATCAAACCATGGTGTGCATGATCCATTGATTCTTACACACGCAGTACTCCCCTCGTAAAGGGATGCAACTGCGTGTATAAGTTTACTGTTCACCTTGTGAGCAGAGAGTACCTTCCATAACCTTCCTCTTATAACTCTATCATAAAACATGTTATGAAGATATCATTGAGGTAAAAGAATTTTGGTTTTCCATGTTTTATTTCGTTTAATGTCAAGTTTAGTTCAATGGTATAGTGTGCTCCGTATTGTTATACTGTACCCCTTTGGCTGTTAAACTGTACCCCATCCCAGAGGCACATTGTAATAAAATTGTGATCTCAGAAAACTGCCAAATCACCTCATTTCCAAGTAATATTGCATTTTTTTTAAAGCTTAATATGAAGGTAAAAGGCTTTTGATTCTTCAGGTAATAATGAAAGAAATATAAAACAAACGTTTTTTTTTTCTAAAAATAAAAATGATTTTTTTGTTACACTGTTCCCCACTTGACCCTACTTCCATATTACCCTTATGTGTGTAACCCCCGTACGGTTTTTTCAATAAAACATAAAAAATATTGAAAATAATCAGCTTAGTCCTAAAATTAAGCTCGAATTTTTCTTATCACCACAAATATAGGGAAAATAAAACGCCGGCCGCAGCTCCGATTCTTATTCTTCTACTTCACTTTCCTGCCTCCCATCGCTACAAAATTTTACTCCGAGGTATTTGAATTTATCAACTTGATTCTTACTTAAGCGACTTACTTAAACGAAATGAGAAGGAGTTTGTATGAGGTAAAGAAATGTGTGGAATACTATGAAATACGATGCAATAATACGTACAAGTAGGAATGGTTTTATCTGTGAAATGTAGTCATTATTCTTCGCAGCATATGTTTTTTGTCTTAGGAAGGTCTGTAGCAGTAAAAATAATTGTTTATATCTGCAAGCGGTGGAAAAGGCTGCGAATAAGCTTATTTGCTTTACTTAGCTTTGCCGAGCTCACAAAAATGTTGAAGCTTACGACGATTCCAGGTAAAATGCCTGCATAATTGGATGGGGGAGAAGGAAATGATTCGCTGCATCCGGTCAGCGGGAACACTCCGAGCTGGAAGATTTATGGCCGTTATAAGGGATGAAAGTTTTTTTTAAAGCACTTTAATCCTCAAGTCGTTACAGCGTATACCAATTGCTACGTTTATTTGTGAGAATTTAAAAATAATTAAACAATTTTTATTAATCAATTAGAAAAGACATACAGAAAAAATCAAATTAACGAAAAAATATTTAAATTCCACCGGGACTCGAACCACGGACCTCACATTCTATCCGGGAATGGCGCGTTAACCAATTTCGCCATGGCACTCTGGTAAGTTAATGAAAATTTCAACCTTATATGTAGTCATTTTTTAATTTATTAACATTTTTATTCCATTTTTAAAGCAATCCACTTTTTATCATGCAATTGTCACGAATATTTTCGCGTATCTACCGCTAGAGGACACCAGAAATTAATTAATTTAATTTTAATTTTTGGAAACATTTGATACAACACATATATATTAAAGGAAACACAATCGTTTTGTGAAGTTGCAATTTCAGAACAAAGTTCTGTGAATTATTAAACAATTTTTATTAATCAATTAGAAAAGATATATAGAAAAAATCAAATTAACGAAAAAATATTTAAATGCCACCTGGACTCGAAAATGGATAACGCGAAATTGGATAACGCGCCATTCCCGGATTGAATGTGAGAATAATTCACAGAACTTTGTTCTAAAATAGCAACTTCACAATAAGACTGTGTTTCCTTTAATATTAAAAATAATTGTTTGTTCTATTACTGCTCACTGGAAAGTAATCAATTACCTAATTCCTTCGATTTATTTTATGAGTTTCAAAAGTAGGGGAGGAGAAAATACCTTTCAAGTTAATAAGAGTGATGTTAGCACCGTGTGATGTACGAATACACATACACGAGTAATTTTTTCTCCCGAAACATGTGTAAAAATTCAATTATTAAGGCGCTATTATTTTATTTTTTAACAACCAGACCACCAGCAGGTCTTTTTTGACGTGATTGGCGATCTTAGAGAGACATTATAGTAATAAGTAGTAGAATATTTTATGAATATTTTGAAGACGACATGTTTAAGTTATATTTTTTTATGATTAAGTAATAAAAATTAATGCCGTTATGATAAAATAAATTATAAATAGGTAATGTTCATAACAAAATATAGGCTGTCGCAAATAAATAAATATAGTTTGTGAATGAGTTCTAGATTAACAAGCTTTACAAAGAGTGCGTTCCAACGTCAACACCGTGTATCTGCGTATACATTATCATCATATCATGTGTATGATGAGAATGTATTACACGTTCAAGCCATCATCATTTTGAATGGACAACAGGCTGACCAACCAGTATACTACAGGCGAGTGCAGTCAGTATATTGATATTAGCTGTATATAAATATACTTTTGAAGATTTATTAAAATTTGCATAATATAAAAAAATATTTATAAAAACATTAAGAGTAACATTTTTTTTAGATTTATTTCACATAAATTCTAGTAAGAAATCACATTTTATTTCAAAGATCTGACTGTACGGCACCGATATAATGACGAAAATTATTTTCTTAGTTGAGTGTTTAAATCACAAAAAAAATCCTAGATAAATTCATAAATGATTTCTTATATGGAGAACTTTAAGCTTCTTTAAAAAAAATTGTATCTAAATTTTTCAGATTTAAGTTCGTTATATAAATCAAAAATTTTAGTAAACGTTCGCATTACTTACTGAACGGAGAGAGTGTTTGAACATTTGAAGGAACTCTCGAGATAAAAGTTTGTATATTGGACGCCTGAAGGCATCGAAGTAATTGTAATTTACTATCTACAAATACCGGTGGAGCTCCAATTTATTAAAAAAAGGTGACTTTGGAGTTTTTCCGACGACATTTAACGATAATTTAATGCTCTCCTGGGTGAAAAAAATCTCAGAGTTTTAAAAGGGCAACAGTATCAAATTTCTCTCCTGTTTTATGATATCGTATGACAAGGAAATTACGAAAATGTTTACAAAAGTCTGTGTAGATGTCTGATGAATTGAAAGTGACAAGGAAAAATGCAATGATTAAATTTTGAAAACGGATACTCGTTCTTTGTACTCCGGACTCCTTCAGATGGTCCACCGGATGGAACGACGATTGATGGTGGAATCTTCCGGAAGGTATTGTGAATAAAACGTTGCCATTAGTATCAAAGCACAGTCCCGATTTATCACAGGGTTTATTATACCCTCGAGGAAGAAGAGGGAAGAAATCGCAGAAGCTAAGGGGTGACCAAAGAAAATTTTATTTTTGAAAAAGAAACGAGGATTTAGTCAAATATAAGAAATCATAAAAATTAATTCAATAACTAGTCATTAAAAAACATTTCTATTTTGGATCAACTTAAATTGCAAAATTAATAAAAAAATAAAAAATGTTGTTTTTTTTCTATTTAAATGTATAAAATTTTGTATTGTGGATAATTTGTAAAAATCTTCGTTAATTAATTAAAATATTGATTTTATTAACATTGTGTAAAAATCTTACATGGCGTATGCAATTGGTCAGTTTTAGCATACACAATATAAAGCAATTTTTTCTTATATATACTCGTTTAATAAAAAATCTTCTTCTCTTGCAATATCCTTTCAACAAATTTTGAAGATAATCGCATCAAAGCCCTATGCAAAGAATGATTAGATAAAAACGAAACAAAATAAAACTAGTTTTTCACTCCAAAATGCACCGGAAATACGATAAATTGAGTTTAAAGCAGAAAAACGGAATGACGAAAATATTAGTATCTAGTGCAGTACTTTAAGTCAGAATTACTATTTTTGACATATACTTCATGTATTCAAATCATACAAATAACAACTAAAATACCCGTAGACATGAAAATGAAATATGAACTAATAAATTTAAATAATGAAAAAAAATTGAAAAGTAAAATATTTTTTCTATATTTTTCAAAATGACCTAAGCGCTTGTACCATGAATCTAGTCGGGGCTTTCCTTTTATTACCAGAGAACTTCCGGTGGCAACGAAAGGTCCTATTTGAATTATTCCACTTTCTAAAATACAATATCCACCCCCGCGTGAGGGAGAGGGAGAGAGGAGAGAGAGGGATAGCGGCTCCGCACCCGCAATCAAGATAAGCCCAAAAGTTACTCGGAAGAAAAAACTTCTCCATTGTGTTCACCGGTTTTTATGGACAGGTTCCCTTTGACAAATAGCCTAATAAGCCTTACACAAATGTATCCGTAATGGAGCCCGCAGTTGCCATTGTGAGGCGGGCTTTAAACTCGAATTATTACATGTAAAGGAATCCAACTTTCACTGCTGCTCTGTCGCGAACAATTTTAAAGACGGAATTTAAAAACCAACTCTTTCTAGATTGGCCGACACGGAGATGGATATTGTTCAAGTTACTGACAAACATAAAGGTTATTTTTGTTTGAAGAAAGATTTTAATGTAAGTATGAACATGAAAATAAAAATAAATATTTAGATAAAGACTTTTGAGTTACTAAAGTTTTTTGTTATAGTGATTATCAAACGTAATGATTAGAATATATTTTTAAAATTTTTATTAAACTTTAATATTGCACTACTTGCATGTATAGTTATTAGGTCACTTAATTTGGTATCTATACATTTTTTTTATGATTTTTTAAATTAAAAAATAGAGATGCGAACACGGAATACGAGTCACATCAATATTCTTACTACTTTAAAACTAAGCTAAATGCTTGTGCTATGAAAAAAGGACTAACTTTCTACGGCTAGATATACTAGCCTGGAATGAGGTTCGAACCTGCGACTTTTGGATCACGAGGCGAGAGTCCTAACCACAAGACCAACAAGCTACTCCTTATTATATTATATAATAATTATAATAAATACAATATGCTGTCAATCTTTTCGGGTTGAGATGTAAGCTATTTAAGTAGGAGTGATTTTTGACAGACGAACAGACGGACAGACGGACAGACGGACAGACGGACAGACGGACAGACGGACAGACGGACAGACGGACAGACGGACAGACGGACAGACGGACAGACGGACAGACGGACAGACGGACAGACGGACAGACGGACAGACGGACAGACGGACAGACGACAGACGACGACAGACGGACAGACCGGACAGACGGACAGACGGACAGACGGACAGACGGAAAGACGGACAGACGGACAGACGGACAGACGGACAGACGGACAGACGGACAGACGGACAGACGGACAGACGGACAGACGGACAGACGGACAGACGGACAGACGGACAGACGGACAGACGGACAGACGGACAGACGGACAGACGGACAGACGGACAGACGGACAGACAACGAAATTATTATAATTGGGATCATTGTATTTTGCACAAGAAAAAATAAAAAATTATATTACATTTTATTATTCCTCGCGGAAAGAGGGGAGAAAGCGATTCTACCCTTTCTGCCCACCCTTACGGAAACACTTAAAATAGAGTTAGTCCTATAATACGCAAATTTGTAGCCTGTAATATCATAGTAACATTATATGATATTATAACCTACAATTACCACTTGAAAAAATCTATATTGAGTTTAAAATATTAAAAAATTAATTCTCATTCAACTATTGAGAACGGTTCTGTAATTAAAGCTCATTTTCTCAGGCCGAGTTCTGACGGAACTTATTTTCAGCCGTTAAGTTCTGAGACGCTCCAGCTCGACGAGGATAACAATCGAGATATGCAAAAGTTCCTTGAATAAAATCGCGAGAACGTAAAATCAGTTCAATGTTGCGATTGATCTTTAAAAAGACTAATGGCCTTATAAAGAGAATCATATAAAGAGAACATCGATATAAATGTATTTTAATTAAAAAACCCGTACTTGAAATATGTAACGATTACTTGAACGTCATATTTTATATAAGTAACATTAATGTGCGATTATACCCACTATACTCTTGCATATTACAGACGCATTTAAAAAATATTCATTACAAGTATTAAAGAAATAAATAATTTCAGCTTACTCTTCTTCTATAAACAAGCGCTTGCTTCTATAGAAAATATTACTGGAGTTTTCCAAAGAAAAGTAATCATTGATTATGATAAATTATAGAAATCTCACATACCATATCAATTTTTTACAACATTTTAATAATAACTTTCTCATGTAAATTAATAAAAAGGCCCTATCCTAGGCAGGTTGGTGAAAAAGCCCCTTTCAAGACCGCCGGTTTTTTCTTGTCCGACACATCTACCAAAAATAGCTTTTGAAAATTTCGTTACATTTTTATTTTCAACTTCGACTCTTAGTTTCTCTTTTATTGCAATAACATAATATCCATCACCCAGGCGGCTTCTACTGAATATGCTATGTAACAATTTTAAATGATTGCTAAGATATCCTCCATGTTTGTACGATTATACATCAATGTTTATGTTCATACCGCTTTTTTTAAATTTAGAAAGATCAAAGGAAGTGTGTGTAAATGTTTAAATGTAAATTGTTTATGACGGTATATAAAAATAATCTAGACAAAATATCTAAATATACATATGAAATAATATTAACCACTTTTGATAGATTCAGAGTATCCAATGAAATACAATAGTGAAAGTATGAAGAAATTTTGAAATATTACGATTAACACAATTACTGCGTTCTCTCTGGTATTTATAAAAAGTTTGGAGAGAGCCTTCATATAACAAGGCAAGGTAGCATTCCGCATATCAGTTCCGGCGCATATATTGCTTAGATTTTGGATCCTGAATATTGGGGATTTCCTTTGAGTAATGCTGCAATAATACGATTGAACTATTCTGATACCTATGGCAGCTGCATGGATGTTAATTAATTGAAGTAAGTCAGGGCTTTCAATATTATTACGCAAAATTCTAAAATGACTGCTATTTTTTACAAATAATTATCTTTTAAATTTGTTTTCATATAAATTTTTAACTAATCATTCATATCCCGTATATTTATTTTTATTTTATTATTGTCTATACTTCGATTTTAAATTTTTAGAAGGTGTATATGTATATGTATGAAAGGATCATTGGTCTCGAAACGTGTTGATATTTTCAACAAATAATTAGTAAGAAAAAGTGTATTCTTATAAATTATAAAAATAATATTACCACAAAATCATTTTGTTTTTATTAAAGAAGGTATTTTTAATTATATCTTCATTATACATACATATTATCACCAAAAGACCTATTCTCGTACTGCAGAATTTAAGAGCCCATTTTCTCATTTGCATTCATACAATATATAATATATATATATATGATATCTATATATATATATATATATATATAAATTTATAATACCTATATCTACTACTCACGCTAAGTTGCGAACTGTAAATTGGTAGTACCGAGTTTTAACAATTACCAAGGAGAGAGTTTGCTGGAAGTTGTTGTTCCAAGATAATTGAACATGTTTGCAATCGAAATTATAAGTCCTGGTAAAATCTTGACTATTTTGGATGCGAACCAGCAGAGGTGTTAGGAATATTTATTGCTAGTAATATTCGCAGAATAATATTTTATGAGAGGATTAGTTAATACTCAAGAGCAAATATCTATAGTTTATATATTTTTAGTTAATATAATTTTAGTTAATTTTGCACTCGAGAGAAATATCAGAAGAAATATAATTTGTAAACATTGTATTTTTAGATAATATATTGTATAGTTAGTATTGTATAGAAAAGCATTATTTCATAAGAATTGCATTGAAGATTAATATTATATAGACGAACATTTGATAGAATTAGGATTATATTTTATATTATATTCATTTAGCTGCAGTATTTAATTGAATTTCGGTAGGAACTCCTATCTAGCTGGGTCAGTTCAGTCCCACCGAGCTGACTTTTCTGAGCTCTCTTTCAGCCTTTATATTATCAATACAGCATATATGATTTGTATTTTACATTTATATGAATTTAATTTAATTCGCGACATTATATTATTAATATATTCATTTCGACGTTAATTGGTAGGACCCCCACCTCCACTCATCACAAGGTAAAAGCCATAAAATGTTATTATTCTTTTTGTACATACCATATTAATACGTGTTTTCACATGAATTCTTTTCAGTGATCTCATTTTCAGTAATCAGACGCGAAAAATTCTCGTCCAATATATTGTCACAAATTTCTAGTGATGGAACCCGAATAAAAAGATCAGTCTTCAAAGAAAATAAATAAATAATAGGTATCAAGAATAATTTACACCCTGATTCATTTAAAAAATGAATTAGGGTGTAAAACACTGTCGCTCACAGATATCGCGTTCTATCAAAAAATGGCCGAGAGCGACGCCTTATTTACGTGAACCCCAAGCACCTCTGTTTTGCTAGAACCTCTCGTGGAGTAAGCTCTCGCGCGTTCCTTCGAGGCCCTTCCGTCCTTTCCAGATCGATCAGGAATTTCGAGATAATCAGAAACTCTCATCGACAGGTGAAGTTTTAAACTGACTACATTAAAATGTTTTAAAAAATATACAGATTAGGTTGAAGGAAAAATAATTAATTAATTAGGTACTGACATAAGGATCCGGAGTTACTCGTGTAAAATATAAAGTTGGTGGAAAGGAAACGGGAGAAGAGAAGAGACGATTTTGGGAAAATAAATATTGTTTAGCAAATTAATAGCTCAAATTTATTTAAATTTCAAAATATTCAAAATTATTAATTTTATTACCTTTGCGCGCGACGCGATTGAGAACTTTAATAGAGCAATAATTAAAATTATGATTATTATCCATGACATGGTTTGATAATTCAGAGAAGTTATTACTATTAAGACAACGACGACGTACTTTTAGTCTAATGTTAATAATATTCTTAAAAAAATCCACCAATAATATCAAATTATTATGGTTGTATGACGTGGATACATATTTTTGTACGTAATATTATGTTTGTTGAAGCAATTTTAAAACAAAAAAATGTGTAAAGATAATATAAAATAATATTTCATCGTAAAAACGTCAAAAAATGAAAACATCTCATTTGCAATCGGTTGTTCTTAGAAAAACCAATTACAGGATTTTCTAAATTTGAAAATATTCTCAAAATAAAAAAAAAAGATGTAAAAGAAATAAAGCTCTTTGTGATACTTTTCTTTGTCTCTCATATTTCACAAACAGACCCCCGCGGAGCTCTTAACGCAATTATCCGCAGCCTCTTAGTGAATCTGTAACTTGGGCAATTAACTAACCAACTTCCAAACGGCCGTCCGCCGCCGCCCGGGCGGTGGTCAAGTGGAAACTTTAAAAGTCTACTACGTAAATTTGTCCAATAGTGCCTGTAGCTCTCGACTTTTATCAAAGATTTATCCATTTAAGTGGTTTAATTTGTATCTGGCCACGTCAACAGTAGTACGCGCGCACTCCTCGATAGCGAGTATTTAAATATAAATTCGAACTTCTGTAACTTACTTGAACAAGTCAGCGCGAATGAGAGTAAGATGTTTTTCTTTCTGCATATTAATTGTGTGCCTGAAATAAGTACTGAAAATAATACTTGAATGATTACCCAGCGATATGCCTACTTACTTTTTTTCGTGTTTAAGACGCTTGCCTAGTATCTAACTCATCGGTCGCGGGTTCGAGCCTCGTTCCAAAACACCGCCAAGTTCGTTCTTAATTCATAGTACGATCATTTAGCGTTCTTTGAACATTGTAAGAGTATGAATGTGACAAGTATTCTTTGTACGAATAACTACGAGAATTTTAATATAAAATACTTTGAACACCGAAAGGAGCCCGGATATAATAAGTGGGTCCTATCGCATATGCCTTTGCATTCTGATGTATACCTAAATACGCAAAATTTTACACTTATGAGGCTATCCAACCCTCTTAAGTCTTTACAAGTCACTTTTCAGCATATACGATATGGAAAAAATGAAAAATGAAGTGAGTATAAGTATAAAATAGGGGTAGTAGGAATAAATGGAAAATTATTAGCCTCCGAAAATACGTAATTTTTACCAACTTCCATAGATTTATTAGAAAAAAGGGTTCACAGGAGTGCTTTCATTGAATAAACCTATCAAATTCATGTCTCCTGCTCTTAAAGAACATTTTACAACTATTTGAATGATCTAAATGCCATGCACCGATTTAACTATTTAAAATATAACAGCAGCCTACAACTGCAGTTGATAGCACAAAGGATTCTGTACGCTTTTCTGTATATACGTATTCTGAAATAAGTCACATTACATATTATGAAAACAAAATAGCAATGCCACGATTGTAAAATCTTTGTTTAATTAAGAGAATTAACACTTTAATCTCAATTATCTCAAAACGACTAGGTCTCAGTTGTAATAGTCTTAAACTCTTAGAAACCTATTTCACGGCGTCCTTCTGCCGGTTCACAGCAGCAAAATGCGAGGAACGCGCATAGTTACCGTAAGTCTAAAAGAAAGATCCGTTTCTGTGGCGCTCTGAACACAGTTAACGCGATAGCGTACCCCTAAATATTATGGCGTACGACGATCCAAAATGGTGTCTCATTACACTATATTATAGGAGTGGAGTCTTGCGAGAATGTGGAGACAATTGAATTAATTTGCGAAAAGTGGTAAAGATCGTAAGTTAAGATAGTTCAAGTGCTAAAATTAATAGTAGATTGATTTACAATTTGACTCCATAGCTTTCAGATAAAGTATAATTCATTCTGGGTTATTTGATTAGTAGTTAAAGAATAAATTATCGATATCACATTTCAACGAACATGTGGTACCCTTCCAGCATATTCGATATTCACTTTCGGTACTGTTGTTAACTATTGTCCGAGCACGATTCCTACATATATAATTGACAACGTATTGCTATTTGATGTACCAATAATTCGTCTGAAAGCTAACAACACCTTCGTTTTATGTCAAAGACAACACTAAGATCGAAGACTCTTTAACCTTCTAGAACAGCCTACAATTATCCATAACATTCGGTAGATCCCTGAAACAACCTAAAAGCGATAGGAACCTTCTCTTAAACTCTAAAAAGTAAAATAATTTTCTCGACAGTTCGAAACCAAGTGGTGAAATAAATAGAAATAAATACAAATAAAAGATTGTATTAAGATATACCGCGACCGTTTGACGTGTGTGACGTGCTGCGTTTCGCGTCTATAATATTTATAACTTTTTGATCCAAATGGAACAAAATCTGTACGAAATTGTGGCTCAACAGAGTCAGACGCTCGAGCTGGTACTACAGAGGATGCGGATGCTGGAAAAAATCGTTGCAGAGGGATTTGAAAGCGTCTTGAATGCTGTAAAGCATTCTGGAACCACCCACATTCATCCTGGTGACAATATCGGCTCCCAGACTGCCGCGCGTCACGAAGTGCAAGCGACCATCCCAACACCACCAACTGCACCTGCGCCCGTGTGTGTTTCTGCGCGTGAGGATTGCGCGGCCATAGGGCCCGTAAGCCCCTCCCCCGTTACCCCTCCGCCGCCCACAACACTCTGTGTTAACATACCTTCTGTCAAAACAAATCGACCGAGTGCTGATAGCGGGCCGCTACGCAAAATGTTAACTCGCGCGACAGCGCGGGCTGAAAAAAGCAAATCTGGAAACTTTGCCGCTGGTTCCTCTGGCGATTCTATTGCCATCACATCGGATCTAACCTGGGTCCATTGTTGTTTTCGATTTTTATTAATAATATAAAAAATGTAATCTTAAACTCGCGCTTTCTGTTATTTGCGGATGACTTAAAGCTTTTCTTAAAGGTATCAACTTTGGACGATTTTCGTCTTTCTTTCGATAGCAGATATATCAAATATATGTGAATGGGGAAGACGAAATAAACTTTTGTTTAATGTTTCCAAGTGTTCGGTTACATCCTTCACTAGGGCCCAAAAAACTCTATTTTTTCGCTACAAAATGAACGACCAAAATCTGACAAGAACATCAAATGTTAAAGATCTAGGTGTTAGATTTGTAAGCAACCTAACATTTCACGATCACATAGAGACGATCAGTGGTAATGCTTTGAGAATGTTAGGATTTGTTCTGCGTACTGCCAGGGTTTTCGAGAATACCCGCGTACTGAGAACTCTTTACAACTCCTTGGTGCGGAGTAGACTCGAGAGTGGCTCGATGATCTGGGGGCCACATGAGGGCAAGTACTCTCTTATGGTGGAGAAAGTCCAAAAGAAGTTTCTGAGATATCTCTACATGAGAGAGTACAGGCATTATCCTTGGCTTTACCCAACCGAGTTTCCCCAGGGTATGCTTGGCTACAATAGTTTAGAGACTAGAAGGAATGTGTATTTGATTACACATTTTTTTCGATTGTTGCGCGGTATGATCGATAATCCTGAAATTATGCAGAGCATTGGTTTGTATGTTCCTGATAATTACCTTAGACATCGTCAGCATAGATTGTTTCACATTCCAATATACAGGACCAACCTGCCGATGGTTATGCCTGTTGGAAGGGCTACAGCTATTCTGAACAATACCGCTTTGGACATCGATCTGTTCCATATCTCTGAGAGAGTTTTCCGAAACAGGATTCTCCTACACATTTGATATGAATGTATGTTAATTAAAACATTTTATAAACTCTTCATTTATAACATTTACGACTTGAATGTACTTTTGTTATGTAAATGTTATATACAAAAAATAAAATTGAATTGAAATTGAAAATTGAATAAATAAATGCGGCCAACAAAGAGTTCATAGTCGAGTGATAAATTGCGAAAGTGCGAAGTGAAAGCAGTGTAATTTCAAGTGTTTTAGCAGCGGGAAGATCGTGGCGCAGGAACAACCATGGAGAACTGGTCGGACGCGATTATGAAAATGCAAGAGGAGCAAGAACGTAGGCGTCAAGAAGAGAAAGAATAGCACGAGCGGAAATTGGAACAAATGCGTCAAGAGGTCAAGGAGGAACGCGCAAAAGTATTAGAAGAACGGTAGTGGAAACGTCAAGAAGATAAAAATAATTGGCGAGGTTATTTGAGGACGACAACTTTGAATGCATTAATGAACTTCCACAGAGGGTTGGAAGGTAACCAATATAGGTCAACACTAATCAATCTATCATGCAATATATCTATTGAAAATAGTAAAATATCATGCAATGTAACTTGAAACTCACTACACGCATTGCCCAATCTATGTAGTCTCAGCAGTGATGTAGTCGTCATTGTATTATCGTAGTAGAATATATCGAAGGTAGAAAGTCAAAAGGGCTTCGAATACAAGAGAGTGAAATAATGTTTTGTTAACGTGATTTTTTCAATACTTCTTTTATTATTAAACGATTTCCACATGTATTTTGGATTTAAAAATATAAAAATTGTTTAATATTATAAGAAAAATTTACAGAACTTTATTTTGCTCTCCTGTAAAGTTCGAAAGAATTGCTTCTGGCTTTCTACTCTCGATATATTTTGAATACGTCGTTGGGATCCTTAGGCATACTTCAGAGAGAAGATCAGGACTGTCAGTTTGAGAATTAACAATTTAGTACAGAATTAAAGATTCGATTAATTTCATTTACTTAATAAACTTAGATTTTCAGTTCTATCATAAACATATTGTTGTAATTAATTAAAGATATAGGTAAATACAATTTAAAATTAACAAATCAATAAAATTTATAAGCGATTTTTCAGATTTGTTATTGTTCATTACATCCAGTATAAAATATAATGTCTGCCCTTTGAAAACGTAACAAGAGGTTACGTAAGCTTATTGCCGTGCCTAAAGCTCCGCGCTGTTGGGGAAACTTTTTGATGGAAAAAGCCTCGATCGAAAGGTCCGCATTACTCACTATGTGCAATTGTCAAAGGAAAAGTTCTCACCCTTGTGCAGGTCGAGGGGGGAGGAGGGTGCTGGCCGAACTTGGACGCGGGCCACGCTGTTGTAATGAATGCTTTTGCGATAGTTAAACTGAAAAGTGCGCTATTTTTAGACAAAGCACAGACAACGGCATTTAATGTTTTTTAATACTTTTTTAGTTTTATTTACGTTCCTCGCTGTAGTGCTGTCACAAAATCTTCCCTGCTGCAAAGCTGATTAAACACGTACAGGGGTAGTTTTAATTTAATTATTCCTACGCTAAGACGCAGAGAGGGTCAAACATATTTTTTAATCATTATATTTGCAATTAATTTATATTTTCTAATTAAATCGTTTAACCATTAATTAAATAGTTATATGAAATAAGCGGTTGTAGAATTATTGGCTTATTTGATAGCATTATGTATGAAAATATAAAAATTTTAGCGGACTAGCACGAAAAACCTTAGAATAGAAGCTTAGAATGGTTTTTATGAAAAAATGTAGTAATTTGAAATTAATTTACGGTAGGTATTCTTATATATAAATGTCGACAAAATAATTTTTCAAATTTGTTCTCAAAATCTTATATTCACTTTTTTTTAAGTAAGTTAAAAAAACGTTTTTAAAACATTAATTGTAAGTTAAGTGACTTGACGGATTTGGAAATAATTTTAGTAAATTTAAGATAATCGTTTACTTGTTAATATTATTGAGAGAAAGACACATCACAAGTTCATAGTCATATTAAGTCCAAAAAAATTGAGCAATTGTATTTATTTTTAAAACATCGTTGGTCATTTATTCATTGATGAAATAATTTAGTTTGAGTCATATAAGAAAGATATACGTTCTTAAAATATATGAAATCTGATGAATAAATTTTTATTTGATACCTTTCCAAATAAAATGGCAAAGAAAATATGAGAATAATGACAATTATTTTTTATAATATACAACAGGATTTTCAAGTAACATAATTTTGAAAATTATATAAATTGATTTTCGCCACAGACCACTAAAATATACAGGTAGACATGAATTAACGTAAATTTCGGTTAAAACTAACGGTTCCAATTCGTTTGACTAGTTTTAAAAAATTATTACGAGCTTATTAATTTTAAGACAATTTCGAAAAGGACAAACTAAATATCCTTTAAAAGCATAATGTATTAGTAAATAAGTGGCGATTTATTGCAAAAATACGTTCTTACTTAAAAAGATTCGGTTTGGAACAAATTTTCTATTTAACAAAAAAAAACAACGTCTATTTGAAAAGAATATGTTTTGTTTACATGAGGATTTCATTTTTTAATAAGCACTTTAACTGAAGTACAATTGCATCTTAAATATACGCGAGTGGATATATATTTCCGCCGTTACCCAAACCCCTCGCCTACAAAGAAATTTACTTAATCTTTGTACAATTTGTTACTCAATGGTTTATGCAATTATTTTACAGTAATATTTAATCAAAAGTTAACATTTATTTATTGTTTTTTTGTATATGTTAAAAGATCGGTAATAGGGTAAGACTGGGGCAAACGGACCGCTTAACATAAAGCGTAAAATTATACAGAAAAAAAAATATAATTATGTAGGATGATTGAAACCCACAAGATTAACGAAGTGAATGTTTTTAAAAAATATATATTTATGTACTTATACACGATATAAAGAAAAAAGTAAAAATCCAAGCAGTGTCCTTCTGCTCCTTAAAAAGGGGCAAACGGACATGTATTCACTATCTTCAATATAACATTTTACACATCTGAAAAAAGGTTATTCTCCATTTAAATCACATGCAACGTGATACCAGACATTACACTCAAGACACTGAACCCAATTTACCCCTTCTTTATAGACACCATTGCAAGAAACACAATTTTCCGTTTTCTTCTGACATTTAGTATTGCTTCTTTTTTATTTTTTTCACATTTTGCAGTATCTTCTTAGCTTTTAGCTCAGAAGTAAGTTTGCTTGTTGTTAAGATCCTGGACTCGGTTCCATTACGTCCTTTTCTTGAAGTTTTTATGACTCCAGATGTTCCAGGTAATGAACTGATTTCCTCAAATGTACTTGGAACTATAACCGTTGTGTCGGTTGTATTTGTAGTGTTCATGATTTCATCACTTACCAAACTTTGTAATGCTATGTTTTCAGAAGAAGAATCATTTGTATTTACTTATGGGGTATTGGTTACGATGGTATTTAGTGGAGTTGAAGGATTATTCATTTTTTTGTCCAATGCACGTGTGATCGCCAAATTTAGTCATGTTTTCATCTTTTTCAACTCTTCTGCGCTACGTATTTCTTGGAACATTAAAGAAATAGACTTTTCACTCCAGTTACATCTTTTAGATGTTCTTTTACGATTACGCACCATGAAATACGACAAACAAGGAATAATTAATATGAGATAAACTATGTCCGTTTGCCCCTTACACGCAGTGTCCGTTTGTCCTGATAGATCATAGAAATTGTCAGTAAAAATATTCAACAAATGACAATAGTAGTATGACTTCGACTTCCCTTATACACTGCACTGACATCAGCTTAATACGATGGAAACATAACCTCAAAAAACAAGCTTGTGTTTAAACAGAAATATTCATATCATTATAAGGAAAATATAGTTGTTTAGTAATGTTACTTGCCAGTAGGTAGACAGTGATCACTAAAAATATAAATATCTCAAACGACTGTTTAGATATTAAAGAATTAACGTTAGCAGGCGGAGCGTAACACTACTGCCGTTGAGAAAAATACTCACAATGGCGGAAAACATGTATTAGTATCTTTGACTGGAACAAAACGTTAAGGAGATGTCCTTTTGCCTCCATGTTACTTTGCCCCGGTCTTACCCTATGCACGTGCCTCACGATACCAACTCTAACATACTTGTAGAGGCTAAAGCATCAAATTAGAAAAATTAAAATAATGATACTGGAAGATGGTCCTGTTAGAGACTAGAGTTGTGTGTCAGGACAGAGGAGTACAGCGCTTTGACCTCTCTGCCTGCGATAAATTGTGATATTTAAAATTTCGCACCAGCGCAGCGCAGCGGGTATAGACAGCATAACAATAGATGGCCATGCCTTCTGTCCATTTAATGAAATATTGCTTGAAAATCCCTTTGTTACTTCCCCACCCTTCTCATACAGCAAGATATCACAAAAATTTATTTGTATTCTTATTTTTTAATTAAAATATTGATAACATATGAGAGTGCCTGGTAATTCATTTATGGGAGAAATGGATCGCATATCCCATTATTTGTTATCTAGCCTAACAATTTTTAAATAATATAATAGTGTAGTCGGTATATGATTTAATTTTAATACAAGTACGTTATAACGTAGATGAAAATATACGAATTATTATTAACAAAAATATACTTTAATAATATTTTTATATGTAAGTATGTTCTAAGAACACAGTTACTGGATTTTATCCCCAGAGGGTTAATTTTAATTAATTAAGATAAATTATTGAAGCCTGTCATAAACGATGCAATTATATAATGATTTACTTTTATATATATTATATTCCTTGCACGGACCACTCAAATATAAGGAAGGTCCGTATAATTCGAACATACATATAGAAATTTCAAAAAATTAATTAATTAAATAAAACCACTAATTTGTTGAATTACCCACATGTTTCGAGGCCAATGGTCCCTTCATCAGATCCATCCATATCATAAAACTGAAACTTTTTATAAATAACAATTCATTGAATTATCAACATGTTTCGGGGCTAACGGCACTTTAAATATATTAGAATTTTAATTTTCAGTATTTCATCCTAAAGAAATGACCTATTGGCCCTAAAAAAATGTTGATAATTCAATAAATAGTGTTTTATTAAAAAGTATTTTCTTGTTATTAATATTGTTTTTCATTTAATTCATAACAATTTTGAAAGAGAGAATTATAAATAAAAATTGTTCTAGTATCTAATAAAGAATGCTCACTACCGCATGCGAGAAAAAAATTCTTTCGAAATAAAATTAAATAACTTTTTAAAAATTCAAAATCGGGGATAAAATACACGATGTGTATCATAACGTCCCTTGCATAATTTTTTTTTTCCGGTTCGAAAATAAATATTAAAAAATTTAATTTACACCTCAATAAAAAAATTTTAAATGAGGTATTTAAATAAAAGAGAGATTATTTTAATGTCAATTTACAAATTTCTTCTATATTTTCACCGTTCAAATTTGCGTTAAATAAAAATATTATTTGGATCTCAATTTTTCCAAGTGTCTAAGATGACATCGGTGTCGTATGACGCCCTCTGAAAAGGGCATCTTTCGATAATAATTATAATCGAACATTTCCATTCAGCGCGTTACTTTCCGAAGAAAAATGTTTTTAGGCAGCTCCCGTAAATCTTCCCAAAAAGCCTCGGGCGGAAAGTCCAAGTGAGCTCCGGCTACGGGAGCCGTATTCGCTTTTTTGTAATTAATTAATGCCCCGGGGGTAGTAACATTATCTAGTAGGAAATTTTCCAAAGCTGCCATTATTTTGTTTTATTTGAAGTTCTGAAATACGAGATTCACATTTCTGTTTTCGCTGAGTCTCTGTTAAATTTTGAAGAACCTTTAAAGCTGAAGAAAACATTGTGTATCTATATTAGTATAATTCCACCAAAATAATATGTACGTGGAATTTTTTAATTAAAATTATAAAAGTTCTGTTGATGCTGTCCTGTATTTTTTTGTTAGCCAAAATTGGTATTAAAAATACTTTTTAAACGTCTACGATACGTAAACAATTATTGTCAATGAAAAAATTGTCTTTTTGTTCAAGAATTAATTTTTATTCGTATTAGTGTTGAAGTAAGGTAACATTGTGTTAGAAAATACTGTTTTTTTGGGAATAAATTGAAGACTCCTCGGCAAAAACAATGAATGTCAATTTTTTGTGAAACTGACCTTTTAATGCCATCTGTATTATTATATACAATAAATCAGAATTGCGTAAAACCGTCGTGGTCCGCTGTAATAGTTCAATTTATATCGGTTTATCCATCGCAAGAAACAGGAATATCTGCCCACCAAACGTCAAAAAACGTCAATGTCAATTTAACATTACATACATATAATACATGTACATACATAGATTACGTTTATATAGTGATAAATTGATTCAATATTTATATAAAAGGAGCATAAACATGGACTTAGAAACTACAAAAAACTGTTTTTCTCTAAATGAACATTTCTTGGCATTCATTGTTTTTCCCGAGAAGTCTTCAATTATGGTTACAACTTGTTAAAATAAGCATTACCTTCGGTCATGGTTATGCAGCAGTAAATATTTCATCTAAATGCCACTTTACGTCACATTAATTGGCATATACTCAATTTATTGTTATTATATTTTTTGTGATATTAAGATTTTTCTGAACATAATTCCCTGATAATTAAAATAAAATAATCTGTGAAGATCAAACCGACGCCGACGTGACACGGAGATGGCCTTTAGAGTAAAAAAATGTCAACTTGGCGACGTATGAGTAGGACCGATATGGGAGCTTGCATTCAAAAAACGGTCCTGGGAATGCGGTGGGTGTCCATTCACTGTGAAGATTAAACTTCGTGAAAAACAAAAAGTATGCCATCTCTGCATGAGTTTAATTATAATTTAATATGTTACTATTTATGTTTCAAAAGTAACAGAATCTCTCATCAGTTAATGAATTGCACTTAGTTTTTTTTTTTATGTACATGTATTTATGTATTTAAATTTATGAGTATGAGAGATTCTGTTGCTCTCGAAACTTAAGTATTAAAATATAAAATTATAATTAATCTCACAAATAGGTAACATGTAACATGAAGATGAACACTTGCAAAACCAAATCGTTAATGGCGTCAAAAAGATGACAAATATAAGCATCAAAAACGAATCAATAGAAAGAGTCATGCAATACAAATACTTAGGTGCATGAGTAAACAAGAACTGGGATCTATCTCAAGACGTAGAAGCTCGAATAGAGATGGCAAGAAATGCGTTTCTCAGAATAAAACCGTTATTTTCTAACCGTGACTTAAGCCTGCAATTTAGAATAAGTATGATTCGGTGTTATATTTTTTCCATTTTCCTATACGAAGTGGAAGCAAGGATACCAAACGCAATATCGAGGCTTGTAATATGTAGCTCTGTAGAGGTACATTGAAAGTTTGAACGTTGAAGTCCTCCGGCGTACGGAAAAAGACCTAGAAGTGTTACGGACTATCAAGTCAAGAAAGCTTAAACATCTTGGACGTATTATGAGACGACCAAAATGTAATCTAAACCAACTCATCATCCAGTGGAAAAAAGTAGTAAAAGAATCGTAGGAAGACCCGCATCTCATGGTTGCGTAACTAGAGGGACTGGCATAAGTGTAAGTGTGACGGAGTTGTTCCGTGCAGTGGTAAATAAGGTTTAATTTCTAGAATGATCGCCAACCTCCGATAGGAGATGGCACCATAAGAAGAAGAGGTAACATAGTCTATATATGATGATAGATTATTAAGAATATTAAATAATATAAACCTTGTTATCTCTACCTGATTGTAATTTTTTTTACTGTTTAAGTTTTGAGAAAAATAGAATCTATCATTGACAATTGAAGTAAGTAAAAAAGTAGTTAGTTTGTTTATTTGACCTGTCGATGAGAGATTCCGTATCTCTCAAAACTAAAGTAGTGAAAAAAATATAAAATATTATTTTACTCAGGTAGAGATAGAAAGGTTTATATTATTTCATAACTTTAATAATCTACCACCATGAAAAATGATCTCAACAATATAAAAGCCAATCCATCAATAATATAGATTATATATTTCAACAAATTTAATGATCATCGTGAATAATTTCTACAATTTTAACACCAAATCTATCAATCATGCAAATAATTTGAATTATTTAGAAATATATCAAAAAACGAGGAGTTTCTAATAACGAAAAATAACCGGGATGTGAATGTGTTACTTTGTATTGCTGGTAGACAACTTTAACGCGACTTTAACTTAAATTAAGATGACTAACTGCCAGGATTTCCGGTCTACTTTATTAACAGAAAAATAAAATGGACTGGAAATCCTGGCATCTATCTAAAATCCAACAAGTTCTATTCAAAGATTTTTGAGAAATAATGTAATTAAAATGATGGTCACTTCAAACGGGAAAAAAATGTCTCACTAATAAGATATTAAATACCAATGGAATTCAACTAAAATATGTAGTATTGCCATATGTATAACTAAATTGGTTAAAGCTATCTACCAGCTCGATAAAGACGGTTACACATATTATATTTTTATTATGTTAAAATACATACGTATGTACAATTTTATAATAAGTAAATAATGTTCATTTACCGAGATGTTGCTTCTGGTGATTCCAGTAGTTTTGACATACGGCGAATGTTGAATCTGAAATTTAATATATAAAAATTAAAAAATTGCTCACACTTAATGTTTGAAAATTTGTGACCCTTAAGTCGAGTATATATTTTAAAAACTCTTTGTTTTAGACTGTTAAAACTCCTTTATTTTGTAGACAACTAATACCAGTAAGAAACCTCATTCTTTGTCCCTTTTAACGAAAAATCAATATTTTTCTAAGGCAAGTATTTTCTTATTTTTATTTCGTCTACCCTTGTACACCATCATGAATAATTAAGTATCGAAGACCGTAAACTCTTTATTTATTATTGCATTAAGTTAACGTATTTAAGTGATATTTTTTCTACTGGAAAACATTTACATTCATTTCCCCGGCATCGTAAATGACACAAATTGTATTAGCCATTGAGTTAAGAACGTAAATGCCTAATTATTTCGCTGCCTTACTAAAATAATCAAGAAACTCGCTGCGTAAAGTAACAAAATTAAAGCATTAAATAAGGTTCCTCGCCTCGAGCTCCACACTTTAAAGACAGGAACATACTTAACGAGAACGAATATGTTAGGTACAGGATATGCCAACTTGTTACGTTACTGCAATTATAATTTTGAGAGAATCAAAGTAGATAATAATAATTAAAGGGAAACCAGAAAAAATATACACCCAGGCTTTTGCAGAATACAATTTAAACAAATTTATACAAACACGGACATAAAAAGTGAAACCAAAAAGTTCAGTGAATGAATATGAAATATAAAATTTTTAATGTATAATAAATAAATTATATTAAAATGGTATTTTAATAGTATTAGTTACGTAAAATAGCTGGATTCAAATCAACGGAGAAAAAAAATCACTATGTGACAAAAAATATTGAGCAGGTTTATTTTTTAAAGAAATATTTTAAGATATTCATTATGATATTAGGGCACACGAACAATGCCATACTATAATATAATAATATTCCATTAACCATTCCAGAATAAATCTTACAATATATTTTCTGCAATATTACAGTAAAATAAATGGTATTTGAGATCTAATTATCTTCCATTAAAATACCAATTTTTTTCTCTGAGTAAGAAGAATCATCATTAACGTAATAATGCTATCTGACGGCGCTGTTTTCATAGCCTTAACTCGTGAACGAAAGGACGTTTACGAAACGAATTATATCAGATGATGTTATTTACACACATACATAAACAAACTACGAATATAAGATAATTTATTTGTTGTAAAAGCTAATTTTTTTTGTATCTTTTGAAAAACTGAAGCAATTAAGCATAATTTCAGCAATTAGAGATCACAAGACATTTGGATTAACAGAAATGGTGAGTTAATTCATATTATTCATAGTGTCAAAAGTGTTAATATATTTCTTTGCATTTTAATTTGCATGCTAAATATATATTTTTTGTTTTGACTAATTAATTTATAAATAATAACCAATTTATTGAAAGCTGAAATTCAAACATTAAAAGTGCATCATTTTTGACAGATTAAAGTTTATTAAAGACAGATGAAAAACAGAAAGACAGATTATTAACAGAAAAGACAGATTAAAGTCAATAACTGCATTATTTCGTAAAATGAATTCGCTAAAAGCAATCACCAATTTTACATTTATCACAATATTTAAAGGAAAATTTCGGCATATTACACCTATATAATTTTTTTTATGAATGTTAACGCAAAATTATTCAAAATGTTGTTAGGTTTTCACGTCCATACAAAACCTTCTGCTTTTCTTGGATATTCAGTGTTATGTGCCTTTCTGGCCGACGTTTCGGATCCCATTTCTGAGATCATTGATGATGAACCTTGCAATGGGATCCTAAACGTCAACAAAAAAGATTGCGAATACACAGCTCATATCCCATAAAATTTTAACCAGAAAGCAATGACCATTTACTTTAGAATAAGATATAAAAAAAACATTAATACCTCTTTATGATTGATGTGCATTTTATTATTTGATTTAGTTATAAAATCGAATACTTATGGTCTTTTGAAAGCTCATTTATCTTAAAAATGCATTGTGGGTTAATTTAAAAAAATAACGAAATTCACTGAACATCTCCGAATATGCTTTTGGAAGCAGTGAAATACTGTGACAACAGATGATGGCTTCGATTCCCTTTTTCCACAGCCTCCCGATAACGGCTAGGGGTCCGTCGTTATTATAATTTATTTGGGGACTCCCTCTCGTGTGGCCCGTTTTCTGAATTGCTAACGGTGCAGAGTGATTTGCATAACGAGCCCAATCTTCTCCAGCAACGGCCGTTGTCCGTTACCGTCAGCGTAACGAGCTAACGGATAACGACGAATGATTATGTCCCGTTAATCAATTATAAGTATGATTGATCGGGCGGCGTTAGCAGATTGAGCGCTAACGAATTTTGGAGATCGCCTAATGCCGCGAGATTTTTTCGCGACTTATATAATAGTAATTTGTGATTGTCATTAATCAGTAATGATGGAATAAATTATGGTAGCGTCAAGCTGTAAACATAAAATTTCATGTGACAATTAATAAGAACGTAAAACGAGATTTTTTAAAAGCTGAAAAACAAACAACCATACGTTTATCCCCTTTTTATAACTCGCAATATTTATTATTTTTAATCGTTTATACTTATATAATAAATAATATTTCAGCATGATGTTTTCATACAATTTTACTACACTAACATACTTTTAGCTTTTGAATGTTCATTTGTAACCAAATAACTCGATATAAATAAAAAATTACATTTTTATAAGGTAGTTACTATTTCTATATTAAGTATATGATGATAATTGGCCTTATTTGGTATACTATAAAAATTTATAAAAGTGTTAGTTTTATAGCTGTGGTCAATTGTTATACTAGTGAGTTAAGTTAGTTGGTATTATGTTTGGTATAATATCATTTTATTTTATCAGTTTTTAAAAATAGCAAGTAATTGACTTTGGTAATCAATAAATGTAAATGTCTGATTAAATGTCTGAAATACTATGACAAAATAATAAGATAATTTATTATGTGTGTGCCAATATAATTATATACATAAATAAACTCTTATTGTGCCTTTTTATAATATTATTTACAATGCTTCATTTTATTATTTTAATTACTCGGTCCATTTTGATATTATCTAGGAATTTGAAATTTTACTCAATTTAAATATAACAATAAAAACTTGAGTCTCTTTGATTTTGTAATTGTTTATGGCTTTATTCACAAAATGTGTATTAAATATAAGTTTTCAAATTGACTAGTTAGAATAAATAGCTCAATTCGTAACTGAAAAACATATAAATAAAAAAAATATTTAAAAAATGAGTAGCTTGTTGGTCTTGTGGTTAGGAAACTCGCCTCGTGATCCAAAGGTCGCGGGTTCAAACCTCACTCCAGACTAGCAAGATAGTCCTATTTTCATAGCACAAGCGCTTAGCTTAGTTTGAAAATAGTAAGAATATTGATGTGACACGTATTCCGTGTTCGCATCTCTATTTTTTAATATATATATATATATATCTATATATAATATAATATATACATATATATAATCATATATATATATATATGTATATATATACATATAAATTTATAAAATTAGCACGACATATTATGGAATATATTTTGTATGTTAATAGCGTTATCTTTGTGTTTGGACATAATAATTAATTTTAATTAAATAAACAATTTTGTATAAACCGCTTAGCTAGTAAGTCTACGTCTAACGGCTTCGATACCACTGTATCTTCATCTAGAAGGACGCAAACTAACTATCCATTACTTATTCTAGCAAACAAATCAATTTTTGAACGGGGGGCGTGGCTACAGTTATGTACAAAATAAATATTATGGAATAACACATTGTTAGTTTAAAAACATTCCCTGACCTTGAAAAACAATTGCTTTTGTTTTCATAGAGATGCAACCACGGAATACATGTCATATCAATATTCTTACTATTTTCAAAACAAGCAAAGCGTTTGTGCTTGAAAATAGGACTGTTGGTGTCTTGGAGTAGAGCCTGTACCAACGACCACTGGATCACTATGTGAGAGTCATAACCACTACTTCAACAAACTACTCTATTTTACTTCCTCCTAGAAACTTATCAATGTGCACATATGTAGGTTTTTGTTTTGCTAACTTGTCATTTCTAAAAATATTCTTTGACTGTATAAAAATTGATTAATATATATTATCGTACAACTATATATTTTCACTTTATTTTCATGTTAGAACCGTAAAATACGCCACGCTACACTCCATTTTTATTACACGTGACGATTGTACCCATCCCTTATTTTAAAAATTCAGTTTTATTTGTTCATCCACCTGTACCAAGTCTGTCTTTGCGGTACGCGAACCTTTTTTACAAAACTTGAGACCGCACCGCAGCAGCCGGCGAGACGAACGGCACAGGACCATTTCACATCTCGAAACGACTCAAGTGTTCAACTATTTATCTCACTTTCTCCGACATGTCAGCGAGTCATTATGCCCGCTATTGTTAAATAATGATGTCAGAGTTTCCAGTTCAGCACTCAGGGCGGCACATCAAATGCCTTTATGGATATGTGCCTCCTTCCAGCCTCCTTCCAGCCTCCCGCAACCTCCCCCTCCTGTACCGGCGATAACTGTTGGGAGGGTGAGATACCTCGACAATCACTTGGGTGGTAATTTTAAATGCGTACGATAGTGTGCGTATGTGTAAGACCCGCGTCAAATGTGAAAGCTTTCGAAAAAACCTAGTTTCATAAATGAAAGTATGGAGAAGATCTGAATGAAATGAAAGTAGTGTCAAAATGTTAACTCAATGATGAAACATTATTGTAAAAAAAGTAGTTTTTTTATTAACTAAGTATATATAAAGATCAAAATAGACGTACCAAAGAGCGCACATGATTGGAACCCTAAATATACCTAGATGCAGTAAAACAGCCACGCAACACCACTACATCGGGGGAATATTTAATCCTAGAAATTAAATATTTCAATAATCTACAAGCCAATATTAGAACTATACAACGTTATGCAAAGTTCAAAAAGTTCATAAAATCATTGAACAATTGAGTGATGAGATTTGTGATATTAACCTTATTTTTTAATATTGTAATATTAACTTGACATCTTATCTTTAAATATTTCTATATATATTTCGGTGCATGTATGTATTATATATTATTAAAAAAACGGTTGTATATCACACTTTTGACATTCTCCGGTTCCATCCACAAGTTAATTCTTTCATGGGACTGCAAAATTTTTTTAAAAATCTTGAGTCCAATCGAAACTAGTTGACAAATTTATAGCAATAAAGTGGTTTAAAACATAGTATTTAATTTATTCTTAAATTTCTTAGTAATATTTAAGTTTTCATAATATTTTACATATTATATTTGATACACATTATTTAATTTTCACAGATTTTTAAAAAAATTTTGCAGTCCCATGAAAGAATTAACTTGTGGATGGAACCGGAGAATGTCACAAGTGTGATATACAACCGTTTTTTTAATAATATACCTATAGTACATACATGCACCGAAATATATATAGAAATATTTAAAGATAAGATGTCAAGTTAATATTACAGTATTAAAAAATAAGGTTAATATCACATGTTAAGGTTAATATCACAAAGTGTATTCTTGCTTTGAAAAGTTAAATATTAATAAATAAATTTAAATCTGTAATCTTTAATATTCTCAAAATGGGTATGCAGTGTGTAACGATATTGGCCTTTTCAAATAGACATTGCTGAAAAATTATACGAAAATATCTATCTGCTAAAAGCTCATGATAAGGAGAAGCACCACAATTCATAAATACTCTATAATTAAATATTTGCCGGATAAGTAGGTGCGGGCGAGCTTTATTATTTTTGCACGCGGGCGTGTAACGCAGGCTTTATGTTATTTTGTTTTGACGAGATGGACCAATCGCAGATGCGGCCGTTCGCCGCGGATCTGGCCAATGAGAAGCGTTCTGAGAGATAGACCTTTACCTTTACACGTAGGTTGGAGTCAAAAATGGCGGGAGATAGGGACTATTTTTAGCGATACAAATTGGAGAGCGGTACTGGAGTTTTGAGCCTTGAAGTCGGCCGAGGCCTTGTCGAAGAGAGTCCGAAATAAGGAAGATAATTTAACTGGACCGAGGAAAAAGCCGGAGTTTGATAATAATTCAAAGGAGATTTGGAACACTGAACAGATAAGCATTTCCAATATTATTTATTTCTATTGCCTTTTATGTGTATTATATTTAGAACTTTATATAACTATGCGCGCATCAGATTTAATATATGATAATTCGTAATTTTGCGGCTGTGATAATCCAGCAGGCGTTCTTCCATAATACTTATGTAATTTTCAAATATGCAAAGGAATTTTTGTATTATCTATACTGCCGACTGAATACACAGATTTCTATATGATTTGGCTAGTAGCAGTATAATAATTGTTGTATTACGTGGGTAGCGTGCAATACGGTCTTCAGCTGGGGATCACATTTATATTTTCTATTACGGTTAATTATTTTTACTATCGGGCTGTATTATTTAGGGAATAATTGAGATCGGGGTAATTATGTGTAATTAATATCTAGGGTTGTCAGTGTGATATAAATTCAAATCGTACGAGAAATTTCCTCCAAATAATATATTTCAAAATGCATCTGGATTTTATATTTATTTTATTAAAACATGAATGTGTGGTTTATTTGGACTCGTTACATGTTTGTATTGCGTATCATTAGGCAATCGTTTAAACACGATTTGTTCCTATCAAGTTCTTATAAAGACGTATTTCGAATTGTATATATTGTATCTATTTAGATTAAGCCGCATTTATAAATTCTAGAAAGGGTTTTCGCATTGACGCAAGGACCCCATTATGAGACGAGAATAGGTTATATTCATAGCACGATTATAATAGGTATTTTTGCCGCGTAAGAGGTGACACTTTGAAAGGTACAATCGCGTTTTATGTTCGTCCCGGACGGAGAAGTTCTGGCGGTATGTAAATAAATAGAATTAAAATATTATTGGTTATTTAGGATAGCGTTTTACTTGATAAAATTGCAGGGAATGTTTACGGTTTCGGATTTTAATGTTTGTGCAATATGGTTTGCGCTAAAATTTATTCTGCTTCGAATGCAAGATATTATTTACAGGTCAGCCTGGCATATGAATAAAAATTGTTATACTACCGCCATCTAGCGAACTCAAACATGACTGTAATAATAATTATCTTTCGATATATTGCTACGACTTTTTAATAATACATGGTGCATTTTATAGTGATTGTCAGACGTACGTATTTAGGGGGAAGGGTTTGTTCAGGGGTAGTTAACCTTCGGTCTTCCGTAATCGCGATAGTTATTCATATGACATTGTTTAGGTTAGATTCTAGTTTGAAGAAAACACCACAGATGGTGCGATATTCTAATTTGATTACGTCCCACACGGGACGGCATCACGTGACCTTGACCGGACGGCGCGCCGCTCCGAGGGACGCATATATCTGGTTTGGTGGAGATTTGGAACAGTATGAAAATAGATTCCATAGTTATTTATTAATATGACAGATTGTTTTGTTTTATTCATTTAATATAAATAATATCATATTTTTATGAGTTACCGTAATTATTTATCTATATGATTTTATTATTGTGAGTGAAGCAACGAATACTACCTTCACGAATACAAATGTCACGCCTACTATTCGGTGAATACGAATGCGAATATTTCCACCAAGGTGGGGGAGGATGCAAGCATACTTGTAATTATATTGTTTTTGTCTGCATGTGATATCACTATACGGCGTAGATGAACTAGTTTGAAGGGGTTTATGTCCTGCATGTGCTCGGCGTAGAGGGAATGGTCTTTTGTTTCTAGGAACCTATACAGGTTTACAGGTGCTGATATTGAAATATATATGCAAGGAAAATACTATTTTGGGAATCACTAACTGGATGATAAATATTGAAGCACACATACACACAAGGAGGACGCTATGTTAAATACATGACTGGAAAGTTGTTATTGGAAAACACAGGCGCCACTAGAGGATATGGACAGTTTGAAGAGAACTTCAACTTCTGTCAGTTAAGGACCTTTTACTATTACTATTCTTTCGCCTTTTTGCATAACCGTGGATGAACTAGATTGAAAGGGCATATGTTCTGCATGTGCTCGGCGTAGAGGGAATAGTCTTCTTGTTTCTAGGATCTAATACAGTTTTACAGGCGCTGATATTGAAATATATATATACAAGGAAAACACTTTTTTTGGGAATCACTAACTGGATGACAGATATTGAAGCACACATACACAAAAGAAGGACGTTATGTTAAATACATGACTGGAAAGTTGTTATTGGAAAACACAGGCGCCCCTAGAGGATATGGACAGTTTGCAGAGAACTTCAACTTCTGTCAGTTAAGGACCTTTTACAATTACTATTCTGAGTGAACAAAGTGACTCAGCACACTTTGTCAATATGCTATAAAGTGTGAAAGGGGTGATATACTAGTCAGTTTTGACGTCATATCCCTCTTCACTAATGTGCCTGTGGACGACGCTATGAGTCTGTTGGAAGAAATTTATGATGAAGACATCTGCGCACTGTTTGAGCACTGCCTGACGAGTGGATACTTTTCTTTCCAAGGTGAGCTCTTCCAACAAGTGGAAGGCGTAGCGATGGGTAATCCACTTTTTCCGGTGATTGCTAACTTTTTTATGGAGAAATTCGAAGAAACAGCACTGGACACAGCATCCTTTACTCCGAAGGTCTGGTGGAGATACGTCGATGATGTGTTTGCAATCTGGCCGCATGGTGAAGACAAACTAGGTGATTTTTGGGACACCTTAATTCACTACATAAAAACCTGAAGTTCACCATGGAGATAGAGAAAGACAAGGTGCTGCCTTTTCTTGATGTTGAAATAAAAAAGAAAGCCGATGGGAGTTTCGGACACAGAGTTTATAGGAAGCCTACACATACCAACCGTTATCTACATGCGAACTCCCACCATCATCCTGCTCAAAAAAGAGGTCTCATCAACACTTTGGCCACGAGGGCCAAAAGGATATGCCAAGATGAATATCTACAGGAGGAAATGATAACACTCAGCGACGCACTGGAAGGCAATGGTTACCAGAAGCGACAGATACAACGCGTCATAAGTACGAGGTCTGTTCGCCCTGAAAAACATACAGAACCTGAGTGCAAAGGCATCGCCTTTCTGCCTTTTGTCCAAAGCGTTACAGACAGAATTGCCAGAGCTCTCAAGAAAAGAGACATTAAGACAGTTTTTGGTACCAACTTCAAAATTAAGGATATGTTGAGATCAGCGAAGGATCGAGATCGCTTAGAAACAGACGGTGTGTATAGACTCGATTGTCAAGACTGCGATAAAGTATACGTGGGGCAAACGGCGCGTACCATTTCCAAAAGGGTCAACGAGCACAAACGGGCATGCAAACTCGGTCATCCAGAAAAATCAGCACTGGCTGAGCATTTTCTGGATACCGGCCATCATTTTGCATTCGAACCGAAAATCCTTGGAAAGCCTAAGAGTCACCATGCGCGTCTTATCGAGGAAGCACTAGAAATCTACAAGCATCCGATAAACATTAATAGAGATGATGGTCTCAAATTAAAAACATCTTGGTATCCGGCGCTTCAAAGTCATTCTCGTCGCAGACTCCGCAGAGGTAGTGATCAGACAAAAGATGAATCATACATACAACACAATACAAACACATCATGACTTCGGCACGGTATTGCTAGCCGATACTTAACCACAACACCAACATTCAAGACAACACATCAGCCCTGATGATGGACCATGCAATGGGATCCGAAACGTCGGCCCGAAAGGTCGTAACAACACGGCATAATACCCAAGTAAACACAAACTTGAAGAATCTTAACATTGTAAGATTTGCTAATGGAAGGAGGGATGTCGGAATTCATTGACGCTGTGACGATCGATACGTTGTGACACGCCAGGTGGGCGTACCACATGGGCAACTTAACGCATACCATCCTTATAATAGAGAGGCTACGGCTCAAGAATATGCGGTTGTTTCCTATAGCTCGGCGTCTAGAACTCACCCGTAACACGCTGGTGGGAAGCATCTCAGCGATTGATCGTCGCGGGGCTATTGATTTCAAACCTCTATGTTCTGAATGCAGGAGTGACAGCTATTTCTCCATCATGTACATTCTAATTTATACTGTACTAAAATAGTTTCATCACTCATCACCAATCTGATTGTCGTGACTGACAGAATTGATTATGAAAGGAGGGAGATCGGGGTTCTTTCGCATCGTGGCGATCAAAGTGTCGTGACACGCCAGGTGGGCGTACAACATGGGCAGCTTAACGCATACCATCCTTATAATAGAGAGGCTACGGCTCAAGAATATGCGGCTGTTTCCTATAGCTCGGCGTCGAGAACTCACCCGTAACACGCTGGTGGGAAGAACCTCGATGCTTGGTCGTCCTCGGTGTCATCGAATCCAGATCTCCATGGTTATATCTTGAATAGAAGCTGATTTATTTGAACGAGTATCCTGATCGGGAATGCCAGTTGACATCTCACCCCGACACATTATTAATCATCTTTACTATACTGCTGTATACCAGGAGCCTTTCGGAACCCTTCTCCTCTGGCACAGGACATACATATCGGGAACCACACAATTAACCATAACATTCACTCTGGAATACTATCTCTTTAATATCTCTAGTCAATTAGACTACACCGTGGGATCATCCACATCTATACTATCTCTTTAATATCTCTAGTCAATTAGACTACACCGTGGGATCATTCACATCTATACTATCTCTTTAATATCTCTAGTCAATTTGACTACACCGTGGGATCATTCACATCTATACTATCTCTTTAATATCTCTAGTCAATTAGACTACACCGTGGGATCAACCACATCAACTATAATTGGCGATGCTAACATGGCTCTGTCTGATGCACTCAGGGATGAGTCTTTTCCAGCCAACCAGTTAGTTCATTCAGCCCTTTAATCAGCAGTAAACATAATAATAATCCGGCCCATGTAGCCGCGACGTGGGATCCCCATCATTATACGCCAGTCAATTTGACTGCCCCGCGGGACAATATACAAACCTTAATATCAGACGCGGGATTACTTTCTGATATGTTTGTCGCCAGGAGGACAAGGACGCTGAATGGATCCCAGCAGAGGCAACAGAGTCTCGGGTTGGTTTTGGTCTGCAGCTTAGTGTGGGAGGTTATGTCTAAACAGGAGTTAACCACCGGATGCGGCGATGCTCTGGGGCCGTATCCCCCTCCCCCCTACAGGGGGGGGGGGGCATCTAGAATCCACGTTTGAACAGAAGTGGTTAGACACTTCTTAAATTTCACTTACAAAACTGTATCTTCCATTCCGTTAGAATCTCGGGCTGTGATAATGTCAGACAAAGCTTGCCCTGATCCTCTGGATGCGTCTTAGTTGTTATAAATATGTTTGTCTTCCCCCACTATGTACTATGAACAGATTGAGCAGATCGGACAACGTGGGACGCGCTATCGGTAGGTTTCTTACTTGTGTTTTTGAATATAACGTATGCTATTATATCTTGTAAATCTGTCATAAATGGGTATCGCTTGTGGTTGTGCTAACACTGTTCTAAGCTGCTATTATGAGGTATTGATAATCAAGGCGGGCGGAATCTTTAGCGTATGCCGTTAACTTGGCAACGATTGTATTGTTTTATATTTCAGTATTTTAAACCAGGTGGTATTATAGTTATGGCGGTACAATGTAAGGAAGTTTTGCTACTAGCGTTTATTCCTCAGCTACGCCACAAATAGTTGGCTTTTAGGCCGACTCAGGACGTGGACGATATCGGCTATCTCTCGTATAGGCGAAACTGTAGAATTCTGGAACGGTTTCTAGAAGGGCCAAAGTAATTTCGGAAATATGTTTTATGTCTCTGGCATTTCGTCTATAAGTGTTCGAAAATTATACGTGGATTTCGTGTCGATATCGGTTAGGCGTTCTATCATC
>JADDOH010025028.1:0-74597 GCA_016648135.1 Agrypnia vestita | reverse complement strand
ATACCGTGCCGGACTTGCGCGCGAAGTCGGGCCGCGGGGTTCATGCTCGGCCGGACTCGGGCCGACCGACACGGCGGCGGCGGCCGAAATGGGCGACTCGAGAGCGAGAAGGCTCTGCATAAAATTACGCCTCGTTTCTGAACAAATAGATGTGTTGTACAGCTTGATCCAGACATGTCATTTACACTGATAAAATGTTGTACTATGAATGTCTATGAAAATCTTTTAGATTTAAAAATTCCAGACTTGGAATTTCTGGTTAAATTTCATGAACTCGGCAGACTTGCATCATGACTGTATTGTAAAAAGGAATGCCACATTTTATTGTTCAATAAATGAGAGGAAGCGAGAGGTATTTTTATTATTATTTTTATTGCGCAAGGCGCGAGATTGTCCTATTATCTCAACAGGTTGTGGTTTGGAAAATAGCAGTAAAGTCATTTCAAATAATTTACATGGCATGATCAGTCGCCAGTAATATTTTGGTAAATTTACGCGACATAATCAATTGTCAGACACACACACACATTCACACTACACAGTTATCGGTAGTTTCACATGGTAAAATTATATTTTTATGACAACATCAAAATTTAAATATTTTTGAATATTTCCCAAATGATTGAACAGCAGTTAAAATGATTAAGCAAAAACATATGGTGTACCGCACGACCTATAATGTGCCATAGCTAAAGTTAGTAAATTCCGCTAAAATTGATAACTCTTCTTTTGTCATGATCCTTGAATTAATACCTATGGAGAGTATACATACACATACGTAAAATCATCTTTTAGCTTGGAGAAAAAATTGACATATTCCGATATTTTTAGAAATGCTATAAGTATAGTAAGCTATGACTCACGGAGCCATATGTAGCATCAAAATACGCGCTAAGGAAAGTAATTTTCAACTGTCATAAAAAGAATTGCATAAACATTGGTTTACTAATTTTTATGAATTAATTAAAACCTGAACCCATACGGGCCGACTTGTTTGTTGAATTACCTAAATTATTGCGGTAAAAAACATAAAAATTAGCCGTCAAAATCCCTAAAGCCACGGTACACGTACCGTACATCAAAGAAACTATAGAAAAAAGTTAGTTAATATTTAAAAAAAAAACACAAAATTAGAAAAACATTCAAAACAGATAATAAGATTGCTTCTCACTGAGAAACGCTAAAGATATCGTCCCTCTGGAATCCCAAGGAATATACGAAATACCATGCGGCACTTGCGATAAAAGTTACATTGGACGAACCAACTGGAACATATCCGCCAGAATAGCCGAACGTGCTGTGGACGTAAAAAACAAAAAGTTCACGTCATCCCTAGCACAGCGTGCTATGACAGAAGGTCATAAGATCAATTTTGATGGAGCATCTACGGTTGCAAGTTTAAATAATGATACGGCAAGGATCTATAGAGAAGCAAGACCCAACAGTTTAAATAACAGAGACGACAGTATCAGATTACCGAAAACCTGGCTCAATATATTAGAAAACGCATCAACTCTCCAGAAAACACCCACCATTAATACAAATATTAAAAACTCATTAGCGCCGAATAAATTGCCAAACCCCCCAAAAACAGATAGAATTCTAAGAAGTAATGCAAACAAAGGACCACCAAATTTTTCGAACTGAATTTACTTGGCTCAGAGCTGTCAGCCTTAAACAACGTGTTTTCACGAACGTGTAAGAGCGACACTTCAGTGACAAGTCACCCCTCCCTCCTGAAGATGAACAGTGTGATCTGTTTGAAACGTCGGGAGTACAACGATCCTTCTCAGGACCAACTGACGAGAAAATTTACCTTTCCCATATATCCCAGAAATTTATCAAATGTTAATTTGGCAAGTAGAAAAACTTCTTTGAGATTTTTAAAACTTCATTATTTTTAGATCGTAAAATATCTTACTTGTATTCCTACAAGGATTCCACGAGGAAGTGGTAAAAGATATGTCACAACACCCCCCCCACCCGGTTCGCAAAAAGGAATTCGAGCGGAAGCGAAAAATTCCTGACTTCAGATATTCAGTTTTTGATGAGATAACTCTCGTAGAACCTTGTACAAACTTGAAGCAAGGAATTCCAGCGGAAGCGAAAAATTCCTGACTTTAGATATTCAGTTTTTGATGAGATAACTCTCGTAGAACCTTGTACAAACTTGAAGCAATGATGCCATTCCATGAGCATGATTATAAAATATAACTAACAGAAACTTCCAAATTTATAATCTACCGTGAAAAGAGCTTTTTCGGCAAATTTTCGAAATCGGGCACCGCTTCGCGGAGATATCCGTGGAAAACACAAGAACCACAATCTAACCTAATCTAAATCAGGTTGGGTTGGATAAAGTTAGCTAAGGGTTAAATTAAATTAGGTTAGTTTCAGTTAAGTTAGGTTAGGTTTGGTTAGATTAGGTAAGGTTATGTTAGGTTAGGTTTGGTTAGGTTGGGATTTTACATTTTTAACCTAGACTAGACTATCAGATATAATCTAAACTGACAGGTACCGAAGTCAATATATAATTTTTATCATCATATTTTTTGTCCCTATAACAAAAAATGATAACTGCATTACATCTAGATCTGGAACATTTTTGTACGATAGTAATAATATTTTCCATGTCGTACGTTTAATGTCAACCTGCTGATTGTTGACTATAATTCCCGATATTTTATAAACGATTAAACCTTAAACTATTATACTGAAACCTACAATTAACGTGTGTGACAGAATTTTTTTTAAAACCTCTGGCATTTAAAAGGTTAAATCAATGCATTATTTTTGTATTCTATTTAGAAGTGGATATCGCCGTGCAACGGCCACTATATAGCTATCACAAACCAATAACAGCAAACTTAATTTGGTTTCTGCTAGTAAAGGATTATATTTTTTTTACTACATTTTCTTTCTACATTTCACATTTTATTTACGTTCATTCTGAATTTTACATATTATATCTATCCATTATTTTTGCTATGGAGGCTCTCAATATTTATTTATATTACTACTTACCTCACTTTGGAGGCCCTAGCTCAGTCGATTTACTATGTTTCAACATCAAACATTTTTGCTTCTTCCAGAGATCTAGTTCTTTCCCTCAGTGACAATTATGAATGCCGGCCAATACGAATATCACCAATCCGGAGTGCTTCTACTAGTATCAAATGTGGTCGAGTTTATTGAGTATTGAAATGTTGTAAACGTATTCAAGAAAACCAACCAAGAAGTCATGGAGTGTAACATTTTATCTGCAAATTTTACAAATAATAATTCCAAAAAGGTTTTTATGATATTTCCACTAGAAGAAATATGGATATTATTACCCTCTTTTCACCACTCTAACTTCTAGTGATGGTATTTTAACCTGTGACACACTGACCCTACTTTGAGATTGGTAACTGATTTTTCGCTATTCAACGTATAAATAAAGACAACCACAGTTACCAATCATCGATACAATCAGATATATAAATCTCAAATATCTGTACCAAGAATGACCGGTTAAAATAACGGTTTGATCATCCCTACTAACTTTATATTACTCGATAGATACAATAGTTTGGAGAAAAGAAAAACATTATTAATAATCTTTTTCTTTTTCTTCTTCTTATGGTGCCATCTCCTATCAGAGGTCGACGATCATTCTGGCGATTATGATTTTATTTACAGCCGCACGGAACAACTGAGTCGAACTCATACTAGTCCCTTAAGTTACGCAGCCATGGATGCGCTGTCTTCCTCCGCTTCTTTTACCACTAATTTTTCCCTGGATGATGAGTTGGTTTAGACCAAGGCTGCCCAACCTTTTAAACAGTCGGGCAAAATTGACGATTCAAAAATCTCAGGCGGGTCACTGACGGTTCCTATTTTTATTACTTTTGTTAACAATTTGAATAAAGCCTTAATTATTAAGGTATTGTGCAACAAAAAAATGCAATATTATGATATTGTCGTTTATTAAAATAATAAAATAAATAGCATCTTCTACCAAATAAACGACCTAAATTAAAAAAATCTAAATATAACTAATTAACTGACTAACTAACCATCACGCCGTTTCCTCGCAGAGTTAGGCGGAGATTGAACGCCACTCTTTTCTATACTGGCGTACCACTTTTGCTTCGGCCACATTCATACATCTTCTCATACAAGTGCTACTGTTGTTAAGGCTTTTAACAGGGTCATCCTCAAATACTTATAGTATCTGAGTTCCAGCTGAATATTGGCAGGATAACTGTTTATATATAAGTCAAACTGACTGTAAAAAGAACCACAGGAACTTGTAAACAGGAACACAGCGCGCTACAGTGTCAGCTCGACACTCAGGCTGCCATCAGCCTCAGTACCGCTCGTGACTGGAGCCTTCGTACTCCCCGCAATGCAGGTCCACGGCGTCCTCCTCCAGTCCATCCTGGTGTTATGTCGTTGGGTCCTGGCCACCATGTGCGCCTCCGGAGCGCCCCACCTACTCGGGTCCTGATGGACACGATGCCACTGCGGCACCTCGGACTCCCAGAAAGACAGCGTTGTCGGGGCTAAAGCCCTTGTTGCGCTGACCCGGAAGCCCTCCGCTACCTCCGGCTGGAGATCTCGGATGCGGAGTGACCCTCCTCCTCCGGCCACCTCCGCGCTTCGTCCTCCTACTCCCTCCAGGAGGGCGTTCGGTATACCAGCTACGATTGTAGCCAGGGTCCAGCAGCGTCCCTCCCACTCTCTCCTACTCGAGTCATCCCAGGTATCCGTTTTTACGAGAAGAACCAGATTTCTGGAATGCCTCCGGGGTTCGCTCGGTATACTAACCACTGTTGTGGCCAAGGTCCAGGCAGCTTACCCCCTCCAACACTGGCTTCTTTGGGGTTCTGGCGAGTCTTTTATACGCAATTTTTCATTTGCATCCCTTTCTTACCACTGTAATTTTTCGCTAAGGGATGTCTTTCTCTAACACATTGCATTTTATGTATTGCATGTACTTCGGCCGCTTTCTCTTAGCCTTCATAAAAATTGTCCTAAAGAAATCGTTGCTCCGCAGCGACAATCCGATGTTTTATTGCCGATGGAACCCCGGCTTGTCTAATAAATACAAAGGGATGAAGGTGCCAGCCGCCGCCGTCGGAGCGGCGCGCGGTGTGTTACTGGAGCTAGTCGCTGGGTCCGCTGTCAGCATAGCTGTGTTCTTCAGAAATATTAGATATACATATTTAATTATTAAAAGTAACTTGCAGGTTTGTTACAATATTAATAAAGTTATCAATTTTTAAATTTGCATCTAATTTTTTTGTTGTTTTTCGATTATTTTAAAATGCTTTTTATTCATATAAAGATATTATTTTAAACAATATTTCGTATTAACACACCCACTTTGAGTCACATTAATAATATTGATCAATAATATTTTAAGTCAATAAATTGCTTTCAATATTATTGATCAATATTGATAATGTGGGGGAGTTTTTAGGCAGGTCATACTTTATCATCTCTGAATAGGTTTTAAATCGTATTTTTAAAGATATTTAGGTGAAATGATTTATTTTTAAAATATTTTTGTGTACATTCGTGAATTGTAAATTTGTATCCATTCGTGAAAATGAAATTGTATTATGTATTTTATCAAATAAATGTAAAACTATCCATTTATATTTTAAAATTAATCGATTTAAAATAAATCCTTCTATAGCGATATTCAAGTTTTTTTATTTTTTCTCGGTATGTACATGGATATGTTAACCTTTGCTTGTAGGTATATCTATCGTATACACACGGTCCAAAAATGCATATTTTGCAAAAAAATACGATTGGTTATTTATGTGCCGTATGTTTTTTCTTCAGCGAATAATCTGACACTATTATAGTACTAACATTTAATTTATTATTACATGTTTATCTTGTTTGTTTGGAGCATACTGCAACAATACGAACACTAAGTGTAAGCCGATTGTTATCCTTATGTACGTGTCACCGGGTCAACACGGAGGTCCCGTTAGGTACGAGAGACCGACTAAATGGTTTGTGTTTTTTCCGCTGAAAATTTTGTGATATTTTTCTTTGATTTTTAAATAATCACCATTTTGCCACATGTATATTTTGATAATATTTCATACGTATGTTGTTTTGCTTTGTATGTTTTTGTCTCGCGTTTTATACAGCTTAATAACTTGATTAAGAAACAAACTGATTGAAAAAGTTCACAAAAAGTGAAATAATTCTTAGACCGCGGGCATCGCTACCGATTGGGGCATCTTCGTTCACTCTCCAGTTAAGAAGTTAAGTTTGTCAGATATGTATTCATGATGTACTAATATATAAAATGAAAATTCACTTTCGGTTCCTGCAATAGCGGATAGTCATTAACATAACGATTAGCGATTTAGGCGTTCGTTTTGACGTCTTAAAATGTATATATTTAATTAAAAAATATCTCTAAAACTTCAAAATTGCTATATTTCATTGAAGTGTAGTGATAATTTTCTTTAAAACATGGACATGCACCCTTTTATTCCGACGGTAAGATTTTTCAATCACAATTTAAAGATTTGAACATTAAAATGCTGCTTTACTTTGGAAGGTTATAATTACTTTTTATATTTTTTTTCACAAAAACCATTCGATGTTCGTCTATAGCCACAGGGATAATTTCAAACATTCTTAATAAAACTATAAGATAGGTACACGTATTAGAATAATACGAGATTTGCTTTTCTTGAATATTTTTATTAATTTATCAACAACAATTTACACATTCATCCAAAAAGATTTTATACACATATTGTTCATTTAATTACTTGGTAAATAAAAATAAACATTGTGAATTAGGTAGGTACAAACAATCTTTACAATAAACGAGACTAGAAAACTATACATTCAATTTATAATTTTGCAACGAAATGTATACAAATTATAATTAATATAAATAAAGCCAATAATATTATTTATCACAGACAAATTATATAAATTACTATAAAATACAAGCGAAAATTTCAAGGATCGGTTTACATACCTAAACTTAATGCTATAAAATTAATTTTAAATTGTATACAGGTTAGATAATTGATGATATCAAATGCTAGATTTTTCGGGCTCATAAAAAATCTCAGCATTATCCGCCATTTCGTTATAACAGAGATTTTGCCCGCTGTACGATAAAATGTCTTGAAATTTGTCTAAGTCTAAGTATAATCTAATTAAAATTTAAATAAATATAAATATTTTTTTAATTTCACGGCTAACAAGTACACCGACGAAGTTCTTGAAGGAATGACCTCAAACCGTGCATAAAGTGGCGTGTACACCGACGAAGTTCTTGAAGGAATGACCTCAAACCGTGCATAAAGTGGCGTGTACTCAGAGTACCTTCCTCCACCCGCACTCTCCACAACCTGGAGGGTGCAACTTCCAGCCCGATGCCCAGTCAGCTCAATCCTCGTTAGAAGTGAATACGAAATACAAACGTACTCTGCGGTTTATGGTTGTTCTCTTGAGAACTGAGGCATATTTAGTATTAATCGACTAATATTTTAAAATATTAAAAAAATGTAATGCTTCGACGGAATAAAATAATTTGACCCTTGTACTCCTAAATAGTATATCCAAATATTAAAAATAAAAACTCGGGTGCCGCTAATCAAAAAACCGTTATACTTGATATTTTGAATAATATTGGTGTCTGTAGATTTTTAATACATATATATATATTCAAAACATCAATTATATTTATAGTGGTTTCAGTTTGGAAGTCTAAAGCCAAATTAAAAATTAGAGTTACACAAAATATCGATAGATTCGATGAGAGGTTAACCTTAAATTGGAGAAAAAATATTCTTTGTGGCGTATGAAAATCTTTGATCATCTAATTGTTTATTCACGGTGAAAACAGGCTTCGCCATTTTTAAAAATATTTCAATAGTGTAACTTTGTAACAAATATATATACTTTTCCATTTTATATTTTTTAACAAACAGACCGTTATGATTCGCAAAACGATCTCATTAGATAAATAAATGACATTTATTCACAAATATACAAGTCGCCAATGCTTGCTTTCAAAGAATGTTGAACATATATCTATATATTTTTAAGGTGCGTACAGTTGGCCGGCACAAAATATTGCACCTACCTCTAAATTAACATTTACCGAAAACGGTGTTCCAAGGCTGCGTGTCCTGGGTGAAATTTTCTCCTCGAAATACTAAAATGAATGGTGAAGGGCAGAACAGAATTAGAGCCGTGTTTTCATTTAAATATTGTTCATTGTACTTATGGAAATGAAAATGACCATGTGATGTAAATTAATAATTCACGCTAATTAACCGGCACTCGAGAGTAGAATAAAGATTTGACTTAGTTCGCAAAAACGGTACTACAGATTTGGGTGCGGAGCGAGCTGTGTAGAGCAGAAAATCTCCCAAAGGCGAGAGGAAAAATTTCATCCGTGTACGTGCGCTTTAATGCACCGTGTAAGTAAATATGGGATAAATTTTGAACTCACGTCTCAGAGATTTTTCAGTAAATTTCATCATCATAAATCAAAGGTAAGATTAAAATACGACAGACAATAAATATAGCTCAGTCCTTGCGCTCAACCCTGTACCGTCCTTTATGCATCTCATCCGTGTGTATACGTAGAGTAGAACTGTTAAATTATTTATTATTATGACATTTAAAAGTATTTTACATACATGCGATGGTCTATAAGTGTTAATCCGAGTTTCGGAGCCCTAGCGATATTTTCGTGAATTCATTCAAATTGATTTCCAGATTTTCATTCACAGAGGAAAAGGTACGCTATTATATTATACACCCGCGGGGAGATTTTTTAAGTCAGATCCCCTGAAAATATTTATGACTTTGAAAGGGAAGAGCTGGTAGCATGAAACTCCGCCGCCGTAAATCACAGGGAAATTTCAATGTGCCTTGTCGGCAGGCAGAGATCCAATATTTGAAAATGAATAACGTTCTTGCATTTTGCATCCTCTCCGAACTTTTATTTCGTTCGAGCTACGGATAGTGCCGACTTCTTGCTAATTGCGGAGCATGTTCCGCGTTACTACATATTATTAATGCGAACTCAGTTCCCCGCGTAGACCCTCATATTAAAGTAATTTCAATGTTGGAAATAATTCTAAGTTTGTATGTAGGTATGTACGTCTATACAATATTTAATATTTTCTAACTACTATACATCGATTCAGAGAAGTTTTCTAAAACTATTGTTTCCCTTCAGTTGCAATTTTGACAAATAAGGTTATAAGTTTAGACAAATACTTTTTATACCAATTTAAATTATTAATTGATTAAATACATTAACATTTGTACAGGCAGTCGGTACTAATTTCTCTATTTCCTTTTTAGCATAAAAATGTAAGCGAGCAAAAATTATGAAACAGTTAAAGCTCTACAACAATATAAGCTAGATGGCGTGTCTTATAATATTTATGATATATACATAGCTACACGAATACATCACTTTATTTATTAAGTTAGGCTATATAATATATAAATTATTAACTTCTTATTTAATGAATTATGTAATTAAATATATACAAACTTATTCCAAAAATGTTTTCAACCTACTGAAAACCACATTTTTTTACCATCATGGCGATGTCTGTTATCATCACGATTAATCGTATTCATTTTTGTTGTCCAGTGATAAAGATGAACATTCAGCGTAAAATTATTTTCTATTGCAATACGTGATATGTAAGGAATAGGGCGTATACCTGTCAAAATTTATGTTCAGTTACAGTATTCCGTTTTAACGCGCGTTTTGGAAAGACTAATTATACTTGGGTGCGCTGCAGGCCATTAGTGAACGACGTTCCCCTGGCGGGGTCGAGGGTGGCCAGAGGGTGGGAGCGGGAAGACACCGTGAGGGCTGTGGACGCGTCAGAGCGGGACACCAGCGCGGTCCCCTCTGCTCCCGCGGCGCTCTTGGGGCCCCCGCCCAGGCCGCCAGCGCAGCCCCCGCGCTTGCGAGGGAACACGCTGTTGTCTACGTGCAGCGTGGCGTTGACGTCCTTGCCCGCCGCGCACGTGCAGGCCTTCAGGAAGCTCTTCTTGAAGTTTTCCGACAAGAAGGCGTAAAGGATCGGGTTCATGGCCGAGTTGGAGTAGCTGAAGCAGCCGGCGATGAGGAATACGGTGATGGTGATGCGAGAAGCGCACTCGTTGGGCGGAGAGTAGATAAGCGCCACTTGGAACACCCAGTACGGCAGCCAGCACATCACGTACACCGTGATGACGGTCAGCACTAATTTTGTAACTTTTCGATGCGATCTCTTCTTCTCTTTGGACTTGTTTTTGGGACCGACTGTCTTTAATTTCTTTATAACTAGGCAGTAAAAAACGAAAATCAATAGGAGCGGAATGGCAAAGCCCAAGATAAAGGAATAGAGAGTAAAGGTTGTCTGTCCCTGCATCGTTCCATTCTCAGGCCACAGAATGTTGCAACTCAAACGGCCATCTTGCTCGATGAGGCTGGTGTACATGAAAATAGGCAGCATGAATAGGACGCTAGCTGTCCACGCCATACCGGAAACCACGCGAGATATGAAAGGGGTGCGCATCTTGGGAGATGAGATCGGATGGCAGACCGCTATGTATCTGTCGGCGCTCATGATGAACAGAAAGATCCCGCTAGTAAACTGGTTTATGCCTGTGGATATCATGTAAGCCTTGCACATGAGGTGACCGAAAGGCCAAAATTGTAATGACATCGTCGTTATCAAGAACGGAATTCCGATAAGGAAGCATTCGTCGGCTATGGCCAGATTGACAATGTACATATTAGTCACGGTTTGCATTTTGGAATAGCGTAGCACCACGTAAATGACGAGCGTGTTTCCCAGAAGTCCCACTACGCAGACGATCCCGTACAGAACCTGGGTCACCAGGTACACGACTGGCAGGTTCACGTTGGGACAGTTTGCTAGTCCGCGGGTGTCGTTGGATGATCCATTTTCGAACTCGTCCCAGTCAGACATGTTATTGTAAAGGCTCTCCATCATGATGTGGGAATCTCTATTCTTTAACGTTGCATTGTCGAATCTGAAATGAAAAAAAAAACGGTGGTTATTTATAAGATAAAGTACACATTTTTTATATTCGTAATTCAATAATGCAAATAAAACTACATACTAGTTCTTTGATAATTTTTAAAAGCACCAGTAGAAAATATGTCGCACGTATGAATGCACAATACGTTACACATATACACATTTGGTTTTTATTGGTTTGAGATGTTTGAACTAGTAGAAATCTATGGCGCCCCTGACGACGGTGCGCAAAACTACAGATATCGAGTTGGAGCGGCGGACTCGCATTTTGGACATCTCGGAAAATGGTTGACTTCTCAAAACATCTCGGTAACATCAATTGTGTGATAAAAGGACAAGGAATTCGGCAGACGGCGGATTTATTATATGGAGACAGGCGATTATAAATTATTATTATAAACCAGTTGAACAAAGGTAGCTACCTAAGTAGTAGATTTTTTAAACTAATAATTTTTAAATCAATGAGAAAAGATTATACCCCATATACAGCTATCGAAGTTTTTAATTGACGGCGTAAACACATGTGAACAAAAAAAAACCATTAAATGTAATCCATCCATTGGCGTTAACAATTTGAGATGTTTTATGAAGTTTGGGATTTAAAAAAACTTTCAATAGCAATATTTCGCCTCACTATCGTTATGTTAAAAAAAAGATTTCATTTATATGAAATGCCTTGCACACAAAATTATATCGACAAAGTTTGATTAGCTACTTCCTTGATAAACTGGTTTATTTCACAAAGCGAGCTTGTTCGAATTTTTATGAGTGTTATTTGTTAAAATGAATGTAAACACTAATATCTCAAAACGTCCTGTGTTTTTATCGTTAATTCCATAAGATTAGTTTATAGAGAACGCAATTAGCATAAATAAACCAACGACCTAATCCAGGGTTTATGACATGCGATTTCCTCACTAATTTATTTGTATTACTTAACCGTTAACTCTTGTTTGCCTGGTTATCCGGTGGTAGCTAATCCGTGATAGCGGCTAAAGCAGTGAACGGGTATCGTGCCCAATGTAGGAATTTCTAGGTGTGCAGTTTCAATTGTTGCATAATATTAATTAAACCACATATTGTTCAACAATTTCTTATTGATGAGAATTGCGCGACATTACATATTAATATGTATTCGTGAGAGTAAATATCTAGAATTGTCCTATTCGGGTCGGACCCATTGCATCGACAAGGCCCCTATAAACGATAAACTATAACTAAGTATATTAACTGAAGCTGATAAATTTGACGCAAATATGAGTTATTTTTGATATGATATAACTATTATTTCGCAGATTCTGTCAAATTTGAGGTCAGTTATAAAACTTCTGAAAATTTATCATACCTTTTTAATTCTCAGAAAAACACTGATGTATCGAAAGGTTTTTCATAATCACGCTTTTGATTTTATTGGCATACGCATACACTATGATCGCTCTTAGTACTGTGGCTGTTAATAATATATTTTCTTCTTTTCAGTATTTTTTTTAAATCCATGTTTTATTTATTTTTAAATATAATATTTTTACAATATTTTACGTGAGAAATGAACAACCATAGCAACATTCGAGAAATTACGTTACATTTTTTTGTGGAATGCAGTAGGTGTCACCTCTGATAGCTATTCAATCTTGTTCCGGCTACTTTGTTTTATTTTATCTGTGTTAAATTCTTCTTCTCCTACTTGTGCCTAATCCGTTCAACGAACGTTTTCTGCAATGTTGGCTGTCATCAGTTTATTCACTAATAGAAACTACTTTTGTTCCATACAATAGCGCTCGCGGAAATCTCAAACAAAACATATAGGGTTGATGGGCCGGTTGTGGCTACTACCCCGGTTTTGGCCACTTGGACATTCAAGGGTGTATAAATAAGGCAATGAAAATATATTTGTTTTTTTATTTATGCCGATCAATTCTTTAAACTGTATTTTGTTTTGATAAATAACAGCTGTACTGCCTTTTTCTTTCTTTGAGTATTTGTTGAACTTCTTGATGTCATTCGTTAAAAATGATTAAATTCTTAGCAAAAACGATAAGGGCCCGTGGATGAGTAATGTGAAAATAACTTTTTAATCACTTATTATTTTAATTAATTGTTCGTGAATCAATTTAGCCTATTGAATGAAAGTCCTAGGATGATTGAAGGTTATTTCATAATTTAGATAATTTCTTAGAAGATAAATGCCACATGGCCACAACTGGCACAGCAATCTTACTTGTGTTCTAGTTTTGGCCATGGACATGGCCACAACTGGCTCACATAGTGCGTTAGTTTTGGCCAACTTTTTTGAAAAACATAATTAATTAGGTTGTTACGATGATATCCCAAATATAAAAATTTCGTTGTCTGTCTGTTCGTTCATCCGTTCGTCCGCGTAACTTCGTGTAACGTCCGTAACTTTTTTATAGTAAATATTTTCGTTTCGGATCTCATTGCAGGGTCCATCATCAGCTCGTAATGTCGGCCAGAGAGGTCAGATACACATGGCAGAAAACTACAAGCAGAAAATTCTTTCTTATCTTTTCAAATTGATCTGTCCTGGTATTAGTTATAGGCACGACAAGATTAAAATTATAATAAAATTCATAATTTTCCTATAGTTCTTATATATTTTGTTTTATTTTTATTCTAAATATTAAGAAACCTTATAAAAACTAAAGTGGCCAGAACTGGCACAATGACATGGCCAAAACTACAATAAAAAACGACAAAAAAATAGATAAAAAGTGGCCAAAACTGGCACATTTGGACATATTTCACGTTTATGTTTCTATTTTAAATTATATTAAATTTTATATTTTTTTTCAAAAGAGTAATGAATGTGCTATGTGGGGAAATTTAAAAAAATTGTATCTGACTATTTTTGAGTTCGTTGTGATACACAGTTGGCAAAAAATATCTTAAAGTGGCCAAAGCTGGCCCCTCAACCCTATATATAAGTAAGAATGTAATGTGTTCGTTTGTACAAAATAGATAATTTCTGAAAATTCTTTGAAATTTTGGCACAACGTTGCATTCGAAAAGGAGGTTTTTGTATACCTAATTTGTTTTCATACACCAACTATTCATATTCATATAAATAAAAATATACATTTTCGATTCTCCAAAATCATAAATCTCCTAAAGTTCTTTCTGACACAACGTTGCATTCGAATTCGCACAAATTATTTGAAAAAAAAGGCGCAGGTACCTTACCTACCCTTTCCATATTATTTAGATATAACATTTTTCAAATTCAAATTTTTTGATAACATTCGATTGTCTTTACTCCAATAAAACGTTTAAACCGGTGAGAAAGTGCAGCTAATCGTATCGCGATATCTATACCTATAAAACTCAATGTATGTCTGTCTGTTCTCTATATAAATCTACACCGTTCATCCGATTCGACTCAAATTTTTCATACTTATGCTTTAGAACATTTTTTCTCCCTCCCATTCGACCTCTTCTCCTCCAAATCTGTACCGCTTGACCGATCGGACTCAAAATGTGGAGACTTATTCTTTAGGACCCGGCGGGAAACATAGACGACATTTCCTCCACCACTTTTATACCTTCCCCTCCCCCTGATTTATATACAAAACTAATCTGTACCATTCGACCGATCGGACTCAAAATTTGGAAACTTATTCTTCAGGACCTGGCGGGTAACACAGGCGACATTTCTTTCCTCCCCTTTTACCCCTTCCCCTCCCCCTGATATATTTCCAAAGCAAATCTGTACCGTTAGGCCGATCGGACCCAAAATTTGCAAACTTATTCTTTAGGACTAGGTCGGTGATATAGGCGACATTTCCCCTTCCCTCTCTACCCAACCCCCTCCCCTGTTATATTTTCTGTACAAATCTACACCGTATGACCGATTTGATCAGATTTTGCATACTCGATTTTCAAGACCCGGCGGGTAATAAAGACAACTTTTCCCACCTCCCTTCTTATCCCACCCCCATACCTGATATATTTTTGTACAAATCTACAACGTTTGCGGATCTGATCCAAATTTTGCATTCTCATTCTTTAGGTCATGGCGGAATACATTGGTCACAATTCCTTCCTGGACGTCCCATCCATCCCAGTCTAGATTATATGGATCATTTTTTTTTATTAGAGACTACGAAACAATGAAACCTTTTTATCCCCCCATAATTTTTTATATTTTTTTTATTTGTTATTTTTAAATTATTATTAATTAATTATTTTTAACTAAATCCTCAACCTGAGCAACGCTGGGTACGAAGAGCTCTCAATATATAAAAATTTAAATATTAATTTGTTCAAAATCTTAAATCTCTGAAATTTTTTCACGGATTGACTTTGACACAATGCTGCATTCGAATGCGCGCATGTTTTTATATACCTACTATTATACAGATGTCACATCTGCGACAGGTAAAAACATGCTTTTTTTGAAAAGCAGCAAAATTAAATATGGAAATTATAATATTTAGATTATTCTCTTCCTCTTTTTCGTTACGCTCTTGGCAGAGCGTGGTTGCTGATGACACCACAGTAAAACTATACGATGTTCTGCCGCATTCATTCACGCCAAATCCATTCATATAGTTGGTGATATTCCGCGCGGAGTTGAGTCGACGTGGAGGGGTTTCCTCGACTTTTTGTACCACCAGCCTCTACATTGCATCGGTGCGTCTTGTGGTTTCAATATGTGCATTTGTATCGTGGAAGTTAGACACTGCTCAACATATATTGTACTCGTAAAATGAGCTGTCTATGGGTTTTGCAGCCTCCGCCGCCAGCACCACATTTCTGAAGCTACCAGCTCTTGTTGTCTCAGTGTCCACGCCTTAGACCCAGACAGAAAGATTGGGAAGACTTATTTTCAAAATTTATTCTATCATTATAAGAAAATATTACACAATAAGAAAAAAGTTTATACACAAAATTGTTTAATGTACAAAGTGTAAGAATGTATGATGAGATGCCGGAAAATATGAAAAATGTTATTAAGCTCAAAGAATTTAAAATAAAATTATTGTATAATTAGTATCGTATTGTAGATTATGGGAAGTAAATGTAAATGTGTGTTAATAATAAAATTTACAATATAGTAAAATGATTCAGACTGTTAAATGTAAAATATTAAATATTCACACGAAGCGAACAAATTTTGGTGAGACGTAATATATTTAAAATAAAATTACACTTTGTTTGACTCCACTAATTGAATAAACACTCACTAGTTTCACTTAACCCCCACCAAAGATGAGGTTCTATCTCTTTCTCTTCTCAATGTTTTCTTCATTGATGTAATTCTGTTTTAATTAGTATATATTCAACCCTGATGCAGGCTCAACTCTGAAATGAAACAAGTTGGTGTTTTTATCATTAATCTATAAGTGATGATGATAGGGACTGCTCCTCTCAAAACTATTGTAGTAATTATGTTCCGTGATTTTTCACGGGTGTGAATAGTATACTTATTCAATAAGCGGTGTCAAACAAAGTGTAATTTTATTTTAAATTTATAAAATATTAGTTAATAAACAATATGTAATATTAAGTAACTTCAGAAATAATATTAAAAAAATAAATCATTTTGAATAAATTTTAAGAAATATAGCAATCGTTTAATTCTGCCCTTTCGGCGCGTGGGCTCGAATTATCCTTCAGCAAACCTTCGTAAGGCCTGGCCGTGACAGATTATTCTGAAAAGCGTGACTAGGACCGCAGAGGGCGGGAGAACCCGGAAAATGGATTATATGATCGGGCGGCCTGCCAATGTTCAGTGGCCGGTTATGTGTGCCTTTTGAGGTTCATTTCATAAAGCAAATAGCGGTTTTATGCGGATGCTGTGATAATCTTTTCTACACGACTTTACGGAAAGTGGCTGATATAATCACACACACATAGAATACAGGCAATTTAAACTAAATCAATGTAATTGATAAAAATATCAATTAAGCGTTTAAAATAATTTTATATATGTGTATAATTACTTAAGAGTATTTTATTCCACATTGAATATGGAGGGTAAAGTTCCTGCGGTAACCCTCAGGGAGTATTCGGAGAGCGTTGGCTGCCAATTTATTATCAATATTTCTCAGGAGGAATGTAAAAAGGATTATGTATTTTTTACTAAGTATATAAGTTAAAACTATTGAATAATAAGTACTCGTAATTAAAATCTAAAATAAATAATTATCTGCAAGTTTATTCGTAATTATGCCTGATATAATATTTGTAATATGAACAAATAAATAAATTGAAGAAATGCTTTTGTTCGCTTTCGTTGCATTTATTCCTAATCGATTTTTTAATATCACCCATGCAGTATCCAAATATTAAACACGTTGTTTTAAAGTTTAAAACAATTTTTGAATGGAATATTCAATTCAATTCATATAATGGTGCCGCAAAGGGAATTGAGGAAGAAATATGAAGTAGACTTTCTTATATTTTGTTTATTCACCGATTAGTTTATAATTTATATACTCATGGAATAGTAAAATTTTAAAGTAAAAATAACAAATTTATTGAATATTAGCCGTAAATCCTTGAAAAATCACGCGATATAACAATAATTAATAACGACCCTTGAATGTAGCCTGAGCCGCGCACTAATTGACGTGTCACACTCGGGCGCCCGGGCCTCATTAGCGGCTAGTCCTCGTCGGTGTTCTTGTTGTAATTCCAGCCCAATTCTATTGAGTCACGGAAAGACAAACGTATATTGGAAATTAGGATAGTTAATAAAACCTGTCATATGAATGTCTAACAATAACATGCAAAATTTATTTGTTTTAATTAATTAGGTACTTTATATTTATTACTTAAGTTAATATTAAAATTCATTATTTATTAAAGTAAATAATACGAGTATATTAATTATTATAATATAATTAATTACTTCAATATATCTTAGGGATAGATTTAGACGTTTCATGTACAAATTTAAATTCAATGCATAATTTATTTGGGACAAACATTTTTCAATTATTAAGGAAGTCAACTATTAATATAAATATGTTAATTTTTGTGGTTATATTTTTATTCACATAACTTATTTTAAAAATTCAAAATATTATTTAAGATTTTTCTATTTCCTTCACGCACTGCCCTGATTTAAAAAGAATTAAAAAAGGATTGAAAATATATATTTTTTAAAGTAGGTACATAATCGATGTTTTATTAAAAAGGGGAATGAAAAGTAAAGAAGAGGGCCAAAGCATTCAAACAAACAAATACTCTTTTGCCGATTCAAAAATGGATTAAATACTTGGAATCCTTACTTTGATCGTGGCCGCTGGGTGAAGACACTGGATGAAAGTCTTATTTCAATAAGGAAAAAGAGAAGGTTTCAAGCGAATATTCAGTATTCAGTTAGAAGCGACTAGGAACTCGATGCTTCATATTTTATTGTTTTCACTATGACGCCATTATAAAATATCTGTTTTCTTAACACGAATCTTGAAGATATTTTATGTCACACAGGATAAATATTGAAATATGATAAGCAATATTGAATAATGATAGTGAATTCTTCATAACATAAAACAAGCTACCAAAAATCGAAGTCGAAACGATCCGCCAAGAACTGGTCACATCCTCAGAACAGCCAGCGAAGCCAAAAAGAAACGCGTATATATTTCTGAACAATTTTTTGTAAAACGTTGGTTTATCACTATAGTAACTTGAATAGAATATCAAAAATTCATCCGCTTTAATACAAGTCAAACAAAATGAAACAAAAAAAGGTTTAAAACATTTTCGTTTTTCATTTCATTACTAATAAATTGGCGTTTATTGAACAAAAGATCTCTAATTGCTTGATACATATACACATAATATATATTATAATTTTTCTAAAAATGTTGATAGTATTGCAGATAGTTCCATTGCTAGCATAAAAAAAACTAATGGCGAAATCGTATAAAGTAGTGTTTAATATTTAATACGTATAAATAATGTATTTAATATATATATGCGTTTATTAATTTTTAATATACATATTTGTGTTTCAAAATTGTTTGTGAATTTCGCCATATTCTTTTTTGGTTAGATACTGGTCAACCCAGCTGTCAGTTCGGCGCAATCGGAGTGACAGCTATGTTGGAAAAATATTTACATTTTATCTTTATACTATTTATCGTTTTAAAAATATACTTTTAGTTTGAAAAATGTTATATCACAGCGAATGAAATTAATCAAGTCGCAGATTTTAGATTACGGAATCACGTGCAGTACATAATTATGTATGATATTTAACTGTCATATTCACGACTTTCAGGTTAAAATGTCGTATTTCGGAAATGATAAAAATAAAAAATCTTTATTTTATATTTTCCAGAACATTAATAATTTGAGGAATGTCATTATATGAAAGTTGTCTTCAAATCAATTATAAATGGTTATTGCCTGTGTTTAATACATATCACAGCGACAAACAAAAATGCAAAATTAGTATATCGACTATGTGCGACTTTCCATTAATGTTTTACGATGAAATTGTATTTGATAGATCATTCTTTAAATTTAGTGCAAGAATAACCTTTTTAAAATGGATTGTTTTATTTTGATACCCCTATACGGAAAAAAAAGGTTCAGAATTTTAAGAAAAGTCACTTGAATATGACATGAATATTGGACCACGTTTTTAAAAATGATGGCAGTGCGTTAATTTGATAACTGACAACTGATAAATTAACTTGAACTAGTTAAGGTTATTATTACGGTCGTTAGACATATTTAACTGTAAATGGATACGGATATTTTATACGAATCGTATGTTACGTACGTTCTTATAAAATATCCGTAACTATTTGCAGTTAAATAACTTGAACTATTAATAAATTTTAAAGAATGTACAAAATATTAATTCTAAAACTCCGCTCTGATTTATTAATCGGTTATAAATATTGAATAAATACTTTGTCTTAATTATATCTAAACAAACATCCGTGAGAAATCACGGATGTAAAAATTAACAACGAACCTTGCGCGTGACTTGGCCCACATAATATTATAAATATTAACTTAAGTTGTAATTCCAACAAGTTACGGACGTTGCGAACCAACAGACAACGAAATTTTTATATATAGATAGCCGCCATCAAGACTTATCAGATTTATCCGCGCAGTAGCTATCACTTGTTGCGAAGCGACTACCATAGCCGACAGCGTAGCCTTGCAGCAAGCAGATCCCGCGCAGTGGCCACCATTGGCTGTGAATCGCCCACCATAGCCGCCATTGGTATCTTCTATTAGCGATAGCCGATTGTAGACACCAATGGCCGCGCAGCGGGCACTACCAGCCGCGAAGCGTTTACTATAGTCAATCACATTGTCAAGCAGCGAGCAAATAGCAATGCCGCGCAGCGGCTATCATCGGCCGCGCGGCGACCCAAACAGCCGCCCGCAGGGCTTAGCAGCAACTGCTTAACTGCTAGTACATATAAATAAAGGATAATGTGGAACAAGCCTCTCGGCTGCTATCTACCTCGCTAGATATATAGAAATACTTCTTCTGAGGTAGGTAGCTTTTTACCACCTTAGATAGATCTAATATTTTTTTTTAAAGAAAGTACTACATGCAGTAAAAAACAAGAGTAAAAAATATTAAAAACATAAAAGTATCATGCGAATATGAGATGTAGGATATAAATACAAACAAAAGTTTTTAATTTATTATCAAAACAGCGTCTTTCATATGGATCCACAAAATAAGTGGCATGCTAAAATAAAAGTACAAAAAGAAGAATAAAAAGGAATGCAAAAGAAGAAACAAGAAAGAAAGTAATTTGGTAAAAATAATAAAAAATAATAACAAGTAGGACTAAAAAATCTATAAAATATGATTGTGGTTTTTGTGTTTAGTTTGTAGAACTCCATGTTTATTTTTAATGAAATTTAAAATAATTTAAATTTTAATAAATATTATTATGAAGTTCTGCAGGTTAAGTGTTATTTAAAATGTGACAGCTGTTTTGACTTGTAAGGCCATTATCAAATAGTGGATATACCACATATAATCGACTTATTTATAAGGTTTAATTTACCCCTTCTCCTAAAGATGTCTTCGGTGAAGCCCTATCTACATTAAGATTCTTTTTTCCCTAGGCACTAATCATTAAAGATTCCCCGTTTATAAAATTTTACTAGTATGTTACATCAAAATTCCCCGTTTTCTGTGATTAACTGAATTACTTTGAAAGTACCTCTATTTAGTTGTTATTTTATTTACACTAATGAGATTATTACATTAAATATTTTTTATTTTGCCTATTTTTTAGCCTTGATTTTGAGTTTCTTCTACATATTGAGAAGTGCAGAGCAGATCATTTTTTGTTGACTAATTAATAGAGTTATATTTGCATCATTTCTGCGTTTATTGATTTCAAGTTGTTCGAGTAAATTCTTTCTAAAACCTTTGGTTTCTATTTGTAAAGGTGTTGGAGCATTATTTCCGAGCGGGACATGGTATTCATTTAATAAATATGCTGCAAATTTTGAATGTAAATTTTTAATTTTGTAACAGCGCATGTGTTACGTGAATCTAGTTGAAAAAGTTCTTCCCGTTTGTCCTGGAGATTTTATTCAAGAGTGTACACACCTTTCTTTCGTTTGACTACAGAACTTTGAAATCGATTTCTTTTCTATTGTACCGTGGGCCATACAGCTGTTTTCATTTTCTACATCATTGAATATAGTTTTTAAATAAACTCTATTAAAGTTTTTGTTGAGATATTTTCATGTGCCGAATATTCAAGCCGTAGTCGCACATTATATAACGGGAAACCCGTCAATTCAATAATAGTTTAACAAATGCGTTATTTTTTTTATTTATGTGTTCAGGCTTTTATATAAAAACTAGCTGGTCGTACCCGGCGTTGCACGGGTTTAGGATTAAGTAAAAAATAAGTTTCTGAGGGAAAACAAAGGGTCCACTGTTCACTAAAAAACAATGTTTCCATCTAATGTTAACATAAGTTATTGTAACATAACTGTAATACTTAGATATATGGTATCGTAGATATTAATGTCCTCTATAAAACTGTAGTACATTACTTTGCTCTATTGGCAATAATTTCCGCAGCGTACGCAATATAAGGTTTTTTTTTTGTAATTTTTTCACACGATGGGTTACATTATCGAAGTTTTCATACGGATCCCTAACATTTTTGAAAATATTCTATTACCTATGTTCATCAGGGATAATGTAGGATTCTGAATGTGAAAGAATTTTTCAAATCGGCTCAGTAGTTTCGGAGCCTATTCAATTCAAACACACAATCAAATCTTTCCTCTTTATAATATTAGTATAGATGTTATAATATACAAATAAGTATATAAAATAATATCTAGTATGAGCAGTACATATAATATATAAAAATATAAGGTCATTACACGTATTATATAAAAAATGTCATTATACGTATTATAAAAAATAATTACACGTATTATAATAAAAAATGAAAAATATTACATAACATCGATCATGTCGATGTATTTAATGATAACATTGAAAGCATCAAGCAGCAGATCGCCTCCATCTAGGTACACACTCCAAGATATACTTGCATTGTAAATGGAGCAATCTGTAATGCAAAAAGTACATAGAACAATATCAGGTATGAACAGTAAAATATAAAAATATTAAGTACATGTATAAGCAGTAAAAGTATCAGGTATAAGCAATAAAATACGAGTATAAAAATATAAAGTGCAAGGCGTAGGTATAAAAAAAAAATACATATCATAGCATTGTATATGTATATATATATATTTATATACATATATATATATATTTATATATATATTTAGAATCAATTTCAAATATAAAACTAACTGGACGTTCATATCAGATTTGAAGCTGGAAAAGTTGAGGCTTTTGCCAGGAAAGGATGGAATAAAAGTATGTATTTGTGTAAATGTATTTACCTACTGGTGCTAGCAAAAGATCGATATTACTGGAAAATTGTCAAAAATCTAATTTTTCAATGCTCATTCTCATTTCTCTGGAAAATATAAATAATTTGAACGAATTCGAGTACCTAAAAAATTCTTCAAAATTCTTTATATTATACATTATCAAAACAACTCTGAATTCAATTTATAATGAAAATAACGGTTTCTTATTTCATATACTGAAAATGAATGAAACAAATAATTACCACATGTACGTTTATCATGAAAACAGGATATTACTCGAACGTTTTATGCCTTTTTTTCAATGACATAAAAAATATTTAATTGAATTTATCCCCTTCTGTAAGAGCAATCAGCCCGCCCATATTCGAACGTTATAGATTTGCATCGAAAAAATGTTAAGGGGAGGGAAAAGGGTATGAGAATAGGAGAGAAATATCACACATGTTACCCGCCGAGACCTTATGAATAAGTTTCAAAATTTTGAGTCCGATCGGTCAAACGGTACAGATTTGCATCGAAAAAATGTCAGGGGGAGAGGAAAGGGAATGAGTATAGGGGGGGAATGTTGCCTATGTTACCCGCCAAGTCCTAAAAAATAAGTTTACGGATTTTGAGTCAAATGGTAAAGATTTGCATCGAAAATAAGTCAGGAGGAGAGGAAGGGGTAAGAGAATAGGGGAGAAATGTTGCCTATATTACTCGCCGGGTCCTAAAGCACAATTATGCAAAATTTGAATCGAATCGAACAAACGGTGTGGATTTGTATAGAGAACAGACAGACAGACAGACAGACATTGAGTTTTATAGGTATAAGAATTTGTTACTAATTTTAGCAGCAAATATTCCGACCAAAATAAAATCTAGCCATATTCTCGCAGCGGTTCACTTATTGATCCTTAAACTCAGTATGTTTTTAATACGTAGTTTTTTCTATCAAATACATACAATTTTTCTTCCTTTATTTGTTATGTTTCTTGGGTTGTTAGAATTTGATTATTTTCAAGATCTATTTCACTTTACTTGGACCTACTTGGACTGTGAATAAAATTTATTGATATATTTTATAAAATTAAAGTAACAAAGACTGAAAAAGTTTTTATTTTCTTATTTTTAGTTTGTTTATTATTTATTATAACACGGACAACTCAATAATAATTTACAAAATTCTAGAACTAATGTTTATATAAAAAGATTATACGAAGATAATATAACAATCTGAAACGCATATACAAAACTATTTATGTATACACATTTTACATTTTTATTATTATCTGTAAATTATCCAATCAGGTGGGCAGGGAAACGCTGTAATGAAAATAAATCAAGAACACCACATAGGGGTGAAACGCCAAAGAAGAAGAAGAAGAAGAAGAAGAAGAAGAAGAAGAAGAAGAAGAAGAAGAAGAAGAAGAAGAAGAAGAAGAAGAAGAAGAAAGAAGAAGAAACGAAGAGAAAGAAGAGAAGAAGAATAGAAGAAGAAGAAGAGAGAGAAAAGAAAGAAGAGAAGAAAGAAGAAGAAGAAGAAGAAGAAGAAGAAGAAGAAGAAGAAGAAGAAGAAGAAAGAAGAAGAAGAAGAAGAAGAAGAAGAAGAAGAAGAAGAAGAAGAAGAAGAAGAAGAAGAAGAAGAAGAAGAAGAAGAGAAGAAATAAGAATATAAGAAGAAGAAGAAGAAGAAGAAGAAGAAGAAGCACGAAGAAGGAAGAAGAAGAAGAAGAAGAAGAAGAAGAAGAAGAAGAAGAAGAAGAAGAAGAAGAAGAAGAAGAAGAAGAAGAAGAAGAAGAAGAAGAAGAAGAAGAAGAAGAAGAAGAAGAAGAAGAAGAAGAAGAAGAAGAAGAAGAAGAAGAAGAAGAAGAAGAAGAAGAAGAAGAAATTTCAATATATAAAACAATTCATGTATACATACACATTTCACATTTTTATTATTTTTATTAGTGTTTAAGAATAAGTTTCCAAATTTTGAGTCAGATCGGTCAAACGGTACAGATTTGCATAGAAAATATGTCAGGGGGAGGGGAAGGTGTATTAGAATAGGGGAGAAATGTTGCCTATGTTACCCGCCGAGTCCTAAAGAATAAGTATCCTAATTTTGAGTCCGATCGGTCAAACGGTAGAGAATTGCATTGAAAATATGTCAGGAGAGGAAGGGGTATGGAGAATAGGGAGGAAATGTTGCCTATGTTTCCCGCCGGGTCCTAAAGCATAATTTCCAAATTTTGAGTCCGATCGATTCAACGGTACAGATTTGCATCGAAAATATGTCAGGGGGAGGGGAAGGGGTATTATAATAGGGGGAAATGATGCCTATGTTACCCGCCGGGTCCTCAAGCATAAGTATGCAAAATTTGAATCGAATCAGACAAACGGTGTGGATTTGTATAGAGTACAGACAGACAGACAGACAGACAGACAGACATTGAGTTTTATAGGTATAGATCTTTGTAGACTTCCATAAAATAAAAGAACGCAATCTGAAACGCTATTACAATTCTGATGATTTTCGAAGATTTTAAAACAAAAATGAATCATTATGTACGAATATGAGAAGACGTGGGAATCAGAAAAATATTTTTTTGCGGTAGTTGTGTGGTACATGCATCGATGATACGTAATGAGTTTTATCTTTAAATTCTAAGGGTTTCAATTATAATATTCAACAAAGGAATACGATAAATTCATTGGTTTCACTCATATTACTTTATAAAATCTTACTTTAATAGTTTGAAAACACTCTTGAAAGTATATTCTATTCAATGAAGCCACCCACCGGACACTTGATATTAAGCGCGGGCACTGAGAATCTTGTTTCCCGATTGTGTAACTTCCCCGACTAACAATATATTGGCAAGGCAAAAGCTTTTACTACCATGTTTAGAGAATTTGCTTGAAATCCGTACACAGAGCCATGCGAGCAGCAATCTTCTGCGTGGGTGACGATTATGGGACAGATAGGGAATTATTTATCACCCGAAACTTTGATAATAAATTTTCGGGAAATGGCTTTTCGGTTCAAGATAGATTTAAACAGTTGGAAATAAATTAAAAGTTTTGGTGTTTTTTAATGCTGTTTGCGAGTCGGTAGTATGTCAATGGTTTTTGTATTTGTATCGATTTGCAATGTAAGGATTTTCAATATAAATGACAAATAATCGGAATACCTACGTACGTGGTAAGATATTAATGTACACTACGATATGGCCCCTGTCCACGGACGAGATACAAATTTTGCTTCCATGAGATTATTTTGAGACAACTCTCGACATTTGTAATCCTCGTGTACACCACGTCTCACTTCACGCTTATTGTAAGTTGAACGTCAAATGTCAGTCTGGCTAAAATGAATCTCTTCAGCAGCAGTTAATTAAGACGGAATAAATGAATATGCTTTAATCCTTTCTGTTTATCTAATTTATTAGAATAAATAAATGTCGACATCTATGATTCTAGATAATATTTGTGCGCATATGTCGACTCCAAATTAAATTCAACGTCGTGTATACGGTACAGAGTTTTATCTCAACTAAACCTGAGAATTATGAAGTGATTAAAAAATAATGTTTGTTATACCTAATAAAAATATTTAACATATTTATTAAAGCTTTCTAAATATTTTTCGATGAAAAAACGTCGTAAGAAGGAGATTTTTTTCCGAAATAAATATTACATTCCACACCGGCAAACAAAATATTCAATTGTATGCGTGACATTGCCCCCATCTTCAGTCAGACAGTAATTACATTTTTATCGAAAGATCCGAAATTTTATCTGACGTCGTCCACGTGTCTTTTTTATTTTGAATTTCATGACGTACCTATTTATAAATTTCTATATTTTTATTTTCACACCCAAACTAAAAACAGCGTCACTGGGATTTTATTTCACGCGACAGGACCTGAAAACCTGATACCATTATATCCGAGAAATTTTTTCATCTATTGTGTTAGGTCAACAACTCACAGATTGAAAAAGTGTCCGGCGGACGGACCGTCAGTCTGATGGATGGACGATGCGCTCGAATATAGCTGGTACGAGTATGATATTAAAATTCAAGAGTCGCATCGCTCCACTACGCTGACAGTGTGATTTGGCGAACGGCTGATAACCACCCGAACAGACAGGGATGTCAGTTCTTGTTCTCCTCAATCTCAAAAAGAATTATCGTAATAATTATTACCTGTAATAATCGTTAGCGATTATTACAGGTACTTTACTAGCTGTTCCTACCCGGCGTTGCACGGGTTAAGAATTATGATAAAAATAAGTTTGTGGGAGGAAACAAAGGTTCCATTTGTTTGCAAAGTTTTTAAAAACAATATTTCCATTTAATCTAGGCTGGGATGAGTGGAATGTCCGGAGGGGGAATGTAGCCTATTTTTTCCGCCGGGTCAAGAATAAGTATGCAAAATTTGGATCAGATAGGTCGAACAGTACAGATTTTCACGGAAAATATTACGTTCTTACATATGAAATTGGCGTTTTGCCGTACAGGCAAATTTGATCTCAAATATCTTCTCTTTGGTTAGGAATTCCAAATCCAAATTTATATAGCTATTTACTCATGTATTTGTGTTTTGAAAATTATAATTCATTTGTTTTTTCCCCAATTGTTTCTTTCTTTGCGTCATTCAGTTTACAAAATGAAAAACTTGAAATATCGCGTTATTTACGAATACGAGTTCCACCGTGGCACCAGTGCTGCAGAAACGGCTCGAAGGATTAATGATGTGTATGGCGACGGTGCCGCAAAAGAAAACACAGTGCGTTTTTGGTTCCAACGTTTTCGTTCTGGAAATTTCGACCTGCAGAACAAGCCCCGTGGACGGCCGGAGACCAAAGTTGATAATGAAGAATTGAAGGCTATTGTGGAAGCGGATCCATCGCAAACCACATCCGAGTTAGCTGCAGGCTGCGGTGTTAGTGATAAAACTGTTTTAATCCACTTGAAGCAAATTGGTAAGGTGAAAAAGCTTGAAAGGTGGGTACCTCACGAATTGAGTGAAGCAAATCAACAAACGCGCGTTGACTGCTGCGTTGCATTACTCAACCGGCACAATAATGAAGGGATTTTACCTGTAATGAAAAGTGGATCCTGTACGATAATCGGAAGCGCTCATCGCAATGGCTGAACCCTGCCGAACCAGCCAAACCATGCCCCAAGTGAAAATTGACTCCAAAAAAGTTACTTGTGAGCGTTTGGTGGACTAGTGCTGGTGTCGTTCACTACAGCTTTCTTAAATCTGGCCAGACGATTACGGCAGATGTCTATTGTCAGCAACTGCAAACCATGATGGAAAAGCTAGCTGCTAAACAACCGAGGCTGGTTAATCGCTCTAGGCCACTGCTGCTTCATGATAACGCTAGACCACACACTGCACAACAGACGGCTACCAAATTAGAGGAGCTTCAATTGGAATGTCTAAGACATCCACCGTACTCTCCGGACCTTGCCCCAACAGATTACCATTTTTTTCGAAATTTGGATAACTTCTTGCAAAGGAAAAAATTCAACTCCGATGGGGCAGTCCAAACTGCCTTCAAAGATTTTATTGATTCCCGTCCGAATGGTTTTTTTAGTAAAGGGATCGATGAACTACCTATGAGATGGCAAAAGTGCATAGATAGCAATGGTACATACTTTGATTAAATAAATATATTATAATAAAAAAAAATCGGCTTTATGTTCCTCCCATACTAAACGCCAATTTCATATGTAAGGACCTAATATATCAGGCGGTGAAGGAGGGGCAAAAGGGTAGGGAGGAAATGTCACCTAAGTTAGGGGAGACCGAGGTGTTTTGAAACAAAGGTGATATGAAACAACACTGATTTCGTGGAACTAAAAACCCTTAGCGAGTTGGCATCTTCGCATGTCAACTGCTTCCCCCCACCCGCAGGCCCTTCGGTAATTGTCCGTGACTCTGAGTGTGCGGCTGTGTCGTTCTTGGTTCCACGTCGCAAAATTCGTAAAAAGTAAGTATTAAACGTTTTTTTTTAATGATTTTATTTGGATAATTCGTCTGTATTTTAGTGCGTGTGATATACGTTTCGAAGGCTTATTAACTAACGATTCAATTCATAGCATGGTTATAGCGCATTTCTATGTGTTTTGTTTCTTAATTTTCAATTGAACAGAAATTTGGACGATTTTTTTTACTGAGGAGATTTGAAACAGACTGTTTAAACTCACCTCGTTTAAGTTTTATATGACTGACTTGCATATACGGTGAGTGTAATTTTGTTTTAGCATGCCTACTGAGTACAAAAGGAGGACCGATAGAGGTATGGCGAGTCTCGATATATACGAGCTCGCTGCAGAAGAAGTAACATTGCGACATAAAAGTCTCCGTGATGCGGCTTCGAGTTATAACCTCAACCATACTTCCCTCCATAGGTACAAACAAAATAAAAAGGCTTATGAATCTAATAAAACGGCGACTCCTCCATCGGTTGGATATCCAGAAAATACTGTTTTTTTCATCTTCATAGGAGAAGGTACTCTGTGACTATCTTATAGTACTAGGGAAGTCAGAAGTTTTGCCTATAGATTGATGCTGACTGCTGACATATAGATATTAAGAATGTGATTACTGTTTCTCTGCTTAGAGTTTTAATTTATGTTATATTTTAATGTCAAAGAACTCTAGTTCATGGTTATAATAAAAAAACCCATTATTATTTGTTTAAGATTTAGAGTTTATCTTAATTTAGTTGACTATTACTACCAATGCTCAATTCAGTACAAAATATTGTTAAAAATGTTATGTTCTATCTTTAAAAGTTGTATTTCAATAATATCTTTAAATTATATGGTCGTTACTACTTAACAACCCCTATTTCTATCCATAAAATATCTGTTTCGACTCACCACGACCCCTGTTTCAACTCACCTCGGTATGAGGGGTGTTGAAACAAAATGACTTGTGACGTTTAAGTCAATTTTTCACCACAGAATTCACATATACACTCTCCTTGTGTTACTCATCTGCAAGTGCAAGAAATGAACTATCGATGGATACTAATTTCATACGATTGGTGTTTACAGTATTTTGTGTATAAAATAAAACGTCAAAATTGTTTCAACTCCCCACGGTCTCCCCTACTCACCGGATCCCAAAGAATAAGTATGCAAAATTTGGGTCAAATCGGTAAAACAGTGTAGATTTGTACAGAAAATATATGTTGGTGAGGAGGTGGGGTAAAAGCGGAGAGAGGAAATGTGGCCTGTTTTTTCCGCCTAGTCTTAACGAATAAATATGCAAAATTTAGATCAGATCTGTCAAGTGGTGTAGATTTGCTTAGAAAATAAAACATGGGGCGGGGATGGGGTAAAGAGGAGGAGGGAAATGTGATCTTTGTTTTCCGCCGGGTCCTCTAGAATAAGTATGTGTAATTTTTGGGATATCTGTCAAACGGTGTAGATTTATATAGAGAGGAAGAGGGTGGGGTAAAGCGGAGGGGGAAATGTGGCCCAATTTTTCCGCTGAGTGAGAATAATTTTTCAAAATTTTGGTCAGATCAGTCAAAAGGTGTAGATTTGTAGTGAAAATAAATCGGGGGGAGGGGGTAAGGAATTATAATTAATAATTCAGCTATTATTTAGCTGAATTATTAATTATAATAATTCAGCTAAATAATATAACAATTCAGTTTCTCTGATTAATTTTTCATACATCGTAAAACAATTGAAAATTAACAGTTCAACCCAGTTATATACGTTTGGTGATAAGAAACAGAAAATACTGTTCTCCGCTATACAACTTTTATATTTTTTTATTTATTAATAAACGTCCTAGTGGGATTTTACAGTAAAAGAAAATTAAAGGATTTTTATATACCTAACATTAAACACATTTTTACAGTAAATAATTAAAAATAATAATAAAAATAAAATATATTTAATATAAATGAAGAATATGAAATGTAAAAATATAAATGTGACAATGTAAAACAATATAAAATAAATAAACAATAGAAATGAACAACGATGATTAGTACACAAGCAAACAGTAATAATTAGATACCTTTAACAAATTAGTAATAGAGTAAAATAATGATAATTAAACCAATATACCAGATAAATAAGATAAGAAGATAAAATAAACCAAAAAATATATATAAAAGATACAATCAAAACATATTTAAAAGGGAAATAAACAATAATTAGGACACTTTAAAATAAATAAATATATATAATTCGTTGGGAATGAAACATAAGTAAAAATTTATTCTATTAAACTGAATTAATTCTATTGGTATGTTCTAAGTCTAAGTAATTCTTTAATTCGGGTATACTCCTACATCGAAAAATGTCTACGAATTTCGAAAATTTGTTTCCAAGGCGATGCGTGCGTGTGAACGGTGAATTTAATGCATAGTTATTTCTGTGGGTCCTAAAGAACACTTCGTGATGTCTCGTTTGTCTCGGTATATTATAAGAGACTATCTGAATCAGTTCAGGGCAGTCCAACATACTTTTAATAATTTTAAATAGGAACATTATGTCGCTGACATCTCTTCTGCATGATAATTTCTTCAAATGAAGGAGGTACATTAATTAAATTATCATAATTTATACTTTCTATTGGAATACGCATTTTAAAATTTATAAATCTCAAGAATTTGTGTTGTACTCTTTATATTTTCCTAGAGTGTGTGTCCTATTGTCCTAGAGTGTGAAAATTAAAAACAAAATTTTTTTCAGCATAAAAACTGGGGTTAAAATGTGGGCAAATATGCTCATATTGTAAGTTAAGCCAAACTTTAAACAGCTATCCTGAAAAATTGCTTTTTTAAAAGTGTCTTAAGCCTCGAGTACGATACGAGCGGCGAGCGGCAGAGCGTCAGAGCGTCAATGTGACTCTTACTGCTCTGGCGCACTGACGCTCGCCGCTCGTATCGTACCCGAGGCCTTAGCTTACGTAGGGACCGCCGAAATGAAAAATTGAAAGTAAACAGTTCAAATGAATGAATGAATATCAATTACTGAAAATTTACTTGAATGGACAACATGAAAATATACCTCGATAGTTGAGTTAATTGAACGAAACTTTCATTACTATGATGGACACGGTATTGCCACGAGTTACATTGTTTTACGTGTATGTTCCAACCATCACTATCTTAGCGGAATCTTTGAGTGGACTGGTTTTGAAGCACCGAATACCACGAGGCTCTAAGTGCCTCACTGACAAGACTTGTGCCTCTTGAAACTGAAAATGGAGACTTGGAAGACATAATTAATACACGGTTGTGATTCTTAACAATGAAATTCTCTAATGTAACAAAATATTGTAGGTACAAATATCATATTGTTTTATGTGTATTTTTATTTATTTATTTATTAACGCCCTACAGGGCTTTTACAAACAGATAGGTAAACTGTACATTAAAAGAATGTATATAAATAGAATAATATAAAGTAAAAAGCAAGTATATAACAAGCAGAAGCAAGAGGAAAACATAATATAATAGAAATTCAACAACAAAAAAGTAATAATATAGAGTGAAAAGTAATAGCAAAAGCTTTGAAAGTCACAATATAATAAAAAAAATTACATAAAAGTTAGTTATCTCACTCAACCAACAATCAAAACAAATACAAATCAATTATTTATGGTTTTTGTGTTTAATTTGTAGAACTCCATATTTATTTTTAGCGAAATTTAAAATAAATTAAATTTTAATAAATATTATTATTAAGTTCTACGGGTTAAGTATTTTTATGTGTTGCAGCTGTTTCGGCTTGTAAGGCCATTATCAAACAGTGGATATACCACGTACAAACGACTTATTAATACAATTTTAAGTTACCCCTTCCCCTTTAGAGTAATTAGATATTTGTGGTGAAGCCCTGTAGTAATGTACGTTTTTTCCCGGGCACTTATCATTAAAGGTGCCTCGGTTAACGTTATGCTTAATTATCAAAATTCCCCGTTTTCTGCAAGTGTTATTTATAAATATTATTTTAATTTATGTCCTTGATTATTGGTTTTTTAAAAATATTTAGAAGTGGAGAGAAGATCATTTTTTGTTGATTATTTAAAAGTTTAATATTTGGATCCTTTTTATATTTATTTATTTCTAGTTGCTCAAGTAAATTCATCCTAAAACCTTTTGTTTCTATATGTAAAGGTTTTGGTTCGTTATCACCTTGCGGGACGTGGTTTTCATTTAATAAATGGGCCGCAAATTTTGACTCTAAATTTTTATTTTTATAGCAGCGCATGTGTTCCGCGAATCTAGATAAAAAAGACCTTTATCCTATATATTGCAATCTTTATGATTACATGTTAATTTGTATATGCCACTGTTTTCTAATTTAGGTGTTTTGCTTTTAGAGTTTTTGAGGTTTGTTCCTATATTGTTATTGGTTCTAAAGGCTATTTTTAAATCACACTTTTTAATTTCATTAACTATTTTTACTGAAGTTGGGTCGAAAAATTCTATGCATGCGTATTTATTATTATTATATTTCTGATTAGGGTATATAAGATTAATTTTATTTTGCCACATATATTTCAATGCCACATATATAGGACAAAGGTCTTTTTAGGGAAGGTCTTTTTTAACTAGATTCGCGGAACACATGCGCTGCTATAAAAATAAAAATTTAGAGTCAAAATTTGCGGCCCATTTATTAAATGAAAACCACGTCCCGCAAGGTGATAACGAACCAAAACCTTTACATATAGAAACAAAAGGTTTTAGGATGAATTTACTTGAGCAACTAGAAATAAATAAATATAAAAAGGATCCAAATATTAAACTTTTAAATAATCAACAAAAAATGATCTTCTCTCCACTTCTAAATATTTTTAAAAAACCAATAATCAAGGACATAAATTAAAATAATATTTATAAATAACACTTGCAGAAAATGGGGAATTTTGATAATTAAGCATAACGTTAACCGAGGCACCTTTAATGATAAGTGCCCGGGAAAAAACGTACATTACTACAGGGCTTCACCACAAATATCTAATTACTCTAAAGGGGAAGGGGTAACTTAAAATTGTATAAATAAGTCGTTTGCACGTGGTATATCCACTGTTTGATAATGGCCTTACAAGCCGAAACAGCTGTAACACATAAAAATACTTAACCCGTAGAACTTAATAATAATATTTATTAAAATTTAATTTATTTTAAATTTCGCTAAAAACAAATCAATTATTTAAGTCCAATTCGTCAAATACTAGTAATCTTTGAATACACGTTTTAATATATGTTTGAATATTATACAGTAATTGGCAAATACGTCAAGTTGCTCGTATCTGTTTGCTAGTCTAGGAAGCCTTTGTAGTGGGGAATTAAAGAAGTAGTAAGTAGCTGCAGTTTCCACGGCAATACCTGCATGACTTCTAGTTATGCGAGATGAACACACAAGAAGATACGTTCTTGTAGTGGAGGACAGTCGATAGTACCATTTATTAATGTAAATAATATTAATTATATTAAGTCCGTCACTATTCTTCTAGTCTCTAGTTTATCAAGAAAGCTATAAAGCAAAAGTATATGTTTATATAAATCTTTATTTTATAATGGTTTCGGAAATACAACGAATCTTTAATAACTGACGGAATAACTTGGCGAATTCTAGATTATTGTCGCTGTTAGGTATATCATTTTTAATTTTATCGCGTGAAAATATAACTTAATTAAAAGTCGAGAAGAAAATAAGCTGAAATATAATGAGTTTTGAAGTGTAACGACAGAAAACGAATTGAAAATATATAATGAGGCGTTTACTGAAACTTTTTGGGTTTTTTACTCGAATTTTATAATTAGTGCTGGTCGGAGAGATAAAGCATCCATACAGGCTATCAGTTTTGACCAAGTGTAAAAATATTAACATAATTTTGGAGGAATGTTATACCTATGTGATATGTTAATGAATTGCGAGTTGCAAAAAGTTATTAAATTATATTTAAAAAAAACTACTGTAACGAGACCTAAGGACAATGCACTGGCTGATCTGGAGAAGCTCGGGGAGAAGAAGACATGGGAGCAGAGGGCAAATGATCGCAAGAAAAGGAAAGGAATCATACAGAAGGCTAGAGCTCTACAAGAGTTATACGGCCGTGAGAAGGAAGTAGTATGAATTGCAAAACATTTCAAAAAAATTCAAGACTTATTAAAGTATGTACCTAATTGATTCATTTTAAAATCTTGCAATGTATTCATGGATCCATGAATGATGGGGGAGTGTGAAGAATTTTGTTTGATGAAGAAATTCACAGTTTGTATAAGGAGTCCAGACTCTCACACACAAAAAATGCTCGAACTGAGATGGGCGGATACCTGCGGCGGACGCAATGATTCGTGAATCATCAATCATTTATACAAAGAATATAAAATACATATTTGATGTAATTCCAGGAGCAGAATGACTGATTTGAGGACTAAGGCGGTGCGGTGCTGGGTTCATAATGTGAAGAAGGATGCCAAAGACCTGATTCCCAGTAGAAGACTGGATATGATGGTGGCGGGAAATTTGAGGAGGCTGACATACGGTTTGGGCTGTGGTACGTAAGAATATATTTTTGGATTGAAAAATAAAGAATGGCCGTTTTATTTTTGATATTAAACATTTTTTAAAATACGCAAGTTAAATCCACAAAAATAAATGGAAATTGACGCATTCTACTATCTCTTAAGCTAAAATGAGTGCAAAATCTGTCCCCTTTCATGGTTGTTTCGTAACCCACTGCTTGGTCCATCACTGTCACCGACGCGTGAAGCTCCATATAACTTCATTTTTCGGTTGAAGTATTACACAGGGCGGTTTCCATCCCAGTCACCGTTGTGACGACGAGTTTGAAGATGAATAATACTTCAGTTTGTGATTTATTAATTAAATGTGTGTTTTCTTAAGCTCCGAGGCATAGTTTGATAAAAAGGTTTATATTTTGATAATTTTAAAACGTTTGAACGTCAATATATAAAACTACTCCTTTTAGTTCCGGCAGCCAAGCAATTAAAGGGGTCGAATAAAATATTAATGTCACCAGGGCACGGACCGGGGCGTCAGGTGGGTAGACCTTTTTTCACTTAAGAAAGACAATCGAGTTAGTATGTGTAAGCCGTGCGTACGAAGCACATTTTTTCGTTCTGTTATTGTTTACGGGTATAAACACCAACACAACGAAAGAATGTGTCACATACGCATGGTTTTCACATACTAATTGGATTGTCTTTCGTATATGAAATGAGGTCTAGCTGCCTAATTACAGGCAAGCACAAACATTGAAGGTATAACAATGAGATATAAAAATCATGATGTTTGTTTTCTATCGCGAATAAAGTTCCAGGGATATAAGTACATTTTTAAATTTTCCTTCCTGAACGATTTAACCTTTTGATGTCTAAAAGAACCCTGCGTTTGACAGAATGAAGGATGATTGACGAATATGTTTACGGCATTTCCGAACAATTTGCTATAGAATATTAAATCGAAACAAAATGAGCATGAACATTCTTTAAAAAATTTGGTTCACCTTATAATTTTTCTATTAAATGACGGCTTTGACTAAAATTATTTTTGAAGATTGACTTTCTTTTTTTCGTGAACTTTCAGAAAAGTTAACCGCAAAATAAGCGAACTGGTTTAAAAAAAATAATACGCAGCTACTAACACCTGTCAAAAGTTTACGATAGAATAAAAGCTAACTTCGATTAAATCGGTGTGTACCAAATCTGCTTAGAGCAGTAAGGTATTAGATTATATATTTAAATTACATTCGCGATAGATTGACCGCTGTTAAAGAAAATTTGAATCTGATTAAAAAGTTTAATCCTGATTTAAATAAAAATCTCTTGACGCAGCCCAACAAGGGTGACTCGTTTTTTTGTCTCGAGAGCAGCTTCGGAGATAGGTATTCGCATTTTCCGCTGAGTCATTCATGTAATATTGTCATAAGTTATTATATATGTACTGAAGCTTCAACTGTGCATTTGTATTTATGTATGAAATTCTGCCCTTGAGAGAAAATTGTCTTCGTGAAGTAATTTTTCTATGAAGTTTTATAACCTAGACAACGGAATATGTATGCACAATAAAATGTTGGAGTTTCTAAATATTCACACATGTTTCGGGAAAGCGGGCCATATTTTAGGCATCATAACATTATATATAATTTTTTTTATCTTAAAATATTAAACAATAATAATTCTGATTATTTACGTTTAAGATTATAAATATAAATATTTACCTACTGTATTAAAGCTGACCTTTGAGAATGAACTTTCTCCACAGGTTTGTAAGTCAAAATGGCCTTGTAATCCAAGATGATTTATTGTGCTATCAGTTTTCTCTGTTGGTGTTCAGTGACGCTCATTATTTTCAACATTCGACTCTACAACACGTGACAATCGATGTTTAATTTTATAAAAACACAATATTTTTGATAATATACGTTAAGTACGCAGAGAAATATTATGATGTAGTTCCTTTAAAACCTTTTCAAGAGATTTTGAAATATGAAAATAGTTGAAAAACATTAACTTCGTTACCTCTATGTGAGTTTAATAATGTATTTTTATTTTAGAATATTTTGAGTTTGTTCAAATCTTTCAGAACAGTGCTGGATTTATGTCACAGAGACATTATTAATCAATTAGTGTATATTATAGATATCTCACAGAGACGAAACTGTATTAATTATGGGAAAGTAGGTATAGAAGTCATTTGGGTGTACACAGGACTTATGACCTGTCTTTTTATGGTTGGCTTAAGTGATCACTTTACACAATTGTAACATTCGCCATTTCCACCCATGATAGAATATACCATGCTTATTCATTTTTTTGGAAGTTGTATATATGTTCAAATTGCGTGGGAAGCTTTCATATATGAGTTGTAAGCGCCTTTTCCATGCGGCCTGTACAAAGCCATTTTCATTCCCCTAAATCCCCACAGATGTCGCTAATGAGAAAATCTACATTGATTTTTTACGGAATTTTGAGAGCAATATACTTTATTGTGTAATGAAATTCATCCGAATACTTGCATTACACTAGGATACGCCAGGAAATATTATTTCCAATTTTTGTTAAATTCCTTTTTTACCAGTATTTACAATTCAGAATATTTTGAGTTTGTTCAAATCTTTCAGAACAGTGCTGGATTTATGTCACAGAGACATTATTAATCAATTAGTGTATATTATAGATATCTCACAGAGACGAAACTGTATTAATTATGGGAAAGTAGGTATAGAAATCATTTGGGTGTAACAGGACTTATGACCTGTCTTTTTATGGTTGGCTTAAGTGATCACTTTACACAATTGTAACATTCGCCATTTCCACCCATGATAGAATATACCATGCTTATTCATTTTTTTGGAAGTTGTATATATGTTCAAATTGCGTGAAGCTTTCATATATGAGTTGTAAGCGCCTTTCCATGCGGCCTGTACAAAGCCATTTTCATTCCCCTAAATCCCCACAGATGTCGCTAATGAGCCAACCATAAAGATAGGTCATAAGTCCTATGTACACCCAAATGACTTCTATACCTACTTTCCCATAATAAATACAGTTTCGTCTCTGTGATATCTATAATATACATTAACTCCTTTTAACTACTTTTTCAAGAACTTTTGATATATTTGAGATTACTGAGATAGGGCGGTAGTTAGTAATGTCCTCAGAGTTGCCAGATTTAAATATTGGCGTTATTATGGCTTGTTTATATGTAAAAGCGAAGGTTCCACAGTTTGTAAACTTTTATTTATTATATACATTAATGGTTTTGATATTTGTTTTTTAATATGCCACATTATGCTGTACCACTTCGATAAAGGGTGGTTTGCTAGTACTGGTGGTGTAAAAGCTGCCGAGTCTGACTTGAAGGAACATGTCGAGAATGTATGTTCTAGTGATGGGTCTGCTCTGTACTAACTACTACAGTGTAGTACTACATTATATTGAAGCGTACACTTCATACCTTTCGAAGTGTAGTGTACACTACAAACTACGACGACAATTTTTCGAGGTACATACTTCAAATAGTACATTTTATTTATAGTTTACACTAAAAAATACATACTTCAAATTTTAAAAGTCGGAAATAAAACTTCTAGCCGTAGGACGAATTACGGCTAGAATTTTAAATCAACTTTTACTTAAGATAAGGATTATTTTATTAACATTTGTATCCCAGAATCTTTACTAATGCACATTTTGCTTGTATGCGCTGCACGCTACTGGTATTTTCCGTCTAGTCATTGTTAGATAATGTACAATTTCTCTATGTGTTACCCACTGAAGTGTGAGACGGTCGTGTTGATAATAAACATCTTGATTTATGATCGCATATAGCTACCGGAGCCCATTTGACGATTTCAGAGCCACGTGTAATGCATATCTGTAGCGTAACTCTACTTGCAGGGTCGGCTTTAGGTGACCCAATGGAAGGCCGAACTTTTGGGCCATGTGACAATTGACGCGGCGGGACATGTATTTATACTTGTGTACATCCGGGGCCGGTTGCTTTTCACATAAATGTACTATACTTACAACATTTTAATTATTAAGCAATTATAGAACATCATCATCATGTTCGTCCTTTTTTCCTAGAACAGACGAGAGCGCAAAGATTCAACAAGGTGTTAACATCTTCCTCCGTCTTGCGCTGCTTCGGTACTGGCTTTTATTATTTGTCCTAGCTTTTTCTGGGGCCGTCTTACTTGGCAGTAGCTCCTATGGCATTCGCAAGACGTATCCAAGCCACCTTAATTGAGACTTTTTTATGTGTAGAAGTAGCGGCTTGACTCTCACTCGGTCCAGGAATATTACTCCTGCTGCTCCTCTAAGGCAATTCATTTCAGAAACCTGAATCTCTATCTCCGCAAGAACCCATTTGGTGACCATATACACAGATTTATTTATTAAACGTGTTTAAATTATTATACACGTTAGAATTATCAATATTATCAATCAATTATATTATAGCATAATTACCAGAAACTAAGTTTATTAAATTTTATGGCTATAGCATAAAAAATGGAGATGTTAGGGTCTATTATGTAAAAAGCAATACTGTTCTGTTTTATGGCTTTTCACAAAAAATTGTTTTTTATAATTGTGTCTATACATTATTGGGGGTGCGATATGTATCTACTTGCTATCTAAAAATATTTTAATATCTGAACAATTAACTTAGTTTATTTAATATTTTGTACTCATGGCTCACTTCCTATAAATGTATGTATTTAAGTTTATGATAAATAAACATAAAATATAGGTTTTTCCATTTAAGAAAGACATACCTATTCTTTATACCCTAAACACTAACACAACGAATAATGTGTCTCGTACGCATGGCTTACACATACTAATTCGAGTGTCTTTCTTAAACGAAAATAACTCTATCTGTCTCCTTTAACACAGACTTGGTTCTAGTTAAGTAAACAATGAACACCTTCTACATTCTACGACACAGAAATGTAATGCACATTACTAAAACATTTAAAAATATATTATATTTAATAAAATATACCTACATTTAATAAGAAAAAATGTCTACAAAAATATAAAATAATTCGTGTTATTTAATTGTGAAATATACGTATAAAATACGTAAATTTCACGCGTGCCGCTTATTTGTTTGACCTCTTGAGTTCAAGTTAACTGTTCCTATTTTGGTAGTCAAATGTGATTGACAATTTGGTTAAAATGATATTTCCTACTTATAGTAAATTATTATACGTAATACGCATTACTGGATACTAATCCATTTGCTTCGCCTCTTAACGTCTATCCCCCGTGGGGATAGGCAGAGAGGATAAAGCGCCACACTCTTCTGTCCTGTACGTAGCCAGAACGGACAGCGACAGACTCGTGCATACAGCAGCGAATGAAATCCCTTCTGGACGACGCCCACCGGGAAGTCTACCGAAAAGCTGCGGGAAAAAAAGAGGAAGAAGTTTAAAATCTGAATAATATATTTATTATTGTGATATTACGAGATAAATATTATGAGATTTTTTCTCAAAATATATGCTTAGGAATATGTCATGCTTCTTGTTCTCACTGCACGCCCCTGGTGATAACATGGTTTAGGTTTTTTATCGAATTTTCTTTGTTTATTAAGCAATCTTAACAATGCCAATCATTATAATGTTAGATAGAGTACAGCGTATATAGCATAAAACAATTACAATATTTATTATGTTTACAATATGTTTTATGTAGTCGTAATAAATTAAGCACAAATTTTGATAAGAGACTATTTTTAAGTTAATTTATAGTAAGCAACAGACCATATTAAAGTGAACTAATGGTAGGGAATGGATAAGAAAATTATAAGAAGCAATGAGTTACTTACGGAGTTTAGATAGCAAATATAAATAAACATACAGAAATAGCGATGGGTGGAAAGGGGTGGGAGGTTGTGGTGAGGATAGTGGTAGAATAAGAGGGAATGAAAGAGCAGTGAGTGATTGGTCAAAGTCGATTAAGTCAACAAAGTTGATTCAATTCTGTCAGTTGAGTAGTAAATAACTAACTAACTAAACATCACGCCGTTTCCCCGCAGGGGTAGGCAGAGAGGATTGAACGCCACACTCTTCTATCCTGGAACTCCTCGTTTGCTTCGGCCACATTCATAAATCTTCTCGTACCGCTTTTAACAGGGCCATCCTCAAATACTTGTAGTACCTGATCGTGCCAGGTCTTTCGCGGACGCCCTCTATTCCTGTTGCCTTCAACACTCGCCTTATATATTTTCTTAACCATCTTTTCCTCGTTCATACGATCCACACTACCAAACTATCTCAGCATTCCTATTCTATTTACCACACTACAGCCAGCATTGCATTCACTTTTAATTTGTTCATTCATCACTCTATCGACCAAAGATTTTCCACACAAGCGTCTTAGTGACCGCATTTCCACCGCATTCAGTCTACTTTCATTCCTCTTTTGCCAATTCCAGACTTCACTTCCATACATAAGGGACGATTATTCATAATTGTGAACAAGGTTGTTTATGTTTTAGAGCTTCTGATTGATTGAATCCATTGATTTCAAACCAGATAAACGTAAAACGTCAAAATTGGCGACAAAACATAAGGTCAAGGTAAAGAAATAGCAATGTTGCTTAGTTCAGAATACGGCCGATAATGTCCTAGGTATCTTATTTTTTTCAATTTTGTATACAATTTTGTAAATGGGGGTTATGATCCCGGGATGTCTATTCATATTGCAGTTAAAAAAAACTGAAAAAATTAAAATATATGTGACTTTTTAATATTCTCTGACAAAGTTTTTGTTTAAGGTTATCATTATCACTTAGTATATTAAATTTTTAAATTATCACTTCTTGTAAAAGGATAATGATAACGAATGTATTTGTCTCCTATCTAACATGAGCTAATACGCATCGCATTTACTGCATTTGCAATATAATCAAATTAATCCATTTTGTTATCAAGTTACGATAAAATACATTATTTCATAATACAAAAAAATAGATGCGTCACTTATAGTATAGGATGTAACAGACCTATTCCACAATATTTTACAGGTGGATTTCTGCCTTGATTATCAATCGAAAATGTTCAAGCAACCATCACCAACCATCAATAGTTATGGAGTTATGCAATATCAAAGTTTGCATCTTTTTTTCAATATTTCGGACTTATTTTTTACAAAACGTTGAAGTATCATTATAGTAACATAACTCGATTCCGAAAAATTCACTCGTTTCAATAAAAGTTAAATAAAATAATAAAAACCCTGAAAAAATTCCAATTGAAATGTTTTCCATTTGGAATTGGTAGGTTTTTTTATCATTTTATTTGACTTATATTAAAGGAAATTATTTTTCATATTAGATATAATGTAATACTAGTCCAACGTTTTGCAAAAAATAAGTCGGAAATGTTTAAAAAATACAAACTTTGATATTGCATATCTCCTTCACTATTGATATTAGGTCACGGTTACTTGGACATTTTCGACTCACAATCAAGGCATAAATCCACCTGTAAAGTATTGTGGACTATCTCTGTTACACCCTGTATAAAGAGGTTAATCTCCGAAACTACTCATCCGATTTCAAAAAATCTTTCACCAATATTTAGAATGGACTTTCGGGGTGGACATAGCCTAATATTATCGCGTTGAAATAAAAGAGTTTTTCGTGGAGACCTATTTTACAACTAAAGTCGACGAAAAAATGGTCGAGCGATGCGTTTTTTACGAACGCTGTCTTAACAAAAAGTTCTATAAAAAAAGACAAATGTATATATAAGTTAATACACAAATTTATCAATATGTCTAAAAATCTACGCGTGCGAAGCCGCGGGCACAGATAGTGTATTATAACGTGGAATACTGTAACGGGAATATTGAGAGAAGAGGAGAAGTGTTGGTGAATATGATATTGCTGAGCAAATAAATCTCTCAGTATCTTCAAGTTTGTGTTTACTGGGATATTATGCCGTGTTGTTACGACTTTTCGGACCGACATTTCGGATCCCATTGTAAGGTCCATCATCAGGGCTGATGTGTTGAACACACCGAAAGGTCGTAACAACACGGCATAATACCCCAGTAAACACAAACTTGAAGATTCTGAGTGAAAACCTAAGAACATTCTCAATCTCTCAGTATGTCGTAAATCTTTGGTGTAAGACTTTACTTGAGAAGTTTAGACTTATCATATTCTAACAATTAAATATTCATGTTCATTATTATTTTGTAATGATAGATTACGTACCGCAACAAATGGATTTCTTAGAATATTAACGATTCTTGTAATTTTATTCCGTAAACAGAATTACTTTTCTTTAAAGTAGAAGGTAATTAATAATAATTACACATTATTTTCCTTAAAGCATCATTGGAAATGTTCATTGATTGAAAATTGTCTTCCAACAATTTAATTTGCATTTTTAACTTTATTTCCATTGACGTATTATAATAAAGACACGTTATTTCCATACTAGCCGGCTTTCATATGCAGAAAATATCACATTGAAAGAGACAACAAATCACGGCACACTTATTTCACAAGCGCTCTGCGTGTAGACAGAAAAATCAGGTAATTTGAAGTCACGGTGACTAAAATAACGTACTCATTCTTACAATAGTGTTTTTTTCGGCGTAACGTCGCGCCCGATCACAAGGAAGGTCCGTTCGATAACGAACGCAAGTAAGGCAATTAACTTACTTTTGAGTTGCCAAGATTTCACTTTTCTGTGATATTCTGCCGTTTATATGTGACCTCTCTAGCCAACGTTTCGGATCCCATTGCAGGGACCATCATCAGGGATTTGATGAGCGTGTGTTGAAGTGTAGGTTAAGTATTGCCTTGCAATACCGTACCGAAGTCAGGGTGTCTCCAAGTTTGTTTTATGTAAAGTACTGGATTGCAGTACCGTGTCGAAAGCAGGGTATGTGTATCTTGATGTAGTGTGTTGTATATCTACTAACGGATGTCGGACTGTGCGGATCGTCGATTTGATTTTCCCTGCAGCGCTGGATACCACGATGTTTTTAACTTAAGACCGTCATCCCTATTAATGTTTACCGGGTGCTTGTATATTTCAATTGCTTCTTTGACCAGACGCGTGTGGTGACTTTCGGGCTTTCCTTAGATTTTCGGCTCAAATGAAAAACGGTGGCCCGTATCTAGAAAGTGCTCAGCCAAAGCCGATTTTTCCGGGTGACCGAGTTTGCGTGCTCTTTTATGCTCATCAACTCTCTTTGAAATCGTGCGTGCTGTTTGTCCCACATAAACTTTGTCGCAATTTCCGAGCCTATAAACACCGTCGGTCTCAAGGGGATCCCGATCCTTCGCTGGTCTTGAGAGGTCCTTAACCTTGTTTTATGTGCCGAACACTATCTTAATCTTCGGTTTCTTGAGCGCTTTGGCAATCCTGTCTGTTACATTATGGATTAAGGCAATGGGATCCGAAACGTTGACCAGAGAGGTCACATATATACGGCAGAATATCCCAGAAAACTATACACAGAAAACGAATCTACAGTTTATTATATCATTGTTTATTTCAATTGTTGGGAAGACTTTTTAGAGCTCAAATTTTTCTTTTTGCTGAATTTTGTTCCTCAATGTTCCGTAAAGTAGTGATAAATTAGACTCACGGTCTGATTTTGCCTGATCTACAATCTTGATTTTTCCAAAATTGTATGTGCCCATTTTTCTAGGTACCTACCGTAAACTTAGCGTTGGTCCACAACACTAAATACTACCGTTTGATATTTCGCACGTAAAAAAAATTCTCACCCGACGGCAGGTACTTCATTTACTTACTATCGATGGAATGTATGCGCTGGTCACACTAAGTTGCATACGTTGCGATTTATGTCGACTAAATTCTCATTTGTGAAAAGTCAACAAAACTCGACTCGGCGGGTGCGTCCTAGGCTTTTTATATCAAACATGTCGGTTTCGCGATTCTTCGAGAATGTTCTTTACATTTCTAGTGATTCCTCGAAATTTCTAGTGCCCACGGGAATGCTTCATTCGATTCCAGATTGTTCCAGAGTTTAATGGAGTGTTCCAGAGATTTCGGGGGACTTTGACAGTGTGCAATTAATTCGAATTCTAGCGTCTAATAATAATAATAATAAGCATAAGGAATATTGCTTTAAAAACTCCAATTTGAAAAAAAATATAGAGGTATCATTACAAAATCTATGTAGAAATCTATGCGAAATGTATGTGGGTATACTAACTTGTAGATGAGAAAAAATAACAACAGATGTCTCTAACAGAGGCCAGTGCAATATATGAAATGTTCTTGATTCGGACTATAGGTAGGTAGGTATATAGAATTTTCAAAAATTTGATAATCGGTGGATGTTCTTACGATGGAATTGGTGAACGTTGCTTTGCGTAGAGTGATCACTTAAGCCAGCTCACACGGGTCGTAAGCCCTGAGCCATCGTATAAGAGACTTCCATCAACTTTTCTCATATGTAAATAGCTGTGAGACTTCTATAATTTATCCTTAATTAAAATATTCATATTTATCCGACTTAAAAATTGAAAAAAGTCTACGCTGAGTGTACAACACCGAAAAGCGCTTTTCAACTTTAGCACCGTATGGGAAAGGTTAAAACTGTTCATTTGATTTTTATTCTTTTCAATATAATTATAAAGTTTTAAATATAATAAAAAAAATAATATCATAATAAAGTTTCTGTAAATTTTTTTTTTGGTATATGGTAGGTACTTGGTATCGTAAAAATAAATGTTTTACGTTATGTTCATTCAATGTGTACTAAGACTCTCCGGTGATTGAAATGACTTAGCGGCAACAACCGGCAGCCCGTGAAGTTTCCAGCTAGTTGTTTATGATACTCGACTAATCAAAACCGTTTGCCTACTGACTACCGCTGAATATAAAAATATCATGTGGCACGTACTAACATTAAATATTGTTAAACTTTCAATGCTTAAAAAATACATATTTGATTTATTTTGAAAATAGATTGCCTGCTATGAAAAAACAATATAGAATTTCATATACATGAGGGTTATAAAAGCAATGGAGGCAATATATATATATATACAAACATCACATAAGAACCAAGTTTTTACTATACTCCCTTTCTCATTGAAACAGGTTTCGCGCCTACTCCACGTGTCGGACTCGAAAATTAAACAATATATAAATCGTTAAGATTCTGAAAAATCTAAAATTATACTATAATTATTGAGCTATTTTTAACGAAAATTTGTTAGATCATTTTTATTGTCGCTACGAGTCTGCCTGCAAAGTTTCAGTTCGATTGGATCACGTCTCACGTGATCACGGAAAAAGGGTTAAAAATCGATCAAAAGTTTTTTCGGCAGACAAGCAGACAAGCAGACGCTACGAATTAAAAGAAAGGGAGTAAAAATGTAAAATGTTTTGAATGCAGTCACCGAGGGAAACAAGTTTAGAATGTACAGAATTCGAGATTTCATAGGAAATATAGCTCCGTCCTTTCCAAAATCATGTTTCCAAATCACTCTAAAAAAAAGACAACAATATCCTTGACATTGGTAGCAAACACAGCAATATCTATTTTACTATTACTAAAATTAAAGGCAGCTATGTCCAATTCAACCAATCAACCCCCAAGGGAGTATCGCGTGTCTAAACGGCCGCTTCATACTAAAATGAGAATTGATTTTTATTTTCATTTTAAACATTATAGCAAAGACAGCAAAGTCCATATTTAAAAGTTAAATATTTATTTACACGCTTACATAAAAGAAAAACTGAGGTTTTATTTATTATTAAAAAAATTGATTTTAGAAACTTATTTCCAATAATATGTATGTTTCATAGATTCCAGAGAAATTTGCTCGAGTAGTTTTTTTGTAGTTATCGCAAAAACACCTCAGTGAGATTTTTGTACTCCTTATACAGGGTGTACCAGAGCTGGTAGCAGAAACTTGGCCGGTAGATTCCTGCTTATCTTATGAGTCGAAAATGTCCAAGCAACCATGACCTAATATCAATAGTTATGACGATATGCAATATCAAAGTTAAATAGATAACTCAATTTTTATTTTCTGCCTGACCTGGTTGGTTGTTCCGCTCACGTTAAGTTCCATCTAGACCAGTGTTTCCCAAACTATGGGTCGCGACCCACTGGTGGGTCGCGAGCGGATATTAGGCGGGTCGCAGTCACAACACCGCGCAACACGTCTCGTCCGGTCGGGTCGTATTTATTATAGAAAAGTAGTGTTTGCAATTTTCACTCATTTAACAGAGTTGAAAAATAACTTTAACGCCTACTTCGAAGTAGAGATGAAAAAGTTCAACAGGATAAACTGGATTTAAAATTCATTTCAAGACAACATACAGACTGAAATGTCAATAAAACCAAGTGAAAAGCTTATTGATTTGTGGTGGCCAAAAACGCGTACATATACACGTATAAGGTATATAAGGTACCACACATGCTGACATCGAGCACGGCAGACCATTACCCTCGATACAGAAGTCGAGGCAAAAGCGCTGAGCACAACGAACAAGGCGATAATGTAAGCCGGACCAATGACCGAGAAAAAGGCAGATGGCATGAAGAGCGGATAAACTCACCTTGCTGATCCAGACAAAATATCCAACACGCACTGCCGAGTAAAGACGAAGTCATAACAAACCCAATCTCTTTGTTCGCATTCACTATAAAAACGGTAGGCTCCAGAGCAGACTATCTCACTTCCCCAGTGAACGGCTCGTATAGCGGAAGCCCTCGCCGTCATACCTTCGAACGTCACGCTTTCACTTGTAACCTCTGTACCTACTGTATTCTTTATAACTTTTACTTTTGCAATTCAATAAATTCTGTAAAACCATCGTGACTTTACATCATCAACACCGCTTCAACTCATCCTAAACCGGAGGGCTCATCCACCTCCACAGATTCATCAAAAGATACGTCGCTGAAAAATACTTTTAATCGCAAGCAATTAGCAAAATTCTGGCTCTCAGTTGCTGACACTTACTTGTCCCTGCTTGTCTGACGAAGCCATGAAAGTCCTCCTCCCCTTCACTACCTCATACTTATGTCAATGTATGAGGTAGTCAATAATGGGATTTTCTACCATGATTTCTATTAAGACTAAATACAGAAATAAATTGGACGTATCAAATTCACTGCGATTAAAAGTTAGTCGACGCTAATGCTGTTATGACAAGAAATAGGCAACAAACGCATCGTTCCCATTAAAATATCACATATTAATATTTTTCGTAATGAAATATTTCGATTACATTTGGACGTTTTCCTTTTTACTCCCTTTATATTAACTCGTGGCATCTGCTTGCTTGTCGTCAACAAAAACTTTGGATCGATTTTTGACCCTTTTCCCGTGATCCAATCGAGCTGAAACTTGGCAAGTAGACTTGTGGCGACGATCAAGAAGATCTATCAAGTTTTCGTCAAAAAAATTAATAATTATAGTATAATTTCGGATTTTTAGAAATTTTATTGGTTTTTTCAAATTGGAATCATTAGAAAAGTTTGATTACGGCGGCCCGATAACGTCGCGGAATATTTTCTAAATTTGAATTACTCCTTCGGTATGCATAATAGGTACTTCACTACGAATGTCGAAAATCTAAATTGACTGACAAATGTTTTTAGAATTTAATCTTCAAAGCATGAAGTGTCTTATCAAAGCTCAAAACATCTGACATTTTAGAAATATATTAAATTACTGTAAGTTTAGTGTTATGTTATATGTTTTAATTCGTCTTTAATTGTTGTTATATTTTACAAAGAAAGGGAGTATAATAAAAACTTGGTTTTTATGGGTTACTTTTTTCTTAATTGAATAGTCTTTCGTGTGGTTACAACATGAATTGGGAAAATGCGAGGCAGGTGGGTCCCGAAAATTTAATTTTTTTTTTGGTGGGTCGCGGTCCTGTCAACTTTGGGAACCACTGATCTAGACTATGGATGCGGTTACCGCAAATTCTTGGTATTATTTAATTGAGGAGATTTGTTAGGAGATCACAGTTTGAGAATCACGGTGTTGTCGCAAATCATCGTACATTTATTCGCCTTTATCAGTTATTTACCAGAAGCTCTTGGGAGCGAACAGCGACACCTCAACAGTTGCTTCCTGCTTCTAAAGTGACAGTAAATGTAAGTATAACGTAATATACGTGTATAATTTACTTTAAATTATAAACTTACTTGATTAATATGTTGTAGTTACAAGATGATTCTTCACTGATTTCGTTTCCAAATTATTTTTTTTCGATTCTTAACCGGTCGGGTGCCGGAGCGCAGATGTGCGCTCCCTAGACACGTATTTTTTCGGCCTATTTTACCTACGTTTATGAGTTTTTAAAGCCTATCATTGGTTATATCTCAAGTTTTTGAATGAACGAATGAGTTCTATTTGTCAAGTAACCTCGTTTGCCGCGCAAACCGGACAAAAAATCATTCCAAATGTCGTCTTCGAAGGGGCATGAATTGTGTTATTTATCTGTTGAAAATATTCTTTGATATATTAAGAATGAAAATATTGAAATAAAATATCTTTAGTGTGATTGATTCCATGGTTTTATTCGATAAACATGTGCGTACATTTCTCGACAGTGAATTTCGTTACTTATTTTCATAATTAATGAATAAGTAATTATTGTACAAATAATTATTGAATAAGTAATTATTGAAGTTTGTTCATTAAGAAACCAGAAACTGCAACTTCTTAGCGATTATTGTTGATTTTTACATGAATATAACCATTACAAAATAGTGTCTAAAAAACAGCAATCGTGCGCGAAATTGCGCGGCATCCGACCGGTTAAATAAATATTACATTTGAGGTATAAAAGCAAAGGTACAAATACAAAAAAAAGTCTATTAATAAACATAAATTCTAATTATACATATTGTTAATTAGTAATTAGAATTTATGTTAAATAACTTCTTCAAAGAGAGCAAAATAATTTTGTGGTGACGCAGGGCCCATGGGCTCTGAAACATGTTGATATTTTTCAAGTTCATTTTTATTAATTATAGAATTTATGTGCTTAAATTAGTTTTTTTAGTATAGTTTTTCCGCTACAACACTTCTGTGTAATTTATCTCATAAATCGTTATAAACAGATACATTTTGTTTACTGAATGCTTATTTAGAATGAACTGATAAACATAAATGTATATATATATATATATTATATCTTTAATAGATTTTGTAATATTTTGTTGTGTGATATAATTAATTTATTTTAGACAAAACTTTGTACTATCTACACAACTAGATTTATTTTATCACGAATATAGTTTGCATATGTTGATGGTAAGGACGGCACCTCTCGAAAATCTTGTTAAAATCAGGCCGTAATTCATTTTTTTAGTAAGTTTACAAGTTTATATTTATACTAACTATAAACCGTCAAAAATGAATACATTTACAGGTTTTCATTTCAGTTTTACATTAATTAGTAGTTATTATATCCTAGCGATTATTGTAATTTATTATCAAAATGCATATTTTTTTGTATCTGAATCATTAATTTTATAAAATATTAACTGTTCGTACTCGGTGTTGCACGGGTTAAGGATTAAGTTAAAAATAAGTTTGTGGGAAGAAACAATGTTTCAAGTGTTGCAAAGGCTTTAAAAAAACAGTGTCTCCATTTCACCTGGGCCGGGATGGATGGGATGTCCAGGGGGAAATGTGGCCTATGTTTTCCATTGGGTCCTTAAGGCGGCACATTCATTGCAAATGCATATTTCGGCGTTTTTTTTACAAAAATGTGGGTTTTTATTATTCATTTATATCAGAATGTATACTCTAGACTGCAATTTTTAGGGCACTAACTTAGATAGAACCTTTGTTGCTATACAAAAGTAATAAACTGGACATTCTTTATAATAATTAATAAAATATAAGCCTTAATCGACAGGCCGCGGCCAAAAAATCGTTTTTAGTGTTCTAGGCGGTATTAATTTTTTATATGTACGCATAATATGTTTTTTTTATACATATAAAGTATACTTCATTATCTAGAACTTTCACTCAGGAAATCAAGAAATATTCAATATTAATAAAGTTATAATGTTTTAAATTTGCAAGAAATGTTTACGTTTTTTGATGATTTTAAAACGATATTTATTTATATAAAGGATTTTAAATAGCATATTCTATTTATTTACGTATTTTGAGGCTTTACTCACTCAATAACAGTTAGTTTTTTTAATAAAAATACCTTAATTAATATTTAAAAATAAAAATTCCAAAGTATAAAATGTGTCAATAAATGACCTAATTATAAAACAGAATTTCGTTGCCAGCGGTGTCATAAATGCATTTGCAGTGAATGTCCAGCCTTAAGAAAAAGTGTTCAAAATTTTGAAAAATCTATCAAACGGTATGGATTTGTACAGAGAATATACCAAGGGGAGAGGGTAGTTTAAAGGGGAGGGGAAAATGTGGCCAATGTTTTCCGCCGAGTCCTAAAGACTAGTATCCAAAATTCGGGTCAGACGGGTCAAATGGTGTAGATGTGTATTAAAAATATATAGGGGGAGGGGGTGGGATAAAGAAGGAGGGGGTAAATGCCACATATGTTGTTACCCACCCGGTCCTAAAGAATAAGTATGCCAATTTTGAGTCATATCGGTCAAACAGTATAGATTCGTATAGAAAATATATCAATGGGAAAGGGTTGGGTAAAGGAGGAGGGGGGAAATGTCATCTACGTCACCCGCTGGGCCTTAAATAATAAGTATGCAAAATTTGGTTCGGATCGGTCTAACGGTAGGTATAGATTTGCGTGGAAAATATATTAGTAGGAGGGCTAAAGGAGGAGGGAGGAAATTTCGCCTATGTAACCCCCCGGGTCCTAAAGAGTAAGTATGCAAAATTTAGGTCAGATCGAACAAACGGTATGGCAGCGCACAAAAGATGAATAAATAAATAAACTTTGATTTTTATATATGAAATAGGTATGTCGGAAATTTTTATTCTTGATAATTCTTTAATAAAAATATTTTTGATCAACGTGCAATCATTTTCGATAAATGCACATTGATAAAGATCACTATTACATAGAGAATTCAATGTATTTCGGCCGCGGATTGCGGCTGTGTAAATATCGCCATCTAGCGAAGCGTAGTCATAGTAGCCCTTGTGACGGACATTACTCTTTTTATAACGACCTGATTTACGCATACTTATACATGTATAATTTAGAGTTATTGTCTCAATCAAAACATTCATTAGTTCTCAATCGCTTATTTTCAGAGCTATCAACGGGAAAAGCTGTTTGAGAATTTCAACGGCAACAGATCGGTACAAAATTATCTCACCGCGTTACTTTTTGGCCCCATTCGGTTACGATGCATCGCCGTCGTATTTATAGCTATAACAAATGTATTTATAATTTGAAACGGATCAAAGTCAGACAGTATATTAAGCAATTAAAACACAGTGAAGACATTAAATTTACTTTAATTTTTTAAAGTAATTCAGTTAACAGCTGACACTGAAAAAACCGACAACTTGTTATTACGCTTGAGTACCTACCTACGTAACAAATTTCGAATATTTTTATCTTAATCCTTATTTCTGTTCTGTTCTGTTATCTATTCTGGTAAGTTAAGATTAAGTACAGCTTATTGATATTAGTCATATTGTTAACAATGTATAATTAAATAACACTTTATATATTGTGGCCTTTATGTATTGCAGTTTTTAGATTTTGATCTAAACACTGCGATACGTCAAGTAGACAGACATCTGAGAATAAGACATAATCCTTGTTTTATTGTCAGATGTCGGCCTAGTCAAAGCCATTAGAAAGTTTGATAAACATATCGACAAATCATATATAGAAATGTCTCTTGTCTCTTATAATATTCACATTTTCATGATAAATTTAAAGTATTTTCAAGATTTCTTTGTACATACGAGTGTTATGCAACTGCAAATCCTTGCTTTCTCCCTTATTCTCGGGTTAACAACATCGTTATAATATCCTAAGATAAAATATATAAAAATACGGAACCTAGTGTTGTAGGGAGGAATATTGACCTGTGACGTCACGCGTCCGCATAGGGCCGGCCGCACTTTGGATACGAATTATTACGTACGTATTCATACAATTACTTTCGTACGTATTGGAGGGCGCACACTGATTGCGTCTTGCGTTGTCACGATCAGTTACTTTACGCATTTCTCCAATGACGTTTGTGCCAAATGAATAATTTGTATCTTCTGGAAAACTCTATTATGGCAGACTTAAATAATATTATTTATTGAATTGGCGTTAACTTTGTGGAATGACATTATAATTATATATAAATAAATAGATTACTTGTCTAAGACCACTAATGAGTTTAAGATGATTACACAACTAGTTTCGACAACTACCGATGTTGTCATCAACGGGTGATGATTTAAACTGGCCCATCATCACCCTAAATCATCACCCGTTGATGACAACATCGGTAGTTGTCGAAACTAGTTGTGTAATCATCTTAAACTCATTAGTGGTCTTAGACAAGTAATCTATTTATTTATATATGACTTAAATAATGACAAATTACATGACTATCTATCTAATAGATTCACAAATGCTGGAGAGAATCGAAGTGCAACGAGAGTTCATAACATCGGAGAAATATTCAAAAGTTTTTTTGTTCGAATTGTACCTCGTTAAACCATTCTTCATTAAACCTTCATTAAACCAAATTATTTAACTTAGGGGTATTTTTTTAGTTCTTTAGAGATTCTCCGGCATAATCTGCGCTGATGGTCACGTAGTTGAATCACTTCGGTCACACAAACATTTGTGGTCATGTGTCAAATTGATAAAATTTTCAATATCCATCGTACGAAATCGCAAAAATTTCCGAACAAATCCGGATCGGTCGGACGTCGCATCTACACGAGCGTACACGCATACTAAATCGTGTACAGTGTGCGATGTTCAGTACTACTTCGAAGGTCAGGAATGTACTTGCGTATTCGTACGTATACGTACTACTCAATTTCGTACGAAAACGCATCCAGTGTGCGGCCGGCGTAGGAGGGCGATGTACACCGGGTACGAGAGATGACGTCACGCAAAATTATTCATGCTCAGCGAAAATTTAAAATTCTGTAACTTCATTAATTTTAGATATCTTTATTTTACTTTCACACTTTTGTTAAATTTCACTCAACTTTCATTCCCATTCATTAAAAAAATAGTAAACTTTCCATTTGGTGGCGCGACTCTGGCATGTAGCCTGAGCCGCACGCTGATCGACGTGTCACACTCGGCTGCGCGCACCTCATTGACGGCTAGTCAGTGTTGTTGTTGTAATTGCAGCAAGTTACGGAGGACATTCGAAGTTAGGATAGTTGATTCTTCACGCCACAATTGAGCAAATTTACAATGTTTTATTTAAAACTGTCTAAAGATGTCTCGTCTGTCTGTTTCGATGTCTCGAAAAGTTCGCAGCCTAGATAGAAAATATTCTTAACACGCTAGGTGAAATATTAACAGTTAAGGAGATAAACGACAAATTTTCTCAATATTTACGATTTATTTTATGAAAAACATTGGAGTATCCTGGAAGTAATTTATATCGAAAATTTAAAATTCATTCGTCTCGAAACAATACATGAAAACCCTGCAGAAATAAGAACCAGTTTTTTAAAAAGATTTAATAATTTTATAATTTGACTTGCATCAAATCAAATAATTTTTTAATATTCGACATAAAAATATGTTACTTTCACGATACTCCAATTGTTTTGTGCACAATAACCATTGGAAAAAAGATTCAATTTAATGTCAACTGGTGAAATTTCAACCAAATTGTAAAAAATATTTTCTATTCAAAATTAAATTTTTCACAATCGATATAAGTTACTGTAATGATGTTTCAACATTTGCAAAAAATAAGTCAGAAATATTGAAAAAAATATTACTGCATATCTCCATAACTCTTGGTATTAAGTCATGGCTGCTTGAACATTTTAGACTCGTAACATAGTCAGGAATCTACCTGCCAAGTTTCTGCTGCTAGCTCTGGTACACCCTGTATAGTGAAGACGTACATAGGTAATTTTCGTGATTATTATTTTTTTTTTTAATTTTGTTCTTTTATTTCAGAATTTTATTTTATCTTGCATGTACAGAATGACTTTTAAAATTATTAAAAAAAAAAAAAAAAATTTTCCCCATACACAGCCTTGTCGTAGTTACCGCACTGATAAAAGGTGATAATATAATTATAATTCCGATGCAATAAATTTTGCGTATTCCGATATTAAATAAAAGATAAACTGAAGATAAATAAAGATACAAGTCATGCGAAAACTGAAAAAATAACGTTTTTATATATTTAGTAATGATAATTATTCTGATAAATATTTTTAAATAGCGTACCAGTGACCCCCAGCGACGTATTTGGTTGAAAAATATTTCAGATATGATTTTTATCGAGGCACTGCGTATTGTATCTTAAATATGATGACGCGTCTTGATTAAATCGCTGAAATTAGGAATTTAGTATAAGTTTTTGATTTTTTTGTATTTAAAAAAGTTGTCAACTAAGTATGTCAAAAGGTTGAAAAAACCACACAACTTCTAAAAGGTGTTTCTAAGTGAAATTAAACTACAATGTGAAAGTCTTTAAAATATCTCTACAAATGGAATAGTTGTGGGACTTTTGAGTGATAGTCCACCGTATGACGTCACTTGACCTAGACGACGCGGCTCATGTTCACTTAGGTCAAAAAAGGAATAAATGGGAATGAAAAGAAGAAGCAAGAAAGAGCGTAATTTGGTAAAAATCACAGGCCAGGCGAGACCACTGTCTTTGCTCTCAAATAATCTATTTCTTTTTTTTCAATTGGTTGAGCAAAACTACAAAAATAAAATTTTCATTGATTTGAAAAACCTGACGATGGAAGGGTTTTTACGAAACACGAAGGTGTAAATAATGAATATAAATAGATTAAACAAATGAATTTTGTTATTTGTTTTAATCTATTTCTGTCATTTTTTTTTATTATTAAGAATATTGATTTGACACGGAATAGTACATGTCAAATCAATATTCTTACTATTCATCTACTACTACTACTGCAAATCAAACTAAGCTAAACGCTTGTGCTATGAAAATATGACTACTTTGCTGGTCTGGAGTGAGACTTCTCCATTGTAAAATCATGTGTAATTATGGTAATAAATAAACATTGAAAAAAAAAAAATCAAATGAATATTTGAACACTGCATGTCTTGTTTGTTACATCTTCTACGAGTTTTCCTACACCTGTTTAATCATTTTAAAGCCCTAGAAATATTATATATATATAGACTATATCTATATATAATATATATATTATTAAACATATTTTTCATTATTATGAACGAGCCCGTAATATTTTTACGAAATAAATAAATGGAATAAAGAGAATACACAATATCCCGAAATAATAAAACACTGAAAACATCGAAATGCGGAAACCTGGAATTCAACCACGGACGCTCTGTGTTTCGCGCACACCTGCGTGTTACCAAACAGTCACTATCCCAACGCGACTTAACGAGTCGTCAATATTTGATAGTTATAATCATTGTCTCTTTGAATTATTAAATTCACATTTATTTATACTTATTTTCCATTTTTCTTCGGCGAAGTAATCGACTATTTTTACAAGAATAATCCAACGAAGCTTTGACCTCTTCCATCGCTTATCCGATTTCCGAACCAATGGAAGTTAGTCTTTGCTAAACTGCCAAATGATTATATTCTTATTAAATCATATTTTTTCATTCTAATATAAGGAACGCTTCTCCCGTAATATTTAATACGAAAACAAATATATGCAAAATAAAGAAGAAATCACAAATATCAAATAATAAAACTGAAAATAAAAATGTAATAACATATAATAAGTGAATTAAATAATTCAGGAAACTATACTATCAAATAGTGACCGACTCTTTAAGAACCTCGCAGGGATAGTGAAATTGAGAACACGCTGTGCCTAGCGAACACAGAGGTCCGTGGTTCGAATCCAGGTTCCAGCATTTAATTTTTCAGTTCTATATTAGTTTTGAGGTATTTGTGTATTTCACAATCTTTTATCTTCAATTTATTTCTTTCGTATTAAATATATATATATTTCAATTATGTAATCTGTATTAGTACGCTATAATAGTATAGTAATTATCTATATATATATTATATATAAGGTCTATATATTTTAGACTCTCGAACAGATCACAACATGATTTTATTGCTTAAAAATGGTCTGTATAACACTATGCACCATGTGGGGTATTTTATTTTTCATGATTTCATCTCAATCTTGCCGAAATTCGACCTCGAAAATTGGCTAACGTGGAAAATGAGCCCGTGTAGATACTATATTCATCTGGTAGTAACAAATAAACAAATATGACGGATGTCGACATCTTTATGTCACTGGGATTGCTCAACAACATGAATAAACAAAGATAACGTTAAATGAAAGTCCATAAAGTAAGTGAACATTAGAAATTTTAAACGCGCCATCTTCACACTTAATTCGTTCATATTTAAACGTGGCACGATCAACTATGCTCGGGGAATCCCCGCGTTTCATATTTTCATTTCGAACTCGGAATACGTCGCGTCAATATTCTTACTATTCTCAAACTAAGCCAAAAGCCTGTGCTATGAAAATGAGACTGGTGTCCTGGAATAGGGCCAACCACCAGATCACTAGGCTAGGTCGCGACCACTACACCAACAAGCTACTCATATAGTAATCTGAACGTAATGTTTTGTTAAATTATACAGGGTTATTTGTAAAACATTAATAACCTCGCAGGTCTATACTCCTGCCTTGATTATGAGTCGAAAATGTTCAAGCTATCATGACCTAATATCAATAGTTATGGAGATATGTGACATCAAAGTTTGCATTTTTTTCTCAATATTTCTGACTTATTTTTTTGTAAAACGTTGGACTATCATTACAGTAACTAATATCAATTACGAAAAATTCATTTGTTTCAATACAAGTTAAATAAAATTATTAAAACCCTGAAAAAATTTCCATTGGAATGTTTTCCAATTGGAATTCGAAGGTTTTTATTTTTTTATTTGACTTGTATTAAAGGGAATGAATTTTTCACACTCGATATAAGTTACTGTAATGATAGTCCAACGTTTTACAAAAAGTAAGTCGGAAATATTGAAAAAAAAATGTAAACTTTGATGTCGCATATCTCCTTAACCATTGATCATTATAGCTTGAACAGTTTTGACTCACAATCACGGCAGGTATATAGTCCTGCGATTTTATTAATGTTCTCCAAATAACCCTGTATATGATTAAAATACACACCTACCGCCACCTGTGGCTGAAAATTTTCTAACGGTCATAATAGCTTGAACATTTCCGACTCATAATCAAGGCAGGAGTATAGTCCTGCGAGGTTATTAATGTTTTCCAAATAACCCTGTACATACAATTTTTAAAATTTCATTATAAATTAAACATTCTAAATAAATGGTAGGTACACAAGTAATTTCGTCTGTTTCTAATCTAAGCCCACAACTTTTGAAATCTTCAGTGTCCGCATTGGTATCGTCGATACTTTTTTATAAATATCACACCAATACACTACAGTAGGTAAGACGGTTTGGATAATATTAGGTCCTTACATATGAAATTGACGTTTAGTATGGGAGGAACATAAAGCCGATTTTTTTTATTATAATATATTTATTTAATCAAAGTATGTACCATTGCTATCTATGCACTTTTGCCATCTCATAGGTAGTTCATCGATCCCTTTACTATAAAAACCATTCGGACGGGAATCAATAAAATCTTTGAAGGCGGTTTTGACTGCCCCATCGGAGTTGAATTTTTTCCTTTGCAAGAAGTTATCCAAATTTCGAAAAAAATGGTAATCTGTTGGGGCAAGGACCGGAGAGCACGGTGGATGTCTTAGACATTCCAATTGAAGCTCCTCTAATTTGGTAGCCGTCTGTTGTGCAGTGTGTAGTCTAGCGTTATCATGAAGCAGCAGTGGCCTAGAGCGATTAACCAGCCTCGGTTGTTTAGCAGCTAGCTTTTCCATCATGGTTTGCAGTTGCTGACAATAGACATCTGCCGTAATCGTCTGGCCAGATTTAAGAAAGCTGTAGTGAACGACACCAGCACTAGTCCACCAAACGCTCACAAGTAACTTTTTTGGAGTCAATTTTCGCTTGGGGCATGGTTTGGCTGGTTCGGCAGGGTTCAGCCATTGCGATGAGCGCTTCCGATTATCGTACAGGATCCACTTTTCATCACAGGTAATGATTCGATTTAAAATCCCTTCATTATTGTGCCGGTTGAGTAATGCAACGCAGCAGTCAACGCGCGTTTGTTGATTTGCTTCACTCAATTCGTGAGGTACCCACCTTTCAAGCTTTTTCACCTTACCAATTTGCTTCAAGTGGATTAAAACAGTTTTATCACTAACACCGCAGCCTGCAGCTAACTCGGATGTGGTTTGCGATGGATCCGCTTCCACAATAGCCTTCAATTCTTCATTATCAACTTTGGTCTCCGGCCGTCCACGGGGCTTGTTCTGCAGGTCGAAATTTCCAGAACGAAAACGTTGGAACCAAAAACGCACTGTGTTTTCTTTTGCGGCACCGTCGCCATACACATCATTAATCCTTCGAGCCGTTTCTGCAGCACTGGTGCCACGGTGGAACTCGTACTCGTAAATAACGCGATATTTCAAGTTTTTCATTTTGTAAACTGAGTGACGCAAAGAAAAAAAAAATTGAGGAAAAAACAAATGAATTATAATTTTCAAAACACAAATACCTGAGTAAATAGCTGTATAAATTTGGATTTGGAATTCCTAACCAAAGAGAAGATATTTGAGATCAAATTTGCCAGTACGGCAAAACGCCAATTTCATATGTAAGGACCTAATATGTTGCTTTCACGATACTCCAATTGTTTTGTGCACAATAACCATTGAAAAAAAGATTCAATTTAATGTCAACTGGTGAAATTTCAACCAAATTGTAAAAAATATTTTCTATTCAAAATTAAATTTTTCACAATCGATATAAGTTACTGTAATGATATTTCAACATTTGCAAAAAATAAGTCAGAAATATTGAAAAAAATATTATTGCATATCTCCATAACTCTTGATATTAGGTCATGGTTGCTTGAACATTTTAGACTCGTAACATAGTCAGGAATCTACCTGCCAAGTTTCTGCTGCTAGCTCTGGTACACCCTGTATAGTGAAGACGTACATAGGTAATTTTCGTGATTATTTTTTTTTTTTTAATTATGTTCTTTTATTTCAAAATTTTATTTTATCTTGCATGTACAGAATGACTTTTAAAATTATTAAAAAAAAAAAAAAAAATTTTCCCCATACACAGCCTTGTCGTAGTTACCGCACTGATAAAAGGTGATAATATAATTATAATTCCGATGCAATAAATTTTGCGTATTCCGATATTAAATAAAAGATAAACTGAAGATAAATAAATATACAAGTCATGCGAAAACTGAAAAAATAACGTTTTTATATATTTAGTAATGATAATTATTCTGATAAATATTTTTAAATGGCGTACCAGTGACCCCCAGCGACGTATTTGGTTGAAAAATATGGCAGATATGATTTTTATCGAGGCACTGCGTATTGTATCTTAAATATGATGATGCGTCTTGATTAAATCGCTGAAATTAGGAATTTAGAATAAGTTTTTGATTTTTTTGTATTTAAAAAAGTTGTCAACTAAGTATGTCAAAAGATTGAAAAAACCACACAACTTCTAAAAGGTGTTTCTAAGTGAAATTAAACTAAAATGTGAAAGAGTCTTTAAAATATCTCTACAAATGGAATAGTTGTGGGACTTTTGAGTGATAGTCCACCGTATGACGTCACTTGACCTAGACGACGCGGCTCATGTTCACTTAGGTCAAAAAAGGAATAAATGGGAATGAAAAGAAGAAGCAAGAAATAGCGTAATTTGGTAAAAATCACAGGCCAGGCGAGACCACTGTCTTTCCGCTCTCAAATAATCTATTTCTTTTTTTTCAATTGGTTGAGCGAAACTACAAAAATAAAATTTTCATTGAGTTGAAAAACCTGACGGTGGAAGGGTTTTTACGAAACACGAAGGTGTAATTAATGAATATAAATAGATTAAACAAATGAATTTTGTTGTTTGTTTTAATCTATTTCTGTAATTTTTTTTGATTATTAAGAATATTGATTTGACTCGGAATAGTACATGTCAAATCAATATTCTTACTATTCATCTACTACTACTACTACTACAAATCAAACTAAGCTACAAGTTTGTGTTTACTGGGGTATCATGCCGTGTTGTTACGACCTTTCGGGCCGACGTTTCGACGAGCACAAACGGGCATGCAAACTCGGTCATCCAGAAAAATCAGCACTGGCTGAGCATTTTCTGGATACCGGCCATCATTTTGCATTCGAACCGAAAATCCTTGGAAAGCCTAAGAGTCACCATGCGCGTCTTAACAAGGAAGCACTAGAAATCTACAAGCATCCGATAAACATTAATAGAGATGATGGTCTCAAATTAAAAACATCTTGGTATCCGGCGCTTCAAAGTCATTCTCGTCGCAGACTCCGCAGAGATAGTGATCAGACAACAGATGAATCATACATACAACACAATACAACACATCATGACTTCGGCACGGTATTGCAAGCCGATACTTAACCACAACACCAACATTCAAGACAACACATCAGCCCTGATGATGGACCCTGCAATGGGATCCGAAACGTCGGCCCGAAAGGTCGTAACAACACGGCATAATACCCCAGTAAACACAAACTTGAAGATTCTGAGTGGCCGTGAAAACCTAAGAACATTCTTATTCCAAACTAAGCTAAACGCTTGTGCTATGAAAATAGGACTACCTTGCTGGTCTGGAATGAGACTTCTCCATTGTAAAATCATGTGTAATTGTGGTAATAAATAAACATTTAAAAAAAAAAAAATCATATGAATATTTAAACACTGCATGTCTTGTTTGTTACATCTCCTACGAGTTTTCCTACACCTGTTTAATCATTTGAAAGCCCTAGAAATATATATATATATATGTATATATATATATATATATATATATATTATATATATATATTAATATATATATATATATACATGTGCGGTATTTTTATTTTTCATGATGTCATCTCAATCTTGCCGAAATTCGACCTCGAAAATTGGCTAACGTGGAAAATGAGCCCGTGTAGATACTATATTCATCTGGCAGTAACAAATAAACAAACATGACGGATGTCGACATCTTTATGACACTGGGATTGCTTAACAACATGAATAAACAAAGATAACGTCAAATGAAAGTCCATAAAGTAAGTGAATATTAGAAATTTTAAACGCGCCATCTTCACACTTAATTCGTTCATATTTAAACGTGGCACGAACAACTATGCTCGCGGAATCCCTAACTAACTAACTAACTAACCATCACGCCGTTTCCCTGCAGGGGTAGGCAGAGAGGATTGAACGCCACACTCTTCTATCCTGGCACACCACTTTTGCTTCGGCCACATTCATACATCTTCTCATACACGTTCTACGATTGTTGCGGCTTTTAACAGGGCCATCCTCAAATACTTGTAGTACCTGATCGTGCCAGGTCTTTCGCGGACGCCCTCTATTCCTGTTGCCTTCAACATTCGCCTCATATATTTTCTTAACCATCCTTTCCTCGTTCATACGTTCCACATGACCAAACCATCTCAGCACTCCTTTCTTTATTCTATCTACCACACTACAGCCAGCATTGCATTCACTTCTAATTTGTTCATTCCTCACTCTATCGACCAAAGATTTTCCACACAAGCGTCTTAGTGACCGCATTTCAACCGCATTCAGTCTACTTTCATTCCTCTTTTGCCAATTCCAGGCTTCACTTCCATACATAAGGGTTGGCACTAGAACGCCATTATGTACCGCTAGTCTTGCTTCTTTTGACAGATTCTTATTGGCCATAATTGCATTTAGTGCACCATTAACTTTGTTTCCCGCAGTTACTCTCCTTTCGATATCATTCTCAGCCTTGCCGTCTCTACTAAACATACTTCCCAAATACACAAACTCGTTCACTTGTTCTAAGCATTCGTTGTTTATAATTACATCACACTTAGTCACTCTTTCGTCTCTCTCGAATACCATCACTTTCGATTTGCTGACATTCATCAGAAGTTCACTCTGCATGCATACATCGGACATCCTGGATACCAAGCACTGCAGATCAGCTTCACTGTTAGCCACTAATACTGCATCGTCTGCGTATAGCAGACAGGATATGGTGAGTCCGTCCATTTTCGCTCCAACTTCTAGATCCTTCAGTTCTTTCATACAATTATCCATATACAGGTTGAAAAGCCATGGTGACATTACGCATCCCTGTTTGACACCTTTTGTAATATCAAACCATGATGTGAATGTCCCATTAATTCTCACGCAAGCACTACTTCCTTCGTACAGGGATGCAATTGCCTGTATGAGTTTACTCTTCACCCCATATTCAGACAAAACCTTCCATAACTTTCGTCTTATCACTCTGTCATACGCTTTTTGGAGATCCACAAAGGCACAAAAAAGTTTTTGGTTCTTTGCCAAAAACTTTTCGGTCATCTGGCGCAGTGAGAAAATCTGGTCCATGCATCCTCTTCCACTCATGAAGGCTCCTTGTACATCCCACACTTTTTCTTTCGTTGTCAACCTCACTCTTTCTATCAAAATTCTCGCATACAGTTTGCCAACAGAGCTCAATAGGCTAATGGCCCGATAATTCGCGCAGTCCATTCGCGACCCTTTTCCTTTGTATAGAGGCATCCGCGCGGCGGAATCCCCGCGTTTCATATTTTCATTTCGAACTCGGAATACGTCGCGTCAATATTCTTACTATTCTCAAACTAAGCCAAAAGCCTGTGCTATGAAAATGAGACTGGCGTCCTGGAATAGGGCCAACCACCAGATCACTAGGCTAGGTCGCGACCACTACACCAACAAGCTACTCATATAGTAATCTGAACGTAATGTTTTGTTAAATTATACAGGGTTATTTGTAAAACATTAATAACCTCGCAGGTCTATACTCCTGCCTTGATTATGAGTCGAAAATGTTCAAGCTATCATGACCTAATATCAATAGTTATGGAGATATGCGACATCAAAGTTTGCATTTTTTTCTCAATATTTCTGACTTATTTTTTTTGTAAAACGTTGGACTATCATTACAGTAACTAATATCAATTACGAAAAATTCATTTGTTTCAATACAAGTTAAATAAAATTATTAAAACCCTGAAAAAATTTCAATTGGAATGTTTTCCAATTGGAATTCGAAGGTTTTTATTTTTTTATTTGACTTGTATTAAAGGCAATGAATTTTTCACACTCGATATAAGTTACTGTAATGATAGTCCAACGTTTTACAAAAAGTAAGTCGGAAAAATTGAAAAAAAATGTAAACTTTGATGTCGCATATCTCCTTAACCATTGATATTAGGTCATAATAGCTTGAACATTTTCGACTCATAATCAAGGCAGGAGTATAGTCCTGCGAGGTTATTAATGTTTTCCAAATAACCCTGTACATACAATTTTTAAAATTTCATTATAAATTAAACATTCTAAATAAATAGTAGGTACACAAGTAATTTCGTCTGTTTCTAATCTAAGCCCACAACTTTTGAAAGCTTAAGTGTCCCCATTGGTATCATCGATACTTTTTTATAAATATCACACCGATACACTACAGTAGGTAAGACGGTTTGGATAATATGACATTGAGTTCGGCGGACTTTAGCAGATAACGGGTAATACAGGTACAAAAAATGTGTAAATAAAACGTTAAAATATAAGGTATCGGGTTATATTTTTAAACAGGTAAAATACATACAATTCAGATTTGTTACTATAACGTAAATGACAGGATTATTTGTAGAGCTTCAAGGCGTTTGGCGGAAGAAATGACCCGCGAAAAGCGTCTGGCAATCATTAATATGAGTGTATAGTACTGTCCCGCTAACCATATTAAAAAATTACGTTTTGCTTACACATTTCAAAGACGCGACATCGAACCTCCCCCCCTCCCACACACTGAAACCACATTGGCAAAAACGTCAAGTTGCTCACATCTGTTTGCTAGTCTAGGAAGCCTTTGCAGTGGGGAATTAAAGAAGTAGTTAGTTGCTGCAGTTTCCGCGGCAAAACCTGCATGACTTCTAGTTATGCGAGACGGTTACCATAGTGTAGGTACATCTACAGAAAACATTGCGGGTTTGATACTACGACGTGTCTGGCGGTCGCTGGCTCTTTGGCCCGAATTCAGAGTCAATACTTAGATGATTTAAGGTAGTCTTTTTTTTTTTTTAATTTAATGTTTTGTCACCCAGTAAAAGGATGTTATTGCCAAAAACTAGTCAATAGGTCATCGACATAAACATTACAGCTCAATGCAATTACTCTCTAAAAATCGTAGTAACACTTTCAATACTTCCCGTCGGCAGTCTGTAAGCAAGAGCTGGATATTTGTAGGGAAAGGGGCATTAAGATCTGCAAGATCCTGGAGTAGGGACTGAGTACCGACATTTAAAATGCAATTGAAAAACAAGTGGTTCAAATCCTCCTTCTCTTGTCCACACTCACAGATTGAGGAGTTAAGAACATGAATTTTTGCAAGGTGTAAGCGGATAGAGCAATGACCCAGACGCATTCGGCAAACCATTGAAGTCTCCCTAAGTTAAGGTAGTCTTTAAAAGTGTTATTTTGTACTGAAAATTAGTGTATAAGCCAGTTGAATCCCCACGTGAAATGTAGTCTACAAGGCAGGGATGTTATGGAACTCCGTAACCGTAACCGAAACTATCGGATATCCGAAATAAAAAAATATCAGTAACCGTAACCGAAACCGATATAAAAGTTTCGGATAGTTTCAGAGTCTAAGGGCTTGTTCAGACACAGCGGGAACCGTTCAGTTTCAGAATCGCGTTTCAAAACACGCGATTTGTGTCATCTGTTCACACAGCCGCGGTTAATAAGCGATTTGTGCGCGCGAAAATAAACGTCAGTTTGACAGTTCTGGTGCCGTTCTCCATCTTTGAATATCAGAGATATATTCGCTCATTACTTTGTTAACGACGGCCGTCTTCCATGGCAAGACACATAAATATCATTCTGTCAGTTCATTTTGGGTGAATAAATACCTACTTCTCTAAAATACTCTTTTTTTTCCACCATTTCCAAATATCTCCACCAACTCCTGCCAAGCTTGGTTCTTGGCATATTTGAGTAATCCTCACACTATTACAGGTCTTTTCTACCATATTACAGGTCTTTTCTCCACTTCATTAATAAAAAATTCAATGTCAAAGCGATCCATAACCATAGAAAAGAGAATATAATCCACGCGTGCTCCTGTTGTGACATGGAACCGTGCGGTGCCCGCAACGCGACTGAACGCTCTCGTAAGGCCCCATAGTAATAGGATCGTGCGGGCGCCGTGCGGGTCTATTTTCTAGCGGTTGGGTTGCGGGCACCGCAGCGGTTGACTAACCGCACGGTTGTGTCTGAACGATCACATACAAACCTAGGTAAATGAGACCCGCACGGATTTCATGCGATTCTGAAACGGCACGGTTCCCGCTGTGTCTGAACAAGCCCTAAATCTAAATGACAGGTTACGAGTTACGACAGATTTTTGTTTGTTTTCCCCGGCCGGGCCGTCACCTGTCAGCTGTCACACAAGCCGCGCGTGACTCTTGAAATAATATATAATAATAATTTAAAAAGTATAATTTACCTTTGCACAATTTTGACTATTAAAACTACAATTAAGGTTAAAGTTTATTAATAAACATTTTGTAACGGTTTCATTACTGACAAAATTCATTAAGATTACACTAAAAGTGTTATTACTACCAAGATTTTATTACAATTTTAGATTTTACTCTTTATCTTTAATACTCAAGCAATTCTTATGAAGACTGACTGAAAAAATTCTGACTGTGAAGCAATGCTTATGAAGACTGACAAATGACTGACAAAATGACATAAATTACTGTATTTTCGCAAATTGTAATAATTCCTATGAAAATATTGAATAATATTAATAGAAATAATAATATTATTTTTGTTTATTATAATTTTGTTTTTGTATTTTTAAGTACATACCTCCACAGGTACCCACATAACATTTAAAGTGGACAGTTATAGTTATTTATTTGACTGATTTTAAAAACAAATGATAACATAGACTAGAAATAAAAGTCAAATCTTGCTACAGTTGCCGGCAAACTTCTTGAAATTCTTTGGCATAGTGGGGGAATGCGCAGAAGACAAAATTTGGGTCTCGTTGGTGGAATGGTACATGCGCAAACTTCCCCCCACTACGCCGTAAAATTTCAAGATGTTTGCCGGCTACTGTATTTGTTTTTATTTTTATAATTTTAAAATTCTGATATCCGTAACCGAAATTATCCGAAACTAGCGGATAATCCAAAATAATTTCATATCCGTAACCGTATCCGAAACCGGTACGATATTATTCCTATATCCGTATCCATATCCAGATCCGAGATTTCATATCCATAACATCCCTGCTACAAGGTCGTCGCTGAATTGACTACGTGGCCGTAGCCGCGTAGCGGGAAAATGACCCACGCGTTATCTCGCGCTCCACTCGGCGAGTCTCAATCTAAATAATAGATAGCCCAATTGAAAGCGTCACGCCGTGTTGCGTCGTCAAGCGTTTCGTGTCATCGGATTTCATAAACATCTGCCATTATCCCACATGCAGATATAATAACAGCCGTACGTTCATCGGCGTCCTCGACCCTGAGGGCGTCGCCAACTACATCGTCACGCGTCGTAGCCGTGAGAGGTACCTAAACGAAAACACTGGAAATGAATTATCGATTTATTAATTATTTTAATAAATTCACAGTCACTGGACACGAATTAAATTCAAGTACTGTTCTTTAATTCACACTTTTTCGCAATTAATCACTCATTTATGAAATACTTCATTATCGCTTGCTATAATATTCTTTAGGTGGTTTGGAGATGCTTAAGGCGATCGTCTAGCAGAGTGAGCAAATTTCACAATTTTTTCTCATATCTTCTCTTGCGTTTTTTATCACATTTTTGTAGGGAAATATCTCATTTTAAAATTTATTCATCAGGTTACATATATTTTAAATACGAATATCTTATTAAGATAAACGTTTGCTTTGTAATATGATTGAATAAAAAAGACATCTCAACAGGCCATTCAGTCATAAAACACCCACAAAGTGGAGCAATTTTCTTCATTTTTAAAACATCGAAAGTTTTGTAATTTATTAATCAATTATATAATTTAATTCGTGAAATTTTAACAAAATATTCGTATTTAAAATAAACGTAATTGATGAATAAATTTTAAAATGAGATATTTCCATACAAAAATGTGATAAAAAACGCAAGAGAAGATATGAGAAAAAATTGCGAAATTTGCTCACTCTGCTAGACGATCGCCTTAAGAGCAATTGCTTTCTCGGGTCACCACCGTCATGCGACGGAAAAGCTCCAAAGGCGTAGAATATTTGATGATTTATTATCTCGATAAAACAAGTACAAAATATACATGAGTATGATTATAAAGACAATGATAGATACTCTAAGGACCACAGCCTCCGGCCACCCGCCGGAGGTCTACGAAGGATTGACATGCTCGCCTAGGGTGTGTGACTCTTTTTATATGATCTACGAACAAAGGAGTCTTCTGTGTGAGTGTGAAGAAATCGTCCGAAATGCTGATGGTGCAATGACCTGCCGGTCGCGCGGGTCTTGCTCGTGCCTCTATTTGCTTATGTGGTTTTCCTTGCCACTGTGTGTGTGTGGCCTAGATTGGTGGTTTTCTGCATTGTGGTATGAATTCCACAATTCTATTTAATAGGCATGATGGTTGATTTTAAATAACATTCTATATTGTAGGTACACGTCTACTATTACCGAAAATAACATTATTTCAGTAATAAATTAAGTTTTTACCCAAAAGATTGCATTTTCATCTACATATTTTTAATTTCGCGCAAAAACACCCGCAGCTGTCATTCGTGACGTCAAGCCTCGGTAAACATTGCATTGTGTCTATGGCAACGGTTCAAAGACACGGTGATGGGTACTGAGGCGTGACGTCATTCGCTCTGACTGGTGTTTCAGTCAAAATGGCGGATTGCCCAATTTTATACTTTTGTTTAATTGAAAATCTTATTAATCTCAATGTGTATTTTAAAACTGAATAATTTTTTAGAATCCATTCAAAATATTTTCTTCTCTAAAATCACATATTCTTTAATACTTTTCACCATGCCTATTGTCTCACGTACCTAAGTACTTCGCCCGATATTTGTCGCTTCAATAAATTTACGCGTTGGTAACAACTGTCGCTACGGCTTTATCGTAGGTTAAGTCGCGTCGTATAAAGGTCAAAACGATCATCGGCGGCACTGGCTCCGCCTTTTATACGAAACACTTCGGTTTTTCGAACCTTTATATACATTACTAGTGTAGAATAATACTTGTGTAGTAATTGCGAGAATGTCCCCGTCGCTTCCACATTACTCCAGACATTTCACGAGTTTTGTAGGGAGTCCTAGAATGTGAATGGCATGGTCGAGAGATTTCGATCGCGTTGTTGTCGATTGAGAGGCTCTGACAGCGCGCAATCATCTCGTTATAATATTATAAAACAGTGATGGCTAACCTACGACACGCGAGTCAGAGGTGACACGCAAAAATATATTTTGGATGACACGCGCTGTTACGTACGGTCATCACCCTAGAGCAGTCAACGCGCACTGCGTTTATTTCGTTCGCGTTGGAAAGCTTTTGGATGTAAACTTAAATTTTTTAAGGCAAGATGTAGATACTAAAACATAAAAGTATTTTCTTCGCGTTAAAAAGTATTTCGAGAACGCCAGAAAACTGCAGATAAAAAATTGCAAGGGCGTAGAAAAAAAATAAAGGGCAGCACTTGTGACTTGACCATTTCGGGGAAAGATTTAATAAATTTAGAAGCCTAAATAGACAATTAAAGTAATTAAGTATCCGGATGTAGCAGTCTACAGTAATTTGGAATTAAATGTTTTCCAATGGATGCAAATTGATAATTTAGAGATGCAACTTGCAGAAATCCAAGATAGAATCTGGGCTCAAGTGTTTGTCATCTTGAAGTTGAATCTCTAAAGAAATGGTTTACATTGTCTTCTTTCTTCTTCATCTTCTTCTTTAGCCTTCATTTCTCCACTGCTGCATATAAGCCTCTTCCATACGCTTCCGTTATTCTCTGTCATTTGAGTTTTATAGCCATTTCTTCCCCCCCTCTAAACACGGCGGCTATATCGTGGGCCCATCTCTTTTGAGGTATTCCTACGCCTCTCTTATTCTCTTAAGGTGTCCACTTCAGGACTCTAGAAGTCCATATTGTGGCGTCCTGCTTTTCAACATGCCCTTTCCATTGTTATTTTGACTTCACTACACTATCTATGACATCCACTACTCTGGTTCTGTGCCTTATTTCATAATTTCTTATTTCTTCTTTCAAGCTTATACCAAGCGTGGATCTCTCCATGGATCGTTGCGTGTATTTGAGTTTTTCTACATTTGTCTTTGTTGTATGTGCCATCGTCTCCAGTACACACGTCATCACTGGCAGTATGCACTATTCAAAGGATTTTCTTTTTAAACTAACTGGGATCTCTGCTTTCAAAAATATGTTTAAGTTTCCCAAAAGCAGACCGGCTCATTCCTATTCGTCTTAGCAATTCCGATGTTTGGTTTTCTTTAACCATTTTAATCTTGTGTCCCAGATATATATATATTATATATATAGTTATATATAATATATATTCATCTAGTATTTCAATTTATTGGTATTAATTCTGAACTCTCTGGACTAAATTTTATTGTTTTCTTAATGTAATAAGACCAAATTTTCGAAGAAAGCAAACACTCGGTGCTGAGACATTATAATTAAATAAATAAATCTCGCATTCCCGTTACATGCTGCACAACTTCCGTTACAATGAAAATTTAACCCTCAACGCGCCAAAAGAAGATAACTTCAAAAATTATTTATCAAGTAAGACAATTGCAGACCAAGTCTTTGGTCTTCAGTTGTCGGACTATTTTTTGTGTTTTTCTCAAAAATATTTAAGTGGAGCTCGGTATACTTATTTGTATTTACGCACTCTTCATGACGTTTATTGACTCCTGAGTGACTTATCGTATCGTGCTCCAGCCGCTGCAGCATGGTCTGGAGCCGGCCCTCCTCCGCGCCCTTCCCCGCCGTGTACCACCGCTTCAGCGGGCGCCAGCCCAAGGATGGCGGACCCGCCAGACGGTACCGGGTGCAGGACGTCAGCGACGAGCTGGCGCCGAAGGTAGCCAGCTTCATGGTGAAGGACTTCATCGCCAACGAGCCCATGTGCAGAGGACTCGGTAAGCGACACCTGCGTGTTTTTTACTATTCTCGTTACTATTCTCGTACGTTAGAGACTCGATTATGCGTGCCTCAGTTATACGTATATTCATTATCAACCGCGATCAAATAACTAATCCGTGCGTGCACCGACATGTCGCAACTGTGTTTAAGCCCCGCGCGATCACTGTCCACGCGTTTCGTTATTGTTTTTGACAGTTATGTAGATACAATCATTACCAGAGTCGTATTATCGTTTAAAGATAAAATAATTATTATTGTGTAGGTACTTCCACGATAAGCGATATTAAGAAAAATGCTGATTCAATCTTGAAATACACTTAATAAACATTGATTTTGGTTGATAAGTTTAATTCGTTTTTGTTATTTTTTTTAATAAACACCTAGAAGTATGTGTACGTAAGGTAAGCTATCTTTCTAGAATTAATAATACACACGCACAAAAATTGCCTTATTATCCGGATTTTCGATTACGCCAACAAATAGTCCGGTTAATCGAGTCTCTACTGTACGTGAATTATGTAATTTAGGTAGAATCTCAATGTGAGATACATTGTCAAATTAAAGTACGAATGTCTTATTTAAAGAAAGCCGTGCCATCACTCCGAAGTTTATTTCATATTGGATTCCTCTTTTCTTGTATTAATTCTTTTTTAATCACTCCTTATGGCTTCTGCTCACGTAATGAGACACGATTTTTTGCAAGGAAATGCACGCGCATCATGCAACGGAATATTTTCACACCATAAAGTAACGACTCACGATTTCCGAGTGGTATTTCTTATTCTCATAGTGCTATCTCCTATCGAACTTCGGCGATTATATATAATTGACAATTCTTATAGGTGACGAGATCATTAATTTGAAGTCGTTTGAAAATTGTGTTGTGAAAATTGCATAAACTTCGGGCGCTGCTATCGTTATTTATTTTCTATTTGATGATGTATTTATTCATCATAATATAATGCGATTGTGAAATTCGCCAAAAATCGTAAAACTCTTGAAAAACCGTTAATTTCGTTAAATTTATGTTTATATTTAAAGAAATCACTTTGAAAACGCAACATTTATTATGTTAATGCAAAGATCGCGACATTTTGACATATTTGCTGTCCTCACTTGCGAAATAACTTTTGATTCCGCCTTTTTTCCGGCTCAAACCAACAATGCACGGTTACTAGAAATACTATTGTCAATAAATGGGTGAAACAATAAGATAAGTCACTAATAACATCTTACAAAGAAAATTAAACATTTTAATAACACAAACACAGTGATTAGAAAAAAAATCGAACTAAAGACTAGGGATGGGCGTTGAATGGACGGACTAGTTGAAATCAACCGTTGACGTTGCATCGACGCGTCGACCGTTTACGTTTATCGCATGGACTAGTTGAATTCGTAGACGGTGGACAGCGGACGCCGTGGTCGGTGGACGATTCGAAATTAACGCAATGCAAAGCAACGAGAATGAGCAAGACAAAACGTCTCCGTTTATTTCTCTCTCATCTCTCACTGTCGACTTATAGATGCCATAGACGTCATAGACGGCTCGATGGGTAATTTCATTTCAACTCTAAAGTACACTACCATAGAGTGCAGATCTGTGTACACGAACTATGACTAGAGATTTGAAATTTGAATACATGCGTAGGGCGAGATAGGCTTAATAAGCTATTATCTATTATTTTTTTTACTTGATTTTTTGTGATGTCACGTGCGACGATTCGGTGAATTCCTAATTTTACGCTGTATAAAATAAAACAATTCTGTTTAATTATTTTATTTTTTATTGAACTATTATTAATTAATAGGCCGGCTAGATATTTTTCTAAAATCAATATTTTATTCGATCGATCTCGACGTCTTATATATTTACCTGAAAAGGGATGCTAAAATTTAATTATTGTGTTATTTCCTTACTTTTCAACTTTAGCATATAAATGATAAACAAACTTGTAGGGAATAAAATTTTCTATACCTAACTATGGTCCTTATTCAGGAGTCCAACATTAATCATTATATATGTAATATAATCTTGAATTTAGGTTTAATTAATTTTTATTAAAATTCCCTATTTTCAACTTTATAGATAAAAAAATAAATCTATTATAATTTTGTTTATACCACTTTTTATTGGTTTTTTACATGTTTCGGGAACAATGTTCCTTTTCTCAGATTGAGCCTTAAACTAAAGTTGACAAATAATACAGATATATTTATTTATTAATAATGTCACCACAAAGTGAAAGCCTGACTTTGAAAGATTTATTCTTCAATAAATTTCTAGATAACATCTCAAATGAAAAGTATTTTTAAATTATGTATTTATTTATATAAATAAATGTAAAGTATTTTTTACAGCACCTCATAACTGGTGCCTTTATTACGCAAAATCATTGTTTCCTTCCATTTTATTTACTCACATTTTAATGCTTATACCCAATACTTTCACTGCTTATATATGTAATTTATATTTATATTTTACTGCTAACACCTGATATTGCTGTGTATACCTACTTCTTTCTTTGTTATATATAGAAAGAAGTATATAAAACAATATGTAAAAGCCTATAATGTGCGTAAACAAATAAATAATAACATATTTCTTTTTACATATA
>JADDOH010025027.1:0-101042 GCA_016648135.1 Agrypnia vestita | reverse complement strand
AGAAAAGAATACAATTTAAATTGTTTTAATAGGAAATATGTCCTCCTTTGGATTTTATAACTTCTTCAACACGTTTTGGCAGAGAATCAACAAGTTTTTTTAGTTTTCTAATATTTACTGGTCCCGAAACCATATATGTTGATTACAGATTCAATCAATTTTATTATTTTTATTTTTTATGGGTAGGTATATTCCATCCTGACGAAGGGGCCATAGGCTTTGAAACATGTTGATTTTATCAATTATTTTGTAAAACATTAATAACCTCGCAGGACTATATTCCTGCCTTGATTATGAGTCGAAAATATTCAAGCTATTATGACCTAATACAAATAGTTATGGAGATATGTGACATCAAAGTTTGCATTTTTTTTTTTCAATATTTCTGACTTATTTTTTGTAAAACAAGCAAACCACTCGGCAACGATGATCACTCTGCGAATGTACCTACTTGTATTTATACATACGCTAAAACATGAGGTCTAAAAATAGACTTGAGCTGTTAAAATTTTAGCTACTGGATAAAAGTATAATTTAGTCATAAAAAAAGGCCGCATGTCTCATACGACCTACAGGATTAAAAGGCTTTTGTTTTAGTCCGAGCCACAAAATTATATTCACATTTATTATTTAAATGGAGCTAACTTGCACGTGTCCATCCGAAATAATAATCGACTTCTTTTGCAATAATGAAATAAGACTCGCGACATCCTCAAACGATTTGTGTTTTAGCGGTGTTTATCTTAAAGACGCAATTTGCATGTGCGGGCTATCGATATGTCGCATATCCCTCCGCGAACGGAAATATGTGTGAGTGTACGACAAAATGCGGCGGAATTCTTTCCCAGTGCGGAACATATTATACCTAGGTACAGCCTCTCATATGAGACAACTCAATGATGCAGCAATCAGTGCTTCTTACGAAGTTACTTTCAAAAGCAAGCATAAAAGTCAAACATATTATTTTTTTAAAGTAACTTCATTGTTGATGTTGATTATGATTACTTACTTACCATCACGCTGTTTCCCCTAGGGGTAGGCAGAGAGGATAGAGCGCCACACTCTTCTGTCCTGACATACAAATCTCGCCTCAGCCACATTCATACATCTTCGCATGCAAGCTCGCCGGTTGTTGAGCCTTCTAACGGGACCATCTTCCAGTATCTGGTTGATCTGGTCATGCCACGTTTTCCGCGGTCGCCCCCTCTTTTATACGTATTTCTTATTATGTTGATTATTTCTTAAAAAACTTTAATTACCTTTTGAAATACAGTGATATTAAAATTATTTTCCTTTTTATTTATCTTTAACAACAAGTAAGTATAGCAAAAAGCAAGTAGGTACCATTTTATAACTTTTGAAATTAAAATAATTATTAAAATTTAATTGATTGTATGCGAGATTGATATTATTGATTTCGCGAGATTGCATTTCCTAGTGTATACTTACCCATCTACAAAGCCAGGAATGTAGTGAAGATTCGTGTTTTGAAATAGTTGCTAAATTATATTTACAACACACTTATTTCACAAACACTGCGTGTACGCCGAAAAAAAAGTCCCGGGGAAAAAGGAACAGAGTATCGTACACTATTGTAAGAATGAGTATGTTATTTTAGGCACCGTGACTTCAAATTACCTGATTTTTACGTGATTATGTGATTTGTTGTATACTTCAATGGAATATTTGCTACATAAATATGAAAGCCGGCTAGTATGGGAATAATGTGTCTATATACTATACATATATAATACGTCAATAATTGATACGATGTACGCATTTCACGTATTTTAGAATTAAAGGTAGAATTTATAGGGAAAAGTTATTTTTGGATCCTCAAAATCGGCAATAAATACAAAGCACGAAATATCGTTGTTTTAATTAACGGACTTTTACTATACATGTATCAATTGGAATCGTTACATAAATGGCAATTAGCCCTTCATAATAAAAATCATTCACCTGTTAAGTACTCAATTACACCTTAATTCATATCGACTATAGATATAAGTAGATACCGATCGACTAAAACATTTAATAAAATAATGCTGCAATCTTATCTTCTAGTCCTGGGATTAATTTTATTTTATTTCAATTTTAAACTTCTGATTATTTTTTTTAGATATTTAGCTTAAAAAAAGTAACCCATAAAAACCATGTTTTTATTTTACTCCCTTTCTTTGTAAATTAAGTTTACCATCATGTAATTAAATAATTGATTGACTGAAAATGAAACATGTCTAGACAAATATCTATGTCAAAATTCTCTATCTCTGTTAACCAATTGTCATAAATTTTTGAAATTCATAGTGAAGTACCTATTATACTATAGTAATTATATATAGTAATTAATATAATTATATATCGTAATTAATATAATTATACATAGTAATTAATATAATGAATAATAAATATAATTATATATAGTAATGCAAATTTAGAAAATATTCCGCGACGTTATCGGGCCGCCGCCGACGGTAGTAATCAAACATTTATGTAATGATTCCAATGTTAAAAAACTATTAAAATATCTAAAAATCCAAAATTATACTATAATCATTAAATTTTTTTAACGAAAATTTGATAGATCTTCTTGAACGTCCCCACGAGTCTGCGTGCAAAATTTCAGCTCGTTTGGATCACGAGAAAAGGGTTAAAAATCGATCCAAAGTTTTTGCGTCAAATAATCAGACGCCACGAATTAAATGGAGTACAAAAGCGGACTCCACTTCTTCATTCAAGTGAATGCGTACGAGTTCTCATAAATCGTGAATATAAAAATTAAATGAAGTCAAAGCATCCAGCAAGTGGCAACGTCGCATTTCAAACTTTCGCTCGACGCGCAGTTGGACGTCGCACACGGCTAGCAATGAATGTTCGGAATAATGCCGACAGCGCTGCTATTTTTTGTAACGAAAATTTGCAGAACTACAGATATACTGAGAATAGCCAAACTGGGAGCGAATTGACGTCCAATTTTTTTTTTTTTTTTTACATTTATGGCATCAGAAAGACAATCCGCGCCCATTGCGAACACTCTCCCATCTGACGTCCGATATACGGACGTCATAAGCAGGTGGACGCCACATTATATGCAATTTCGTCCATGATGGACGCCCAATAGGTTACAGGATATATATATATATATATATATATAAAAGGTAAATTTTCTCGGTTATCCCGCGTCAGTTGGTCCTGAGAAGGACCGTTGTACTACCTACATTTCAAACAGATCACACTGTTCATCTTCGGGGGGGGGGGCGTGACTTGTCACTGAAATGTCGCTCTTACACGTTCTTGAAAACACGTTGTTCAAGGCTAAAGCCAAGTAAATTCAGTTTAAAAAATTTGGTGGTCCTTTGTTTGCATTACTTCTTAGAATTCTATCTGTTTTGGGGGGATTTGGCAATTTGTTCGGTGCCACCATTAAACAAAAATTAAAAACTCATTAGGTCATGATAGCTTGAACATTTTCGACTCATAATCAAGGCAGGAATATTGTTCTGGAGGTCCTGGTAATGTACTTTAGAGTTGAAATGAAGTCACTCGTCGAGCCGTCTACAAGTCGACAGCGAGAGACAAGAGAGAAATAAGAGACGTTTTGTCTTGCTCTCACTCGTCGTTTTGCACTACGTTGAATTACTAACGAAGGATTCTTCGTTTAGTCGTCTTCGAATTCTCCTAGTCCATGCGATAAACGTAAACCGTCAAAGCGTTGATGAAACGTCAACGGTTGATTTCAACTAGTCCGTCCATTTAACGCCCATCGCTACTTACATGGAGTATGTTTCGTTTAACATTTGCAACGAATTAGTAATATTGCTTGGAGTAAAATCCGTTTCTATTTGCAACGTGACAATATATATATAATTTTATTTTTTAACATACAGACCGTCAATATGATTGATATATAATAATGATGATATTAATATATAATAATTAATAAGTCACGCAAACCCTGAAAGAACTTCGTTTAGAATCGGATAATAGATCGATTTTACTAATTTTTAATTTTTTTTAACATACTTAATTTTTTATTCTAAAAAAGATAAAGATAAAAAGTAAACAATTAAAATCATAGTCACCCCAAGAACAGATATCAATCCGAGAACAAAATGATATGTAGTTCAAGGTCACCAAAGTATTACTGTCTCACTTGTGGAAACACAAATTCATGGAAAAGAGCGAGACGGCACAACACTTTTTCTTCCCGCTTTGCTAACTCGGGGACATTTTCGAATAAAAGTAATTAGTCACAGGTACATAGGCTTATTTTTGTGTCATGTTTTTGGAAAAAAAATGAATGTTCGATGACTTAATGAAATAATGACTAATGAGCGCAAATTATTCTGTAAGTTTATTTTTTATTATTTAATAATTGTTAGATAATTATTGTCGGTCGCGGAGCAATTTCAGGCGGCGCGCAGTGGTGGGGGTCAGTTGCGCTCGAGCAGGCGGAGCTACGAGCAATGGGAGAGGCAGCGGGGAGGGAGAAAACAAGAAGTATATATTCATTGTGGTTTTTGCAGGAAATACGCACCAGCACAAGTAAAACCTTGTCTGGAGAGAGTCTTAGTAAGATTGAAATTGGAACATTGGTCACTATTTTCCAGCAAAAGTATCTCCATATTACGAGTGAGTTGCAGCTATATGAGGCTGCTATTAAATATGCTAAAGCCCATGGATACCTTCCGACTCCTGGACAATTCAACACAGAGTCCCTGACTCCTAAAATTCCGGCTGTCCCAAAGTCTTCAAAGAACCGTAAATTTGATCAGAGTGAGCATTTTTACTAACTTTACTAATTAAAGTACCTATGGAAAAAACTCAATATAAATGTGTGATCTCCCAGATAAGTTCATGATGGGGATGTTTTTAGGGCAATATGGGCAAATCTAGTATCTCTGTCCATTGGTTAGACAGTAGAACCTCGTTTATTTGAAATTCAAGGGACCCAAAAAAATTTGAATTACGCGAAACCCCGTTAATTTGAAATTTTAGATAAAAAATGCGATGTGATTATTCACCAAAAATCATAAAACTCTTGAAAAAATCGTTAATTTTGTTAAATTTATGCTATATTTAAAGAAGTTATTTTGAAAACGTAATACCTATTATGTTAATGCAAAGATTGTAATATTTCTGTTTCTTAAGTACATATTCACATATTTGCTGTACTCACTTTCGAAAAAATCTTTTTTTTCCATTTCTGTCACGTCTGGATGGCCATAATCAAAAATGTTTAGCTATACTAGAATTTATGGAACGTTTCTTCAATCTTCGCACGTATTTAAGTTTTGATTTTTGTCTTTTTTCGGGCTCGAACCAACAGTGCAAAGTTACTAGAAATACAATTGTCAATAAATAGGTAAAATAATAAGATAAGTCAGTAATAACATCTTACAAATAAAATTAAACATTTTAATAACACAAACACATTTATTAGGAAAAAAATACAATTTGAAAACATGAAAAACAATTTAAAACGCGTTTAGTTGTGAGGATTAGCGCAAACACCGTTAAACTATACGCGCATATCAAGGCAGCCAATTTCGTCAAATTTCGAATTATGAGTACTAAAATGTATTGATTTATGGCGCAAGAGGCTAAAAATATTTTGAATAACGAATAACCGGGTTCTCGAATTATCGGGGTTAATCTACTATGAAATTCACATTTTGGGACTTAGAATTTTTAAAAATATTGAATTATCGGGGTTTCACTGTAACATGTTTAAATAGGTCTAAAAATTGTGAAAATTATCATTTTAACAAAATTACCAATTTAAGCGGAAATAGTAAGTTTTGGCCTAAACACTAGGTTCGACTGTGGTTTCGGCACAAAATTGTCCGAACTTCAATTCAGCTGAAACATTAGGTACTAACTAAAAATTAAATTGATTTGATTTCGAAGACATTATTTTTTTAAGTACTCGTAAAGTTACTGTTTTGTTTGTGTACGAATCCAATTTTCATACAAATAATTCTTATTATTGTTGAGGCTGTTTAGTTATGTAAAGGAGGATGGGCAAAAATGTATGGAAGTCAGCCTAGGAACCAATAATAACATGCAATATATCATTGAAAAGGTTTTTTTTTAAATACTTTAATTATGATGGTGGGATGTCCCAAATCGCTGTGTGGAAAAAGTTATGGCGCAATAAAGCCAGACTTTATTCACAAAAATATAAGTGTTTATTTTATGTTTATCATCATGATACGAGGGTATCAAGTAGACTCAGTGAAAGACGGCTTGACGAGGAACATAATTTATTTACACAAGTGAACAGTACATAGATATAACAATAATCAGCCGCTTAACTAAATTCTTAGACTATCACTATCACTATCACTAGATGGTCCTCGCGGAGCAATGGAGGCTCGACGTGAGGAGGGCGGCGCAGTGGGCGGCGGTAGCCTTGCGGAGCGGGTGCGTCTCAACGGGAGGCTTCGTGGCAACTAGCCACGAGGTAGGCGGCGGCCTCGATGTAGGCGGTGACAGGGCGGCCACAATGTAGCGACCGGTAGTCGCGGGCGCGGCAAAACGGTGGCGCAATTAGCCCGATGCAAGTAGCGGCACAGAAAGGCGGCCGAGAGGTAGGCCATAACAGGGCGGCCCAAACTGCAGAACACCGACGACTCAGCGGTGCCATCGCAAACGGCGGGTCCATTCAGGAGAAGGAAGCGAAGCGGAGAAGGAAGAAGCGGCTCCTCTGCCGTGGAGAGGAGCCGCTGGATTCACTGCCCAGGATCGGCTCATACCATAGAGATGTTCCTCCTTCAAATTATCTCTATTCTAAAAGAACCTGTTACATATACAGTATGTCTCGTAGCTAGTAGCAAAAACTTTGGGGGAGTCTTTATTTATATATACATAGAAAGACTCCTCCAAAGTACATAGGTACATCTTTAGTATCAATGAAATATTTGAGGTCTTGATACCACATCATTATCAAAGTTTTAATCCCGTTTGTTTTGATGGTAATTACCATTTTCAGCAAACAATCTTTACAGATAACCTAGAAACTTTGAAGAAATCATTCTCTACTACAAAATCTAAAGTAAAAAATTAATTTTTTTAAACATTGAAAATCCAAAATAAATTTCAGTCTATTTTGGGAGGTTTATAAATAATTATTTGATAGTTTTGAAAATATTTTTTGATGATAATTTATAAATAATTTTTTAGTATTTCTGCTAAACGTATTTCTAATTTGAAAGTACTGAGGGATATTGCTTTTGTACTAAAAATACTGTTTTTATTTTTAATGTTATCTTTTTTTAGATACAATGCATATTCTGCACAAACATCTTGGATTTCAAAATGTTTGTTTTTATTGAACACCCATACACATTTAAAATAAATTTATGTTGACTTATCTAGATACCGACAAAATAAGTATCCATAGTGCTTTGCGGGAGATTCGCTTCCTGACCATGACTGCGGAGGAATTTACTAAAGGTATAAGCATTTTTCCTTTGCTTAGTGATGCCGAAGCCTTGGCTATCCTAACGAACATTACCTTACCGTCTTGTGGAATACCCATGCCTGAAGGATTTTCAACTTCCAGAGAGAAGAGGTAAATATTAAAAGTTCCCAGCACATACCTAACTATCTCATACATTAACCGAGATATTCATCAAAATGGTGTCACAAATGGTTGTTGAAACAAAAAAAATCATAAAAGGGTAGAAGTACAAAAAAATTGTAATAAAAATAATTTCATGCCAGCGTCTTTGGTTTTTCATAATCCGTTTTTAAAATAAAAATTATTCTTTGTACTTTCAGAAAAAAATCTCACAAAAAACATTAGAAAAAAATACATAAAAACGGAAATAATTTTGAAAAAAAAAAATTAAAATTTAAATCGTATGCGCTACATGATTATCTATCTTTTCACCGATTCGAATCTCAAAATTTTGAAAACTAACAAAGATACGCAAATAAAACCATTTTTCACTCGAATGAGCATAGAAAGGAGAGACGAGAAAGAAAAAATTAAATGTACTAAATTTTCACGCGGAAATCGTTTACCTTTCATATTTTTTTTGCAAAATATTTTAATTTCTTATACTTGCAGAGAAGACTGCAAAAAGCGTGGGAAAACTGGTGGATGAAATCAAAATGTACCAAAAGGTTACAAACTTTTCTTTAAACCTTCAAACAAATGTATCACCAAATAGGGTCTATTTTTTATTGAAACCATTGACACTACATATTTATCTTCATTATCAATTCACACTTGTTCCGCACAAAACAGGCAACAAAGGGCGCTCCGCTGATTCCGCTTCAGAAGCCTTCGGGATGTCACCGGGCGGGCAGCTGGAAAAAGAGCGATATTAGTACACGGAAATGTGCACCAAAGGCAACAGAAAAAGAATTTGCTTCGAGCAAACTGTCTAACTTGACGGGGTCGTCAAGAGCAAATCGCCTTAAGCCCGGTTGTTTCATATTCCGCGGACGTCCTCTGCTTCTGCTGCCTTCGACAAACAATTTTCCTTACCATTCTTTCCATCAGTTCCACATGACCAAACTATGCGACAACATTGGTAAATAACATCGAAGTTCGTAGTCCAGTGGCCATGTCACTGGCTCTGCATACTGAGAATTCCCGGTAAGGTCGCAATACATCTCTCTGATTTCTTTAAAATCTAGATGTTCTTGTCGGATCGCAATTAAAATTGGGCCTTCAGGCCCATTGTAGCATTAAAAATTGCTGTACATATGGTTTGAGGGCATAGTCCCGGTCTCCTACAATATAGCAATTACCAAATCTGGTACCTAGTACCGTTTGTCGTAACTTGATATTTTGTTTGGACATAACGACAAATATATTTCTGATTTTTATAGTGCTCTTCGGCTGAGTAAAATGTGGTTTGAGGAGCCATTGCTCTGGTAATGGCTGACCCTATCCGCAGTCCAAGAAACAGTATTCCAGATGCATCACCTACGCACCTTTCATGGATATAAATGTAAAATTATCAAAACCCGAGTGAAATAGAAACCAAAAAAAAAAAATATTGTTGACAATGCCCTGCGGTAATATTCATTTAGAGTTGTGGAAAAATCAATTTCTTCTGACAAAAAAGTATTGTTCGAGATTTAAGTAAATTATTTCTCCTGTTAAGGATATACTGTAGGATCAGTCGATCGTCAGAAAAGCCTGTGTCACACTACATAATATTGTACATTTCGACACTTTGTATGTAAAATGTCGAAAAATTAATAAAAAAATATTTTATTGATAGATGTCAATCACGTTGCGCAGTGCGCATGTGCGTTTCTGACCGAGAGTTTAATCTAAAATTTCCGCTCAGAATTCTCTGACAGATTTCGCTTAATCCGATTTGAAACAACCCGTTTTTGAAAAAATTACTAAAAATTTGAGTTTTGTTCAAATGTGGAATGTCAATAACAAAATAGATTTATGTTGGTACTAAAACAAATGAAATAAAACGTCACTCTTGTTCATAGAAAATGTGTGTATTAATAGGTTATGGGCAATTCTGATGTAAAAGTATTTTGTCAATACAGTTGAAATATTATTGAATTTGTGCATAATCATGGCTATAAACTACGTACAAAGTATTCCAAAACTGAGGGGCAGAGAAAATTACGACGAATGGAGTTTTGCGGCAGAAAATCTGTTGGTACTTGAAGGCACGATTCACCGTATCAAGCCGAATGCCAAGGTGGAAATAAAGTCCGAAGAAGACGTAAAAACTAAAGCAAAACTAATTTTAACTATAGATCCTGGATTGTATGTGCATATTAAGGAAACGACCAGTTCAAAAGAGTTGTGGACGAAATTAAAAAACATGTTCGACGACTCAGGTCACTCCAGAAAAATAAGTTTGTAGCCAAATTATTCAGAATGCCAACCCCTTCTGGTCAACCGACACTTGCTCGTTCCAGTGTTAGGGAGAATTTGGCAGCTGTGAGGCAGGAGTCTACATCCAACAAGCGACCTTCCGTTGGTGGGACCTTTTGTGGGCCATTTCGTACCCAGCGGGCAGACCCTGGACGAAATCCCCAAATGTATCCCTCGAATCAGAGAGGAAGGCCACAAGCCTACGGCCGACCCGCGCGAGGGCAGTCCTCGCGCCGTCGCGCCAATAACAAATGACGATTTCCGAGCGGGACGGTTAGTGGAATATCTTCAGAAATGGCAGGATCTTCACGCACCCACCGTCATTCTAAAGATGATAACAGGATATCGAATTCCCTTTTTATCCAAGCCTCCACTAATCAGACCCTCACAGAGCATACGGGCGCAATTCAAGACTCCCGCTACCTCGGCTATGACCCGGCAAATTGTAGGAATGCTAGCTCAGGGGGTCCTGGAACCATCAGACCAGTCCCCAGGTTTTCACTCACAGATGTTCCTGGTAAAGAAGGGCGACGGGTCAGACCGCCCCATCTTCAACTTAAAAGGCCTCAACATCTATGTGCATACAAAACACTTCTTCCTCATTTCGCACAACAAAATCCCAGCATTCCTACAACCAAACGACTGGATGACAAAGATAGACCTGTCGCAAGCATACTTTCGTGTACCTGTAAAACCGTCTCATCGAAAATTCCTGCGTTTGTTTTACAGAAACCAGTCCCTTCAGATGACTTGCCTGCCATTCGGCCTTGCCAGTGCACCGCAAGCATTCGCTACGATTTCCAACTGGATCGCAGAGATCTTGAGAAAGAGGGGAATTCGTATTATAGTCTATCTGGACGATTTTCTCCTGGCACATCAGTCCAGAGAAGTATTAGAAAGACAGACTATGGACACTTTAGCCCTACTTCATTCGCTAGGGTGGAAGTCAAACACGGACAAGTGCATCTCCAGCCCGACTCAAACAATAGAATACCTAGGGATTACTTGGGATACCGAGTATGGAATGAAACACCTGTCCCGGAGCAAACGCCAGAAGCTTCAGGCTTCGCTTCAAAAGCTAATAGCAGGGAAGTCTTGGTGCCTGAGACAAGCTCAAACCATCCTGGGTTTACTGAATTTTGCCAGTTTCGTTATTCCCAGGGGGCGCCTGCATTGTCGACACATGCAACTGCAGTTGAATGCGATGCGGAAACGCCCCCCCAACAAATAGTTCAGATGAATTGTCAAGTACAGGAAGATCTGCGTTGGTGGCAGAACAATCTCGAGACGAATTCTCCGATTCACATTCCTCCAGCCACCCACTTCATGTCAACAGACGCAGCAGGCACAGGTTGGGGAATTCAAATGGACGACCGTCACATCTCGGGTCTCTGGGCGGAGGAGCAATTGCAGTGGCACAGCAACCAAAAAGAGATGTATGCAATTTTGAAAGCCTTCGAGTATCTGAACGAGAGTTTGAGCAATTCTTCAGTTCTCATTCAATCCGACAACAAAACTGTCTTAGCCTACCTCCGCAACGAGGGCGGGACCAGGTCTATGGCCATGTTACACCTGACATTTCGGATCATGAGGTTGATGGACCAGCACAACATAACCCTGGAGTGTCAATTCCTACCCGGCCGGGAAGGAATTATTCTCTGTTACAACACATTTATGTGTTATGAGTGCGATGTCCCGTCGTGTGCCGTGCCGTGCAACAAAATATATCACACAGAAGAAGATTATTATTATTAATAGTAGTGTTGTCTCTAATAAACAAATAAAAAAATTATTATTATTTTTCAGAAAATGTTGCGCTGGCAACATTATGGAAATTCAAAAAAATATTTTTTTTTTTACTTAAATGATAAAAAAATCATTGCGTTTCGACACTTACGATAAAATAATATGAATGTGTGTGTGTTTTTTTTTTTTTTAATATACGCATGTTTTCATGGTTTTTTTGTAAAAAGAAAAATCACAAAAAATTCCGAAAATTTACGGCCCACGACAAGTTAAAGCAACAGAAAAATATATCTCTAAGTTGGCCTGAATGGCGAAAAATATTTCAACAAATAAATTTCTTGAAAAATTTCCAGTATCATTTAGAAATAGTTTCTTATATCCATCATACAGAATGCGTGGCAGCGCATCTGTTGACATAACACATTTTTCTATAAGATGCAGCTTACCATACTTATGAATTTTTTAGCTTCGCGGCAAAAAACCAATTTTGTAATTAAACCAAAAAATATTTACACATATGAGTGTGTATATTCCCCAGATAGGTCACAAATTATTACACAAAAAGAATTATCAAAATCGGACACCTCTGTCGGTAGTTACTCAATTTTATGTGTTTTCACCAATTTTTGCATGAAACCTCAGCTGGCGCCGAGTTTCGGTGGGCTTTGTCGCCCATAAGCGATAGCCGGCGAGACGTTGTTATCAGAGTCGTGTTCTCAGACTATTATAGGTGTGAGTTATCCATTTTAAAGATATATTCGAAAATATTTCAATTTTAACCTTGTCATAAAAAATGTGTTTTTTACCATGTGAGCTGTTGGCAACTTATTATGCCATGCAGTATGTTAAGTTGTTAACCATTTGATAATGTCATCTGTAGAAAACTGTTTATGTCGTACAGTGTTTGTATGTGTGTGATTTTACAAGCAGTATGTTTGTGCGGGTTTATCCGTGGGTTTGTGCCCCCGGGTACTCGCCTGCTACGGCCCTTCAGAGTTTTAACTCATTGTGTTATGGTTTGGTGGCAAAGCAGTCGTGGGGGCGTTCCGCGGGTTTGTGCCCCTGGGTACTCTGTGAATGTATATTTTCGTACCGATGTGCCCCCGTATACTGGGAAAAGGCAAAAATTTTCAATTTGTCTAATTCAAAGAAAAATAAAATATTTTCAATAAAGGAATATTTATCTACCTTATAATATTAATTTTTTGTCTCATCTATAATTTGAGTAAAGTAATGTTGTCTATGGAAAGTGCCTTTCAGACGTCAAAAAGTTGTTAAATAATTTTAATCTTTAAAATGTAATAATTTTTTAAATACTTGCAATCAAAACGATTTGATTTAATTTTTGAAATCAGGGCACTTAAATACACCAGTACGTCGACGATTTATTCTTAAATTAAACCACTCAAATGTCGAAATATATATGGAAAATTTTCAAACTTCAAAGTGTAATAACTTTTTAAATACTTAAGACCGCCAAATTTTGATTTCAGTTTTGCCATCGGGGCACTTAGCTTCACCAGGATACTTTTTTTTAAGAAATTCGAGTGAGGCCATAAAGTAGAGTTTAGCCCAAAGGCGTTTAGAGGATGAGCAAAGGCGTCAGAAAGAGGAAGAGCGCAGGCGTCAGGAAGAGAAAGAAGAGGAAGAACGCAGGCATCAAAAATTTATGAAAAAAATTGAAAGGTTGTTGGATGACAAACTGGGTTGCGTCAAGGAGGTGTTGGACAGGATTAGAATAAAAAACAAAGAAGTGGAAACTACAAAAATGGACGTCGAGAACCTTCGAGAAAATGTAAAACGTGGATGTCAATACTCTCCAAGATGGCGCCGAAGAACGGGACACTGAAAAATTTCGGGAAGAAGTAGGAAATTGCCAGACGATTCTAGTAGAGAATGCTACAAGGTCGACAGGGAAAAAGCCTTCTACCTTCGATGAACGATGTTTACAGGATACCAACCACAGGCAGTGCGAAGCGGCGGCGCCCTCAAACATTATGAATGATCAAGGAAATGGGACAACACCTGCAGAAATCACCTTCACCAACAGTAAGAGGCTGGTGGAAGATGCGGCCAAGAACCAGTTGGTGATGAACCCCACCGACACAGTAGTCGACGTCAAGCAGTGCGAGTTCACTGATCTCAAAGACCAAGGAAACAGGACAACACCATCGTACGCGGCCTTCAGCAAAAAGCCGGTGGAAAATGCGGCCAAGGACCAGGTGGCGGTGGAGAATGCGGCCAAGGATCAGGTGGCGGTGGAGAATGCGGCCGAGGACCAGGTGACGATGAAAAATGCGGTCGAGGACCAGGTGGCAATGAACCTCAGCAATACTGTGTTCGATGCAGAGCAGCACAAGTTCACCGATCCCAAGATACAGGAGGACATGAGCACTGGCCCTTCCGCGTGGTCGCCGTGGAGGAAAAGCCCACGGTGCAAGTAGGGTACAAAAGGGAGAACAAGAAATTCTCTCCCGAGGAAATTAGTCCCATGGTATTGGACGAGATGGAACAGACGGCTGAAGCATACGTGGACCAGAGTGTGAAGGAAGCGGTTCTAGCTATGACAGATTACTTCAGTGACTCTCAGCGACAAGCTATCAGGAATGTGGTCAGGATATTCAATCTCAACGTGCTGCAGTTCATCAATGAGCTCACTGTGGCGGCGCGGGCTTACGAGTTAGACACAAATTTAAAGGGCAAGCGAAGCGTGCTCGTCTTTAAACCAGGTAGATGGAACTTCCAAGTATCGATCTGGAGTGTAATCATTCTTACTAAGGAGTTTAAAAAAATATTCAAGGAAGCAGAGAGGTTCCGTGCAACGAAGAAGCGAATTGAGGCATGGGATAAGCTGAAAAAAAAATGAATCGATGTCGATTGGGATTGATGTAATTTGTTCGAGCTGACGTAATTGTTCGAGCTGATGTAATTGTTCGAGCTGACGTAATTGTTCGAGCTGACGTAATTGTTCGAGTTGACGGAAGGTGATCTTATTAATGAAAGACAAAATATATACATCATGGTTATATATTGTTTATATAAAAAATAATAATTACGTTTAAAAATTCCGCTCCATCCATTAATCGCATAGAACTTCTGAAAAATCGATCACGTCCATAGTGTTACAAAGTTAACAGAACTCGATAATCGGCCGTATTCTGAAATAAGCAATATTTCTTTTTTGAATCTTGACAGTTATTGTATAACATTGTGATGCTGTCAATTTTGACATTTTTAAGTTTGGCTGGTTTGAAAATAATGAATTCAATCAATCAAAAAGCTCTAAAATCTAAAAAAATGTTAAGTTATTCACAATTATAGAAGTGAATGAATATATTATTGAAGCAAGTTTAATGCAAACATATAAAAACAAAAAAGAAACGAAACGAAATATGCTTACGTCAAATTTATCTTATCTATGCGTCAAACGTCACAAAGCGGTATCGCCAGCACAAAAAATATATTCCCGCGTCACAGTTGGCTTTTTCTATGACAATAAAAACACGGACTTTTAAAATATTCCACGAAAATATTAAAAAAAAACGATTAATATTCGATAGCTTAATATAATTTGAATGTTTTTTAATATCAGTTTGTTGGTATTCCTATATTTTTTAATCTTTTTAATGTACTCTAAAATGTTTTTTTTTAACTGGCAACAGAAATCATCCACTTACCGCAACATCAACAACATCATCATTTTTGGCGTAATTAATACAGTGAAACTCTCTTAATACGTTTTTCAAGGGACCAGCGAATAAAAACTTCTTAAGCATGAAAACATATTAAGAGTGATTTCAATTTTAACACTGTTTTTCTCCTTGACATTTGATTTTATATGTTAACTTAAATCACACTTATATTATAATAACAATTTAATGATAAAAAAATATTTTTAAGAGTATATTCATTTAAAAAATATTAATATACATTATAATTCTGAGAGAAAATTGGCCAAAGCCATTTGTTAGCGCCATTAAATTAATTTGTAAACTAGGAAAAACGTATTCCCTCTCTCCCAGTCCCTACCCATTCCCGCAAGCAATGCAAGTACTAGAGTCGCTCCAGTTTTGAAAAAAGGAAGCCGCCACAAGACGGAAAAAACAGCTGCAATCGCAATGAAAAAATGTCAGTAAAAAGAAAGTGACCGCATAATTTTTCGATGTGAACTACCGAAAATCTGAAACAAAGATTTAATTATTGACGCGAGTGTTGCCTTAAAATTAACGGGAAACACCTCGCCGCTAGAAGTTTGGAAGATAAAGAAGAGGCAAGAGGAGAACCAAAAAACCGAAGGAAGAAAGGTTAGTGCTTGCTTCTTGTTCCCTAATACCCACCACATTATCTCCAAATCACCATCAAAATAGCTAAATTGAAATTTTCTCCACCTCCATTATGAAAGATGACTCAGGTTGATAAATGAAACATAGATAAATGAATAACTAATCCATTGTACCCTAAAAAAAATATAAAATACTAGTAATAGGAAACTAAATTATTAGAAAGGACCAACTACAATAAAAAAATAAAAATATCTACATTATTACCTATAAAATGAAAAATATATAAAATGCTAAAAAATAATAAAGAGAAAAACTGCATAATAATAATATGTATTAAAGGAATAATAAAACGGTAAAAAATATAAATAAAATACTACTAATAGGAAACTAAATAATATTAGAAAGATAGTAATTACAATAAAAAATTAAAACTATATAAATTATTATCTATAAAATTAACTAATATATAAGCTGCTAAAAAACTAGAAAAAGAGAAAGTGAAAATAAACTATGTATACTTGTACAGGGTGTACCTAGTAGCAGAAACTTGGCTGGTAGATTCCTGCCTATGTTATGAGTCTAAAATGTTCAAGCAACCATGACCTAATATCAATAGTTATGGAGATATGCAGTATCAAAGTTTACATTTTTTTTTTCAATATTTCTGACTTATTTTTTGCAAAAAGTTGAACTATTATTACATTAACTTATGTCGATTATGAAAAGTTTATTCCCTTTAAATACAAGTCGAATAAAATGATAAAAACCTAGCAAAAAAAGTTTTTCTTTACTAGGTTTTTATCATTTTATTTAAGTTTTGTACAAGACTTCATTTGAAGTGTCTTAAGTGGCTTTATTTTTTTAATTTAAATATTATGATTAATTGGTAGAAATATACATTAAATTTTTGTACCTATTCAACATATTTTGGAACATGTGTCAAAAAAATATTTTTATGTGCTGGATTCATTGAATAAATTGATTATAAATCACAACAAGAACGTATGTTGAATTCTGAAGGTAGTAGCAGGCGAGTATATGCGGGCACCCGTGGAACGTCCCGACGATTGCTTTGCCACCAAACCATAACACAACGAGGTGAAACCCTGCAGACGAGTACTCGGGGCAACAAACCCGTGGAACGCCCCCACGACTGGCTTGCCACCAAATCATAAAACAACGAAGTAAAACCCTGATGGGCCGTAGCAGGCGAGTACTCGGGGGCACAAACCCGCGATGTATATGAAAAAAATGTATATTTTCTATGCTCTCTATATACATTTATTCTCTTTTATCTTTGAAAAAAAATATCGCGTTGTGTATAGTTCGTGTATCGTATAGATAAAATGGCTGATTTGTCAGACTTACTAAGGAAATAATTGCGATATTTAAATTGAAATTACTTGTTTAATATTTGCGTGCTGGATTATTTATGACATTTTTGGAATCAGGACACTCAATTATACGGGAAAATTTGTTAATATTAAAAACAGCTCCCAGACCCACATTGTGCACTTATCCCCATGTACACTTTATAAGCGACGCCACCGGAACTTGACCAGAAGGGATAATTTTGTGGCACAGTAAAGCGTTTTTCTAAGTTATTATTTTGTCTTGACTAAATTTCTGTGACTAGGTAATCGGGCCTGCTACACGCTTGATTTGACAAAAGCTATTGGACCGTTTGACAGAATGACATCTGTCGGGTCAGCTAGTTAAAAATAAAATAAAGTGATTTTTGTACTTTGTTTTGATTATAATAACATTGAAGATAACCGATTTTTGAAATAATTATGATAGGCTAGCTGTTCATACCCGGCATTGCACGGGTTAAGGACTAAGTTAAAAATAAATTTGTAGGGGGAAACAAAGGTTCGATTCGAACGGTATAGATTTGCATCGAAAATATATCAGGGGGAGGAGAAAAGGTAAAAGGGGAGGGAGGAAATACAGCCCATGTTACCTGCCAAGTCCTAAAGAATAAGTTTCCAAATTTTGAGTTCGATCAGTCAAACGGTACAGATTTGCATTGAAAATAGGGAGGGGAAGGGGTATGAGAATAGGGGGGAAATGTTGTCTATGTTACCCGCCGGGTCCCAAAGCATAAGTATGCAAAATTTCAATTGAATTGGACAAACGGTGTGGATTTGTATAGAGAATAGACAGACAGACATTGAGTTAAATAGGTATAGATAAATAAAATTATGTTTAAAAAAAAAAATTATGTTGTTTTCTGCACTAATTTTGTTCTTGACAAATGAAAGATTTCGCGCCGGCAAAACGTGTCTAATATCTATAATATCTAGTTAATTAAATGATGTTATTCTTTATATTCCAGGGGTGGTGCTCAAAAACATCATCGCCAACGTTATCAATATGATTACGATGATGATTATGATATTTATGAATATTAATGATAATGTGTGGCCAAATTAAATTTCTGCATTTTTCATCAATTAAAAAACCTGTTTTAGTAAAAATGTATGCTTTTTGCTTTAGACGATCGTCTGTCAACGTGAGAAAAATTCACCACTTTTTGTCATATCTTCTCTTGTATTTTATATCACATTTTTGAACGGAAAGACATCAAATTAAATTTATTCATCAGGTTTCATTATATTTTAAATACAGATGTCTTCCTAAAATGACACAAAATAATTTATTTTATCTATTAATAAATTACCAAACAATGTTTTACAAATGAAGAAAGTTGCTCCAATTTGTGGGCTTTATATGGACTTGTGACATGTCTTTTTTCCTCAACAATATTACAGAGTAAATGATTATATTTGATTTATTAAAATTATTTTAAAATCTGTCTGTTAGATTTCTCACAATTTGCTTTCTTCTTTTTCTTACTTTGATAAACAGCTGAAATCAAGAATTTGGGATAAGATTTTGATTTTTTTTATTCTTTCTAGAAGAATAATATCTATAATTTTAACTTATTGAAATCAAGAAGTTGACAACTATGTAAAAAGAATTGAAAAAAAAACACAAAAAAGAAAAAAAATGTGTAAAAATACTATAAATTTTTTAAATTTAATCAAGTAAAAAAGTTGTCAACAATGTAAAAAGTGTTGAAAAGTCATGCAGATTTCTTTTTTAAAACATTATTTTAAAATATAAATTGCAAGTAGGTAAACCAACTGAACGATTTGAAAATAACTTTTAATAATTAAAGATAATCGTTTACTTTGTAGTATTATTGAAAAAAAAAATATGTCACAAATCCATAGTCATATAATGCCCACGAAGTATACCAATTTTCTTTATTTCTAAAATATTGTTGGTTTGGTAATTTACTGATTGGTTAAATAATTTACTTTGTGTAATTTTAGAAAGGTAAATTTAATAATAGTAATATTTAAAATATATGGAACCTAATGAATAAATTTTAATTTTATACCTTTCTATACAAAAATGTGATACACAATGTAAGAGAAGACATGAAAAAAGTGGAGAATTTTGCTCGAGATTGCCAGAGATCTTTTTTTTTTACCAACCGGCCCTAAGCGCCGGTTGTTTGGTCAGTAGTAATAATTAATAATCTCTGCTTTTTTCCTATTACAGTAAAACCTCTTTAATTCGAAATTCAAGGGACCCAAAAAAACATTTCGAATTACGCGGAACCCCGTTAATTTGAAATTCAAGGTACAAAAAATTAAATTAAATCTCAATACAATTGCGAAATTCGCCAAAAATTGTTAAACTCGTGAAAAAAGTCATTAACTTAGTGAAAAATGTCTATTTTTGCATATTTCAAGAAATCATTTTGAAAACGTAATATTTATATTACTAAAGTACCCGATATGGATATATTTGTTGTTCTCATTTGCGAAAAAATCGAAATATTTTTTTCAATTGCGTCCAATTTAAAAAAATAAATTCGAATTTTGTGAACTAAAAATGTATTGATTTATGCCGCAAGGGAATTAAAAACAAAATAAAAAATCACGATACGATTGCGGAATTCGCCAAAAATCGTAAAATTCGCCAAAAATCGTATTTTCGTGAAAAACGTCTGCATTTTTGCATATCTCAAGAAATCTAAAGACCGCCACATTTCTATTGCTTAAGTATCCGAAATTCGCATATCTGCTGTTTTCACTTGCGAAAAAATCAAAATATTTTTTGAATTTCGTTAAATTTAAAAAAAAAAATCGAATTTTGTGAACTAAAACGTATTGATTTATGGCGCAAGGGGCTAAAAATTATTTCGAATTTCTGAGGATTTCGAATTATCGGGGTTAATCTATTATGAAAGTAGCATTTTGGGACTTGTGGGTTTAAAAATTTCGAATTATGGCTAATTTAGAATTATCGGGGTTCGTATTAACGGGGTTTTTCTGTACTCTATTCCTCTTAATATGTACTGACCAAACAACCAGTTCTAAGAGCTAGAAACAACTCTTTATTTTTGATACTCATGATGAATATTGAATTTTTTCAACAAATAATAAAACATATTTTTGCTGGAAAAGTGAGACAAATTAGATTTTACAATTATGTATATGTAGATGTTAAGGAATGTAGAAATTCCACTATACTTAAAAATGATTATATAAATATGTTAACATTCAGAATTATTAAAATTTTATATATTTCTTAATGATGTTTTTAATTTATTTACAAAAATTTTATTTATTAACCCCGTGTTGTTTGTTCCCAGTGTCGTTATTTTTTTTACGTGTCTATAAAAAAACACAAATGTGATTTCAAAAAGAAATTTAGAAAACCTGGAGCTGCATGTGGAAAATCAAATCTATTGATAGAGGAGAGTTTGAATATTATTCGGAAATTGAATTTTAATCACAATTTAGGTGAATACTCATGAAACGCTATATATAAATTAACACAATATAATTATTCATTACGGGTACAACATGATCGCTACACGGCCTCACATTAAAGCAAGGTAATATATTAAGGTTAAAACATTCATCTATCCTCTTCCTCCCGATCTTCTAATTAAAAGTAATTCATAAAATTTGACTGTCATTGGACTCTAGAGTAACAGTTGTGTTTGTTCCTGCTCTCTTGGATAACAATTGGATACGGCATGGATTAGGCATGTATCTCAAAAACAGATGTTTTTTAATTTTTTCTTAGTTTGCTCTTATTAATTCAGTTGTTTTCATCATAAGCTATTCATTCTTCCTCTTCTTTTCTTGCAATTACAGTCTTTTAAAGACTTTTTTAGTTGAGATTTTTTTTATTTATAATTTATTTTTTTGGTATTCTTTATTTTTAATTTTGGTTTTCTTCCTTATGGAGGCTTCCGGATCTCCTTGATTCTCCTGATCTAGTTCCTTTTTCATCTCTTATATCTCATTCTCCAAAAATTCCTTTAGAAGAGGTGGAATCTTCAAAGACAAGAGGCACCCCTGAAACCTCTTCAATCATCTCATCTCCTATCACCCCCCGTGTCCTGGCTTTGGATCTCCTTCCAGCTTCTCATGTAAAGGTATCTCATCCTCTATAATTGTATACTGATTCGGCTTTTATTCCTTTCTTCATCTATGTACAGAGGACAATTCACCCGATTGACTTTGGAAAATCAATTTTGTAGCAGAAAACTGGGCATTTGCCCGGGAGGTATCAGGACAGGAGGCAGATATAAAATTTCTGTTGAATTCAAGTCTGCAGTATTTGCAAATAAGTTTGTAACAAATTTCTGTAACCCTAACTCTAATAACCAAAACGGTAAATTCAAAGCATATATTTCATCGTACAATGATACCCGCTTGGGTCTTATTTGTGGCATATCTGTAGATTTGTCTGAAGAGGATGTGATATTGAATATCTCCATTCTTTCAATTATAGGCAATGTAGTGATAAACATTAGACGTCTAAACTACAAGGATCTCAAACATGGACTCTTTGAACTCACGTATACTTCTTCTACAATTCACTGCCGGTAGACTTTTTCGACCATGTTTTAACTGTTGTCGGCTTGGCATTTTAAGCTGACATGCAGATCCCCTCCCCAAAGCCTCAAATGTGGTAAGAATCATCTCGCCAACCAATGCTCAAGCCTCTTGGACCTTCTCTCCGGCATGAATTGCTCTGCCAATCATACCGCAATCAGTCACTCTTGCCCAGAATTTACCAGACAAATAAATATTAAACATTACTTGGCTACCAATAATTCATCCTCCTTCCAAGTCCCCGAAATATTTTCAGTCTCCAAAAAATTCTTTGCAGATGTTAACTTTCCATCCTCCCACTGCTCAAGAATCCCAAAGTCCCTCCCATTCCGCTTCCTCTTTCCGTAAATCAGTACATATATCAATATCATAAAACGATGGTTCCTAGTTCCCTAGGATACGTGGACAGGGCCATAATAAACTTCTGATTCCATATTACCTACTACTCCGATCCATGTACTTTGCAATTGCTAAGTGTCATTAATTACGGTCAGATTGCATGGGGAGGAGCAGCTCAAACAATCCTGGATCCATTATTTAAAGCCCAAAAAGCACTGATAAGAGTTATCAATAAACGGTCATACAGATATCCATCTAACATACTATTTGTGGAGTTTAGTGTACTTGATGTAAGGCAACTGTACATGAGATTAATTACAATTCATTACTATCAAAATCAAAACACACATGTAGGGATAACAGATATACGAAACTAGAGCTAAAATAAGACAGCACCTAGCAATACCTAAAATTAGGACTACTTTTGGACAGAAGCACTATGAAGCAACAAAAGTAAAATTTAAAATAATTGTAATATACCTACTGGCTAAGGTCAGAAATAAAGAGATAGGAGCCGTAATTGGAGTTTGCTTTAAACTATAATATATATATTTTCTCCTTTATGTATATATTTTTTGTTGTCATGTATATTATCACTTTTAGTAGTTTAATTTGTTCTTATGTATATTAATGCTTTTTACTATATATTATGACGTTTGGTTTCATCCTTAGGATGGTAGACCCACCGTCACTCACCGACTAGCCCCTCGGAGAAACAAGATTTCGTAAAATTTGCCAGTGTCATGACCGACGGCCATTCCCTGGTAGAATAGGTTCGGAAAGCAAACAAAAGAATGAACTACACAATAATAACTGTCTGATCAAATGGAAAGGTAGGTTCAGAATAAAACGCAGATTAACAATATAAATACTCGAAAATTTAATGAACTAGGTTTTTACATTAATTACTCCCATTTGTTTTTCATCGTTATCAAAATTACCCCAGAACAGATTCCATATCTTGCAAAATGCATTATGTTCTCCGCCAAGGGAGTGCCAAAGGATAGGACTCTCATTTAAAATTTACTAGGCTCAATCCACGATCCACCCACGACGGTGAAGACAACGCGTAAAATACAATTGTTAGGTTAAAATTTTAAAATTATAATGCAATTAACATCTAATACAGTTGCCGGCAAACTTCTTGAAATTCTTTGGCGTAGTGGGGGAATGCGCAGAAGACGAAATTTGGGTCTCGTTGGTGGAAAGGTAGATGCGCAAACTTCCCCCCACTACGCCGTAGAATTTCAAGATGTTTGCCGGCTACTGTATTAATCATTGTCGTCTTCATGGTGCAAAAATTTTGATCTCAAAAATGTCTTGTGAATTTACATCCAAACATTGCAATGGTAAAATAGCAATTTATGTGGGTACTAACTAATCTTGCTTGCTTAAAACTTCTACCAGTGCCTGATGATCGGTAACAATGCCAGGGAAGGTCTGACATGGCCTCCCGTGCTGCGTCCCCGGTACCGCCGGAACACGACCACTGCTACGATCTCCACCATATTTATTGCATGACGAGGAATAATTATCCCAGTCGCAAGACGCGGCCTATCCCCTGGGTCATTCTTAATAAAAAAAAATATATATATATATGTATATTTTCCCAACCCTTTCAATGACATTGCTTTTAATACTTGTGATATTTCTAAAACTATCACTTCCATCAACATCTTCCCGTGTCAAAGCTATTGGCAATGAAAATTCTTTGTTTATACAGACATTACTCATGATCCTCGTCAACTCACTCCTTAATACGAAATCCTTATCGTCCAATGCTGTTTATTTAATCTCCACGATGTGGGATTTGTATTCGTATACTGCCCTCCGAACATCACATTCCACATAAATACCTGGAATGCATTTATTCCTCTCTTTCCCCCTTCCTTTTTTATTATCAATTTCATGGGGTAGTTTTCGGACCGGTCTGGAAGTGATATTATTTCTTTCATCGACGATAATAATCTGGTTATCCTCAATGACCTCTCCCACACTAGGTTCATTTCCTTCTCAACGACCCAGTGCGGTAGATCTGTTCTAAGTCATTAGCAATGTTGTCCAGTCGTCCTATAATCCTACTAGCGAACACTTCCCTACAATCCTCACATTTGTCGCAAAAACATGTGGCAATCTCACTGGGAGCTTACGAAATTATCAAAAGGTCGACACCATGTCCCGAACACAAGAGTCAGTACTTAATGATTTAAAGGTTAAAATACTGACTGTATTCGGGCCTATGCCTCCTTCCAGTCAGCTATTTCAACTCGCATCTGGTTCCACAGGACTATATTTAACAAGAGAGACACGTCAATGATTTGCAGGATCTCTCACCTTGCTAAAAATCAAGTCCTAGATTCTGCAATGTGTGAATGCTGACACGAGGAGAATCTGGACCACATATTTTTTTATTGCCCCCATAAGTGTCGGCATCCAATCTCTCCTTCTGGACCGAGCAGTGCTCGAAGTCACTTTTCCAACAAATATTCAGCTTTTGCTTGCAGATTGCCGATATTCAATTTTAAAGGTTCTGATGAATTTCTTGAAAGTTAATTGTTTCCAATTGTAAATTCTCTACTAGCAATAATGGATATATTTATGTGGGGTATAAAAGCAAAGGCAGCATATCCAAACAAATTTGAGTCATTGAGGTTTACATATTTAAAATGTACTGAATTTGAGATTTTATACGAAACAGCCTATACATTTATAGGAAACATGATTCTGGAAGGAATATATACATAAAATCTAGAATTCAGTACATTTTAAATTAGTATTCTTCGGTGATTGCCTTTAATTTTTTTTCCAATTTTTTGGATATTGCTGCCTTTGCTTTTATATCTCTAAGTATTATATCATATACTAGCGGACGCGCCAGACTTTGTCATGTCTGGACATGACGACGTCTGGCAGGTCCGCTAGTAATAAAAAAATCCTAGAACCCGACTGCAGCGCCACCTACACGCCTAGTTATGGATCTAAACCATACAGGGATCCACTGAAATGCACACAAAAAATTTAATTGAAATCGGTCTAGCCCTTTAGAAAGAGTTCAGTGACATACACAAGTACAGAAGAATTATATATGTAAAGATGAGTATGCATTATGTAAATAAACTATATAAACTATGAATTTGAGTGTACATATTTGTAGGAAAGGTTCGTAGGTCGATGGAATGAAAGATTGATTGATAGTTAATGTTTATTTTTCGACCTCATTTGTACATCCTCGACTGTACATCTCATTTGCGACCGGAGACAGGCTCCGGTAGCAAATGAGATGTACAGGTTACAGTGTGTAAATTAGTGAATTATTAATTGTAAAGAAATGGAAAAAATATTGAACACATATAAAAATGACAAAAAGATCGAACAAAGAAAAACAGGTACCTGGGTTGAATCGAGACTATCTCCGGTCGAGAAATAAACTTTAACTATCAATCACTCTTTCATTCCATCCACCTACGAACCTTTCCTACTCATTCTTTGATAAGGGGTTGGCAATAATATTCTTTTACTGGGTGTCACGCAAGGGACCATCCATAAAGTACGTCACACGTTAAGGGGGAGAGAGGGTCGACGAATTGTGACATTGTGTGACAAGGGGTGGGAGGGGTCCCAAGTGTCGTGACGTCACATTTCAAAATCTAATACTTACATCTAAGTCTTAAAATGCCAAATTTGAACTATCAAAGTTCCAACTCTATCTGTATGAATATACTGTTTAAATTGTTTTTTTGGAGAGTTCACACTCGCTCTACTAGTGTCACGCGCCGGTCGTCTGTGAGCCCTTTGATAAATGCACAAATGCTGCCACAAGCGTAAAATTGCTAAATATGTGACGTCACACTAGGGAGGGGGGGTCTCACAAATGTGACCAACTATGACAAGGACAGGGTAGGGGTCAAAAAATCACGAAATTAGTGTGACGTACTTTATGGATGACCCCCAAGAAAATTATCTAAAAAAAAGTACTAATACTGAATTAAAGTTGGACAATAAAGTTTGTTTCACAAGTACATATTAATTTTTTAATCCAAAACCTCCTGATGTAAAATTAGGGCCAAACTTATCATAATTGTGTTGCATTCGCATTTAATTTTTGACATTTGACAGATATGGTTTACTTCTTTCTCTCCCAATTTCTCTCAAGCAGAACTGGTAGAAACAAATTTCGATGTAAATCTATTTCTATTTTTTTTATTATTCTCATCTATTAAATGTTGGGATAACAATCACCAAAATAGCATTATTGTAATTTTCAGAATACGGCCGATTAAATGTAATAATGCATTGCCCAATGTACTTTACATCTGAAAGTAAGTAATAGTGACAGAAGGATGGTAAATAAACTACATTGTTTTAAATAGTTAAGTATGAAAATATTTTTTGGTCGTATGCTATGTTTAAAACGTAAACAATGGTTTATGATCATTAAAAATTAATATGAATTCATAAATTGAAATGCAAAAAAAATATAATGTTCAATCGTTTGGTCGCTTGCAGAATACGAAAAACACAACTCATTTAAAACGAAGAGCTAAGATTCTTTCTCAATATAATTATTTGGTAAACATGGGATACGGATCAATATGGGAGAGATGAAAGGGCACATTAACTACAGAGAATCCTCCGGGGAGAAGCGTAGACCCATGGAAGGCTGAATGCAGCAGAATCAGTATTCTTTTTTCCTTTCCATGACAGATACGGATCGTCCACAAACTGTTCAGTTTTAACAGTTCACTTTACTGAACGAACGAATTGTTTAGTTCATTTTAGTAAACTACAGTGAACTAAACAATTAAAATGAAATGAAATTACTGCCACTGAACTAGTAATTTCATGTGTCAAATACGATTAATTATTTTAACTTAAGTTTGTATGCGCTTATTTTTAATGCTAATTTATACTAATATACAGTAAAATTCTCGTTAATTCAAGGGACCCAAAAAAACATGTTGCATTACGCGGAACCCTGTTAATTCGAAATATTTTTTGTACCCACTTGTGCACCCATGCAAAAAATCATAAATCTTGTGGAAAAAGTAATTCATTTAGTGAAAAACGTCTGCATATTTCAAGAAATATGTCAAGATATATATATTCAGATATGTCAAGTTTGTTCAAGTAAGTCATTGAAATATTAATATTGTAAAATTTCCCTGCAACCTTACTATGTATAAAGAAAAATCATCCTGAGGAGACAGAACCATCCGAGCCTATAGTAAACATCCAGATATCAAGTTTAGAGAAACCAGGTAAGGGGGATTACAGATAACATTGACGAATCAGATTGTTTTAACTTTAAACCAATTCATTCTAAACCGGAGAATTGTAAACCCGACTTCCCTCAAAAAGTTCTTATTTTACAGAGGTTAGGCTATTATTTGGAAGAGGAACCACATCCCATTGTGACCTCCCATTAGGTAATGTCAATTCCAGTCAAATAAAGTAGTAAACAAGAGTTAATGCACACACTTTGAATCCCTGCCCGAGATTGACTGAAAAAAATTGGTATTTGTCCCACCTGCAAGGTGTACCAATATTAAACAAAAATTTTGTTGAAAAACCAGGACAAATATCAACATAGACGAATATTGGGGTGTATGTATTGTGCAATTAAATAGTATTATTATTATTATTATTATTGATTATGGGCAGGCAGCTTAAGCTGACAGGACCATATCACTGTCTCTCATTTGAATATCCAGCCTATATGAATATGATTTTTTTTAAATATTTCATGATACATGTATGATACACATATTACTGCACAATGTTCCTCTGGTTCACCTTGCCCCACTTCAAAAAGTCCTCCACAGACCATTGATGTTTTTTATTTTCATCTTTTTTATTTAAATTTAAATGGCATTCTTTTATTACTCCCTTTATATTAACTCGTGGCGTCTGCTTGCTTGCTTGCCATCGAAAAAACTTTGGATCGATTTTTGACCCTTTTCCCATGATCCAATCGAGCTGAAACTTTGCAAGCAGACTCGTGGCGACGATCAAGAAGATCCATCAAATTCTCGTTAAAAAATAGTAATAATTATAGTATAATTTTGGATTTTTCAAATTTTTAATGGTTTTTTCATACAAGTTGTATGAAGATTCCAACGCACATGGTAGACACGAAACCCGAAAATGAAAAAGGGAGTATTGTAAAAACTTGGTTTTTATGGGTTACTTTTTATGTGGTTATATTTCTGCCTCTTAGAGTCGATTGTGTCAACTACAATTTAATTATGGATCTCGTTTTAGCTGGCACATGTGCGCACTGCGCGGAGTATAATTGACATGTCATCAAAACTCGTTTATATTAAATTTTTCGACGTTGTACTGTCAAAATCTACAATATTATGTAGGATGCCACATATTTTTACTGATTCTACAACATATACTTGACAGGAAAAGTATTTCCTTAGGGCCGGTTGTTTCAAGTTGGATTAAAGTAAGCGTTCTTTTAAAGCATAGATTTTTACGTTCTCCACCAATCAGACGATTCGTTTTCGTAAAAATCTATGCTCTGATCGTCCGCTTACTTTGATCGAACTTGAAACAACCGGGCCTTGGACCTCAAACATCTTTTTTTGTTGAAAGAAATGGATTTTTCCACAACTCTAAATGAATTTTGCCATTAAGCATCGTTGAGAGTAAGTTTGTTTACTACATCTATTAGGTTTTGCTAACTTTATGTTAATGTGCCACAATACAGATAAAAAGGTGTATCTAGAGTACTGTTTCTTGGATTGTGGACAGGGTAAACTGTTAATGACACCACAGTGTCAAAAAGCCAAATAAAAACAATTTTGATGCCAGATGTCAAATAAATTGCACGTTAAGTTGATAGATACAAAGTGTATATAAAGAAAAAATACATAGTACACATTCAATTACAATCCTATAAAATGTCACATTTTGATACGTTGACACGCTTTAATCAGGAAGCCTTTGAAAAAACTCAAAGTTAAATTTGTAATAAAATAAATATTTAAAAAAAGATATATTCAACGCCATAAGTGCATATAGATTTTCACCATTTTTTCTTTACAGGACTACGTATGTCACAAATGGATTATCGTAGCCTAGATAACTTAAAAAAAAATTTATACACAAACATTTGTGAATTATTATTTTAATTCAAAACTTCATTTACATATTTGGAAAAAAATCCAAGCACATATTCAGAAAAAACAGGTATAAATAGTAAACTCAAAAATACAATTATCCACATTCAAACTGAAAATCAGTTTACACGGAATAGGCAAGAGACCAACAAGGAGAAATTATTTGGCCGAATTGGTAAACACAGTGTCAATTTAGAAATATAAATAAATTGACGTGTAGCAGCCATTTTGTAGCCAGTCCAAATAGCTGTCACATGACAAGATTGTTATAATTAAAATCTACTAGTAAACTTAAATTTAATATGTAAAGATGATTGATCGGATGAGCCCGTCCCTCACGGAGTCGCTGGACTGTCCCACTCCAAAGCTGAAGAACACCTGATCGCACACCACAGTTTGGCAGCCCACCCCCAGAGGGTACCACCCCACCTTGTTGAACACAACACCGACCTTGTACACCTAGACAGCGGAAAACAATTTTATTTTATTGTTATATAAGACAATTAACAGATTGATACAAATATTATGTATTTTACAAGAATAATTAATCAAAATAAAAGTATAATTTGTATGTTATGAGTTGTAAAAAGATTGCAACAATTTCCTAAGTAATGTTTTCTTTTCCTATGGAGGAACATTGAGTATTTGAACCTTTTAATTTGATGTTGCTAACTGTTATTTTAAAAACATACACACAATCTAAAATACAACATTCGCTGTACTACACAATAAATAAAACAATGTTATGTTAAGAAACAACCTAAATCCGATATAACATAAATAGAATCTTTGTTCTAATATAAAAGTAATAAACTGAACATTATTAATATTCAATTATTAAGAAAATATAAGCATTAATCGAGAGGCTGCAGCAAAAAATTCATTTTCAGTGTCTTAGAAATCATCAATGGTTATTGAATATTTCTTTAGGCGGAAGGAACAACCGAATGATAAACAACAGAAATAATGACCTAACTATAAAATCGAGTTTTGAGTTAAGTATGCAGAGTTGTTATTTAGATATACATATATAGCAAGGAAAAATTAGATGAGTTAGAATTTTTTGGAAATGATTAATTATTTGAAAAATTTGGCAAGAAACAACGCCATTACTCAACTTGGTTCAAAATTTCTGTGCGAAAAAAACTACTGGTGTAAACAATAGATAAAAATAACAAAGGCTTTAAGAGATATTTCATAAACAAACAAAATTCTCAAATTTAATTTTGGCTGTCCTGAAAACCTGCATTTTTTAACTTGTCTGATTGTCCCTTTCGCCAACACACATATGCACAGAAAATGTTTTTTAACATGCATAAAGCTTACATTATGGCGATGAACCTGTACTAAAATAATTAAGAATTGTTCAATATTAATAAAACTATACATTTTTAAATTAGCAACAAATTTTTACATTTTTGATAGTTTTAAAACGCTTTTTATTCATATAAAGAGATGACTTTAAACAATATATTCTATTTACTCCTGCACTTTAATGCTTTAATCACTAATTAAAAGTCAGTTTTTCCATTAAAAATACGTTAATTATTATTTAAAAATAAAAATTTCGCCGAAAAAAAATAAAAGTTTTGAGGATGGAACACATCAAAAATAGAAAATTCTGCACATTGCGTCTGACATGTCATTTTTTGATAAACAAGAAATAAACTAGAAATGCGTTTAAAAAGAATTGCAGAAATATTGATATGTATTTTAAATTCTAGACAGAAAACAATAATAATTCAATAAAATACCTTATCATACCTTCAAAATACAAAATCATACCTTCTCACTCTAGCAATTATCACGACCTGTATGACGAAATCTCATATCACCTGATATTAAATTCAAATTATCTGTCATAACCGTCTTGAAAGGGCAGAATCAAATAACCGTATACCTCGAATTTCAAATTCCTAGAGTGAATGTTCAGCCTTAAGGCTGCATACCTTATTCCTTTGAATGTAGAAAGGCCTGTTGAATGTGATTTCGAGCAGTGAGCGGTAAGGGACGCGGGAGGTGTAGTGGGTGTAGGTGAGGCGGGAACCATCAGCATCCAAGAGGTGAGCGTACAGGAGCTCGGAGTACTGTCCGCTGGGTGGCATGGCCTGAGGGTCCTCTCCCAGGCCCTGTGTCGGTACCTGATACGCAATCAAAGCATGAGCCCTTATCTAATTAATTATTTAAATCAGCGGTCGGGAACCCGCGGCCCTCCTTCTTGCGGCACGCGACTGTCTTATATACTTAAATAAATAATTACGTTACGTATTAATAAAACTATAAACAATTGCGGCCAGCTTTTACTTTATTTTGCCACTATGTGGCCTTTACCTGTCAAAAGGTTGCCGACCGCTGATCTAAGTTTATGTATTTACGATGCCGGAATGCAAATAAAAAGTTTACAGAAATAATAAAAACATAAATAAATAAAAATAATGCCTTTCGCATTGTATTTATTGATATAAATGGCATTGGAAGCACCGACCGCCCCAGCGGCTCGGCAAGTTAACGAGTTGGGTGGTTACAAATAATTAATGACTATTTTAACCGGTGACTACTAACCGTTGTTTGAGATTTGTAGGTGATTGCGTTGATAACTAGCAACTGATTTTTGCAATTTGACAGGCGACAATCGGTACAAGACAACAATTAAGAATGTTCTTAGGTTTTCACGGCCACTCAGAATCTTTTGGTTTGTGTCTTCTGGGGTATTATGCATTGCAGGGTCCATCATCAGCCCTGATGATGGACCCTGCAACGGGATCCGAAATGTCAGCCAGAAAGGTCGTAGTAACAAGGCATAATACCCCAGAAGACACAAACCAGAAAAGACAAAAATTATATCTTAGTTTTCAATCATTGATACAATGAGATGCAAATCCCAAATAACTTTACCGAAAAAAAGCCAGTTAAAATAACAGTTTAACCATTACTACAAATAATCCTTAATAATATAAATATTCCCACTCTCATAGTGGCTCTGAAAGGCGGCAATATCATGTCAATATCAGCCTTCATGCCATTCCTTCAGTTTTTACACATTTATTAACAAAAATGCAATATAACATAGAAAAATATTGTAAAATACACCATGTCAATAATAATCAACCGATTCAAAAAAACACTTTTCAGGGCTGCCAATAAAAAAAAAAATTGTCCTATCAATTACGGGATATATGTATATGTTACAGTGAATCTGTTTTTCTAGTGAGTCCATCATTCACTGGCATTTTAGAGAAATTATATCCAAGGTCATTCTTATCATATTCAAAGAGTTTTTCACCAATAGAAATGAATACAATATTTTAACTTCTACTTACTAGTGAATTTATTGGTTTCCGAATTGTCAAAAATTAAATTTGATAAGTCTGAAATCCGTTTCCGTAAAAATCTATGCTTTTAAACGAACTTTTATTGATCCAAATTGAAACAACCGGGCCTTGAATAACAATTTAATAAGTTATTGCGTGAACAAGGTTCTTACTGCATTATTAATTTCTTCTGTGCATATCAACATTATGTAGGTAACGGATATTATTAAAATAGTCATTTTGAAGTGTTGAAAGTTTCGGCTGCACCAATTCTTCATTATATGATTTTATAACAAGATTCTAATGGCACATGGACCTTGTTTTTCAAAATTTATTTTGCGTTTTGTGTCTCATTCTACACTAGTCTAGTCCAAAGTCACCACAAAGCGACAGTATTTCTAATTTTTATCCTTTGAGCGATAGCATATTCTCTATTCTGTGGCGATAGTTCTGTTTCTCGAACTGTCACACTTCTGGACTGGATTAGTTTAGGTAGGTAACTAAAACGTAATATATTTTTAAAATTTTAATCGCGAACACTTACGAAATTCTGATCATCTTATAATTCAAAAGACAGTCGATTAAACTCATACAAATGATACGGTGTGAGCAAGCTTGACGTCTGTCACCGACGTCGAGCCGAGTAAGTTTGCGAACTTAAAAACCGCGCACTTTATGTTGTACGTCTACCACCCACTTTACACGTGCTTTACACAGCGCAAACAAGAAACGCAAATGACATTAGACACATTTTTGATAAAAAGATAGAAAATTGGAAATGCGGAAGAATCTGGATGAATTCAAACGTAAATTATGACTTAGAATCTCTTTGATTTTTTGTATTTTTCGCATCGAGTGTTTGTTACTTGACGCACTTTTAAAGGTTTGTTTAAAATTAATAATACCAGGTGTATGTTTATTTATGTTTCTATATTTGTAAGAAATAACTTTTGTTGTATTGTTATAAAAAAAACATGTTTAATAAACTTAATTGACAAAATACATATTCATTAATAAAAATTTTCCCTCAACCCCCCAATATTTACATGGTGACATAACCTCGTTTTGTTCCGGCAGTCGTCAGATATCATAAAAAACCCGAGTGCGCGATCTTTCGTTTTGCCGACACCTTACTTCGCGATTCGTATTCGTTTTGCGGTGCCGCTGTCCTATTTTAATTTAGGAGTTAAAATAGGACCGCAAAATGAATAAAATCGCCTAGTGAAGCGGCGCCTTTATATTTTCTACGCTTTAAGAATTACGTGTACAAATTGATAGTTTCACCGATATATTGTCTATGCTTTGAGTAATGCGCGCATTCGTGAACAAAATATATTTTCACGGATAATGTGTAGTGAATCTGAGAATTCGTTGATTTAGATGTTTTCACTGCTCAGACTCTGCCCGACCGGGAAAAGTACATTTCTACTAGTGAAAGTATAGTCTCACTAAAAATGCAAATTCGCTGTAACATATACACATATCCCATATTTATTTTCTTCAAGTTTGTGTTTACTGGGGTATTATGCCGTGTTGTTATGACCTTTTGGGCCGATGTTTCGGATCCCATTGCAGGGTCCATCATCAGGGCTGATGATGGACCCTGCAATGGGATCCGAAACATCGACCCGAAAGGTCATAACAACACGGCATAATACCCCACTAAACACAAATTTGAAGATTCTGAGTGGCCGTGAAAACCTAAGAACATTCGTATTTATTTTGTTTTGAAAACTTGTTTTGAGCAGATCATCTCCGCCACCGCCAACACACTATCTTTGTTCTGATTTCACTTATGCCATTTAAAATTTTACTTTTTACATTTTATTTTTATTTCATTGTACGTTTTGACTCGCCCTCGGAGCTTCTCTCTGAGTGGGAATAATATGCCCCCTACATCCTTAAACCATTCATTCCACAATCCGCGCGAAAGTTAAAAGTGTGACAATGAATAATTTTTTTTTTACAAATAATGTTATTTCACAAAACATATTCCTTCTGTTGCCTAAGTTACAATACAAATACTTTGGAGATGCAATAACAATGTGTGGTCCTATCATTTTTTATAATTTTTTTTCATCATATTCATTATTCGGTGGAATAATATGCTGGCTAAATTCCATTCAGCCATGTAGCAGTGTGTTTGCTGGTTTTTCAACTTTTATATTAATTAAGTATTACCTGTATCCCGATGACGCAAATATTCTTATCCACTGTGAAGGTGACAGAGCAGTCCAAAATGCTGTTGTTGAGTCGGTCAGTCTGGTGCACGATGGAACGCCGGCAGTAGAACTTGTCCCGGGGGTTGGGGCACATGGGCGACAGGGGCGGCAGGGAAGGCCCCGCTGGGGAGGGCGGAGGGAGCGCCGACTCGCCCAGCACGGGACTGGGGCTGTCCACTACAAAGCTCACCTGAAGGAATTTTTTATTATTCATTCATCACTTTTTGACGAGTCTGTATTCGGAGGAATATTAAATCGATGAGAGCCGGTTGTATCAACGTGATTTATTTTCAATCAAACAAACAATCCATTTTTGTAAAAATCTAAGCCATAATTAACTATTATATTATTTTACGAACTATCTAAAACCAAATTTATAAATCAATTAGAAAGACGTACGGAAAAATCAAATCAATGGTGAAATATTTGGCTGCTACCGGGATTCGAACCACAGATCTCCTCCTGTCCGGGGCAGGCGCGTTATCCAATTACGTTATAGCGGCCTCTTACATTTCCGTGAATATATTGACCTTACCTGTAAGTCTCATTTTGTTAATTGATTAACATATAATTAAGATAATATATTATAGGAGTCTCACAGAAATTAAGCTATTTATGTGGAAACGTATATGGAAGTTTTGTATATGGTGGCCCAGGGCTTATGACCGGTATGAGCTGGCTTAAGTGATCACTTTACACAATGCAACATTTACCAATTCCACCTTAAGAACATCCATACATTATGAAATTTTTGAAAGTTGTATGTACATATGTTCTTAATCAGTTTCTTTAATATATTCAGAGGGACTATGCTAGAGACATCTATGGTCTTTTCCGTGACATGTCATAGTATACATAGATTTCCCAGCTGGTAACTATACCTCTATATTTTATTTTTTAAAGTGGAATATTTAGAAATATTATTTTTAATGTATATATATATAAGTTTTCTTCCGAATTATTTAACATATACACTAGAATATGCTTGAAAATTATTACTTTTAATTTCAGTGTAAAGAATATTTTGAAATTGAATGAAGAACACTCTCTCAAAGTTTTTGCTGTTTTGTTTTGACACCCTGTATATGTTCTTTATAATGAATAAATAAAACATAAGTCAAATAGTACCACGTTTAAAAAATCTGATACTAACGAAACACCATGACTGAAACAGATAAAAAGCGTGTGTCCTCCTCCTCAGCATACATCCGCTTTTGAATACAAGTTTGGAAGTCCAACATGATACATATGTGTCCTGTTAGGATGTGAATTTTTTTTTTAAAATACATAAACAATATGTAAACACGGAACACATGAAGCATCAATATCCTTACTATTTTCAAATTAAGCTAAACACATGTGCTATGAAAATAGGACTAAAAACTTGCTAGTGTCCTGGAATGAGACTCATCATTGATGAGAATCAATACTACTACACCAACCATAACATAAGATACTCACACTACAAGATCATAATGGTAGAAATAAGTGGTAATACTATAAAGTCAAATTGTGCACACTCCCTTACATCCCCGTTCTTCTTTGGCTGAATTCAAAAGGCAGAAGCAAAGTTTTTTTGGGTAGATTCTTAGTAAACGTCAAACCTGGTGATCCTCAGCCAAGTAGGGGAAAGAGAAAATTAAAATATGCCAATATGATTTTTTTCACGGGATTGGATGAATTAATTTCCCTGGGAAAATTTTGTTTGACGTACATCCAAGGATCTGAAATGGATTAAGGACGTATGCTGAGGTACCACTGTATTTTATGATTTCCATTTGTTTATCTTTGAACCCGTAAATGATATTCAACACTTACACGCCATATATGAATACATATAGGTTTACTGCATTCACAGTCATATTTTGTGAATTTCGCAATGCCAAAACCAACAATTACAGCAAAAACCTGATAATTTTTTGTGAGGTAAAATTAAAATACACAGTCGTCATTCCCTGTAATGAAACTCTCTATAGTGAAAAACTCTCTATAACGTAAAAATGGACCCAACTTGGTTTTCCATAAGAATCCATGTATTAACGCACCCTCTTTAACGAAATGGCTCACTCTCTATAGCGAAAAAATCGGTAAACTCCCGTCGAAAAAGGGACATCTAAAAAGTCTGTTTCTTGGAATTTTCTTACCTCAGGGCACGCTTACTTACGGGAGGTCCGCAATGTTGACAAAAACATCATAAACGGCTGACTGGAGAAGGTGCGGCCAAATTTTTTTTTAAAATGACACCAGACCAGACTCTCAAAATGAATCAAATAGAAAAAAACTAATGGTTATCGGAAAGTCAAAAAAATTTCGCAGTTTCAAATGTAATATTTTAAGTGTAATACATGATACAGAGATAAATAAATCGGTCCCAAGGATTTCGCTATAGAGAGTGACAACTGTATTTTATTTTACGTGTAGGTTCGGGACTGATTCAATGTTTCGGATCCCATTACAAGGTTCAGGGCTGACACTGCAAATGAGATCCGAAACGTCGGAGATCCAACGGAGTAGCCTAGAATACTGTACACAAAAGATTCTAAACAACCATGAAAACCAGAGAAGATGTTTCCACTATTATTGTTTACGAATACATAAAGTAAGGGAATCATGTTTTCTATACATATTGTGGTATTACCGCAGCAGTGCGGGTGGGTTAAAAAGGAGATTGCGTGTCAACTTGGTTTATATTATGTATTAATATTGCAAACGCCACAACCTATTGGTTATTTCTCCTACAAAAAAATGGTGAGTAGGTTATGTTATAAGTTTTTTTTATAAAGGGATATGTAGGACACAACCTGCTAATCAGAGAGGCCCATCACGTTGAGGTGGGCCATATTCGCACTCACCCAATCTTGCTGAAATAAAAACACTGATATTATTGTGTGCAGGTATATTTGCAGTGCACTCGGCGTGAAGCTCGGTCCAAAATACATCAGTTTCATCACTAGCTTCGGTGGATCAATGAACTATGTAACGCTGAAGAAAAAATAAATGTGCTAGAGGTATATAAACAACTTTGCAATGGGGCAATAATGGAGACAGACTTTTAAAAATATAAACAGAAACAGAGACATACAGAGGTAATACGAAAATATAAAATTAAGACTAAAAAAATAGTTTAAACAATAATAAATGACAATAGAAAATCAAATGCTATGAATGTAAAATTTATGTTTACGTTTTGAGGGGATGCTCCGTTGCACCGACCATTTGCATTGAAAGTAAATGCAAATGCAAAATTGCACTGAATCTAAGCACACCCAAATAATAATTTGGATACACATATTAGACTGGGATTTCCAGTTGATGATGTGTTTGCAATTTCACCAGATAATATTTTTACATAGGTATTATCAACAACACCAGTTAAATTTTCTGGTAAATATTAGTGTTTGAACAAAAGTTGTTTCTTACAATCGTGCCAAAGAAAAATCTACTTTATAATAATTTCATAAAATTGTATATAGCTGTTCTTATTCAACAGTTTACATATAAATTCAAGTTGTTGACTGTAAAATAGTTGATTAATAATGCCCTATGAGGCAAAAAGGCATTAAATGAGTAGATCTAAAAAACAAGTGCATTTTTATTTTCGTTCGTCGTAAAACTATTCCGAGCGGTGTCACTTGTCTTTTTTAATATAGGCTTTGGGTTCCTGGAAGTTTCTGGTATATTTCCGTGCGGTTTCTCTTAATTTAGCATCTTGTGACAATATTATAGCCTGCCCAATGATGATAATAGTGAAGAAATAATATATGGTATTTAGCAGCTAATAATCAGTAGAAATGAACCAAGATTAACCACGCACATGGAAATTGAATTGAACAAAAAACAATTGTAAGATTCTGTAAGTACCAAAGGTTACGATCAGGCACGTTGAAAGAATATCATCACGAATGGCCATTTTGAATGACGTGCGGTGACATTTCAGACACACGCGGGCTAACTAAGTAGAAGAGGACTGGAGCGGGATGGGGAAGCTCGGGAACTGTAGAAAAATTGCCAGGAATACGATCAAGCGGAGAGGAGTTGTAGAGGAAGGAAGTGGGAAGTAGCACAGTTGAAGAAGTCTATAAAATTGCTATTTAATGCATTCTTGAGCAAGACACTAAAAAATTAAGCATACTCACAGGTCGGAAGAGTGCTTTTCTCCTGGGCTCTGTGGAGGACGAGAAACCATCTGGCATGGGCACCCCACAGCACGGTGAGGAGATGTTCATGAGAATAGCAAAAGCCTCGGCCTGGCTGAGCAACGATGACCGAGATAAACCCGAAGCAAACTGCTGCGGAGTCAGGGTCAGAAATCGGATCTTCTGCAGGGCATTGCGGATCGATACGGGGGCAGGTGTTTGGCTGGTTTCTGGGTAATTATAAAACATTAATCCACACCTAAATGTAATCAATATGTGGTGATGATTAAGCTTGGATTAATAATTTACAAAATTCCACTGTGACTATCACCGGACAGCACCAAAGTTCAACCATTGAAAAAATGGTCTATGAAGGTTCCCCATCATTCTGAGGATAACATAGTTATTATATTACTACAGTAGGATCTTTTAGATACCGTGGTTCGAATCCAGGTTCCAGCAATTAACTTTTCAGTTTTATTATTTGATATTTGTGTGTGTCTCTGCATTTCATTTGATTTATTCATTTCATAATTTTTTTTTTATTATTATCAATGTTACGGCATACATTGGTTAGTATTATTCATCAACAAATTATTTTTAAAATTTTGAAATGGCGGAGTTATATGCTGTCGCGCAAAGGTCCCTCTTCGTGCGCAGCTATTGGGGATAATCATGTCGCCAGGATTTGAGTGATATGAAAAAGTTAATTATTTCCTTGCTATGTAATATAATGCCTACGATGCGGCATTTTGAAATTTTTTTTGTGCAAATGAGATCAGTTTGAAAATAATTTTAAATTTTTTCATAAAAAAATCAAAGTTAAAAATTCATAGTAAGCAAACTAGTGATGCAACGAATACGAATATGAATATCATCACAAATATTAAAAACAAACTATTTATAACTGAATGCAACACAAATTAAGGTTTGGCTGTGCACCATGTATCCGAACACACCTACGCACTCTATTATCGGGGATTCCCCTAACATTGAATTAATGGATTTGTTAAGTTCTCAAGTTGTCAATTGATACTTGTCACATAGCATAACATGAGTTATCTAGTTTCATTGGGTTATTAATAAGGTTAGGTTGCTCATTTCATGTAGTTTTTGTTCTGCAAAATGTATCGTTCATTCCATTTTATATCCGTTGTGTGTAAAAGTGTTAACTCTTAAAATATATATTCAAATTAAATCTAATAACATGACCTCTCGTAAGCGTGAAAAAAAGAACAGTAGTGTATTATTTATTACCTTGTTGAATTATTCGTATTCATATTCGCCAAATAGTAGGCTTGATATTCGTATTCGGATATCAAGCAAATGGCGCATTTTATCAACAAAAAACAATTATACACTTAATTGTAGATAATATTATTAGTAAGATATGTGCAAAATTTGAACACAATCTGCCTCATAGTTTTTGAGTTATCGTCTCCGGAAAAAGACAAAAAAACAATGTAGGTAAATCGTTTAAAAATTCACCTACAATACGATCTTCAAATTACTATAACTCTGCTAATTTTTGAACAAGTTATGACTCAAATGATACCGGTAGCAGCCAAAATATTTTTTCGATGATTTTTTAAATTTTTTTGATTTGATTTTTCTGCATATCTTTCTAATTGAGTGATTAATTTTTTTTTTTTTATTCTTACAAATTTAAGAGGCTCTTATACTTTCAATATTGGCATTAGTTTAATCACTTCCCGCTAAAAATGGCGCTAGTTTCGCTCAAACATGTATTATTTAAGCACAAAAAACGATATCGAGAAATATACAATACTATAAAACGAAATAGAAATGTGCAAACTTTAACGCCTGACCTTTTAACTGCGTAGTGCTACATACGTAACCCTTTCTACATGAACGTAAGTTTTGCAAGTTTGGCGAAATTTTTCTGTACAATAATTATTCGATCCTTATATTAGAGATGTGACAAAGCCGGCCATGCAATGGATATTGTTTCTTTATGAAATTTCACTCAAAATTTGCTTTTTTATGCTATTTTTCTGATTTTTAAGAAAAACATTTTTTTAAGATCTCCATTACATGTAACATTATGTTATTATTTTTTCTTTAGCGTTGAAAAATCGTATGACGTGTGTGAATTTTCACTATATTTTTTATTGTTTTATAACATTTTGTCTAATATCAATGTTAAGTAATTCAAATAAAAACCATTTAAAAAAATTATGCGTGTACTTATGTATGCGCGTTAGAAGTTATACTTAAAAAGTAGAATAAAGACAAAATAATAATAATAATTATATTTTCGTTGTCTGTCCGTAACTTACTGGAAAGACGACTTTAGATATTTAGAATGTGACAAGCAATCAGCGCTCAACTCATGTTGCGCGGTCACGCAAGAGTTGTTATTAATTACTATACAGTCGTACACCCATGAAAATATGGTTAAGTATAAAGAGAATATAGAAATAAAAATATTCTGAATTATCTTTTCAAAACGTAAGACTTTCATGAAAGTAACTTATATCGAATATCTAAAATTAATTCGCAATAATAAAAGTCAAATAAAATGATAATCATCCGTATTCTGAACTAAGCAACATTGCTATTTCTGTATCTTGACAGTTATTGTATTACATTGTGATGCCGTTTTTTTGACGTTTTATGTTTGACAGGTTTGAAATTAATGAATTCAATCAATTAGAAAGATCATTATTCGTAATTGTGAATACATTAACATTTGTTTACGTTTTAGGGCTTTCTGATTGATTCATTAATTATTTCAAACATGCCAAACTTAAAACATCGAAATTAGTGTCAATATATTGTTATACATACCTGTCAAAATTGCGATAAAGATCTGACATCCAAATATTTTCAGAATAGCACAGATTAACTTTATAAAGTATTATATATTTATCAAATTTCTGAAGGGTGATAGTGCAAAATGATTAAACTTTTTTTTGCTTGTATTGAAGCGAATTTATTTTTAATATTCTACATAAGTTACTTAAATAACAATCAAAAACGGAACATATAAACGTAAAACCTTATGATTAATAAACATAATAACAAAAGATATAAATCATAAAATCTGATTTTGAAAACTGGAGAAAAACGATTATTTGAAAAGATCAACAACTGACCATAATAAACGATTATAAAAAACATTCATGCATGTATGCGGTAGAAGTAATATTTAAAAACTAAAATAAAGACAAATTATATATTAATGATGCTCAAAGTATTGAGTTGTATAAATCTACACTGATCATTGTCTATTACTGTATTGAATTTTATGAAAAGAATGAAAACTCATACTTACAGAAATGTAACCTCAAATATCTAAATATAATAATTTGGTTGTCTATCCGTAACTTGCTGGAATGACAACTTTATATAATTAGAGTGTGACACGCAATCAGTGCATGGCTCACGATTATTTAAAAAGTATAATAAAAAACGATTAACGGAACATATAAACGAAAACAAAACGATTCATTAAAACAGGGTATTTAAATAATACAACATATAAAGATGTTATAAAAGGAAAAAAGAAGGATTCATAAGATCCGATTATATGAACTGGGGTAAAACGATTCATAAAAAATATCGACAATTGACCACAATAAATAAAAATATATAACGACGGACGACAAAAATGGAGCATATAAACGGTTCCTTAATAGCCGGAGGATAAATTAATAATCGGGTTTTGCAAAATGATTTAATAAGTTTATATGTTCAATTTAGTCGCCCGACCAGAGTTGCCAACAGCGCTTGGCCTAATATCGCCGTTTCCTATACATAAAGTAGCCTAAAGTAGCCCAAACGCCAAAATATCAATATGAATAAAATAAAATGTCATTTTTATCAATTTATTTATAACATATTTACAATGTATTGATAAATAGGCCTAAGCCTAATATAAAAAACCGTAATGTTCGTTAAAAGAAAGTAAAGTAAGTAGATAGGTAGCATTTTAAAAACACCGGAGACGTACATTTTGCTACCAGCGTGAAAACTTACCATGTGATTGCTTGGTTGAAAGTTGTTGCAGCACACCTCTTACATTCATATAGGTACGAATTCTAAGAATAGCGATCAGCATGGGTAGTTGCAGGCGATTCCTTAATTTTGTTTTAATTGTCCCCATTACGCTTAAAATTCTTTCAATGACAGCATTACACAAAGGTAATTGTATTTTTTTTTCTTAATTATTTGCGATTCGGCTGATTTAAATAACTTGTCTCTGAAGTAGCCTAGTAGGCGACCAGTCGCCTTTTAGATTTTTTCGTCGCCGATTCTCGTTCTGAGTAGCCTAAATGGCGAAAAATCGCCTACGTTGGCAACTCTGCGCCCGACAGCAAATACGAAAATCGTGTACTAGGACCTCTTAATTGAAAATATTTTTCAAAACAAACAAACTCAAAACAATATTATATCGTTTTACTGAAAATTTTTCAAACAAAACATCAAAACAAACAAACTCAAAACAATATTATATCGTTTTACTGAAAATTTTTCAGTTAAAATAAAAACACAAAAAAATGCCGGTTCAAAAGATTTCACATCACTATTTCGTGAAAAAATGACAATTACCGTTGAGTAAAGAAATAGACGGAGTATCTTATTTCATTAAAAATATTGTTTGCAGGTAAAAGAAAGGACAAAAATTCAGTGTATATACAGAACAAAGTCTATATATCATATTGTTTCAAGAAAACAGATAAGAATAATGGAAAAAAACATCAGAATCAGCCCGCAAAAACAAACAAAATTTGACAGTTGTAAAAAATAAAAATGGCGACATTCAAATTCAAGTATTTTTAATACATTTAACAGTTATTTTCTGCATTTACCGTTGTCCCCGCGATATGGGATTTCTAAAATGCATTCATTATACGGATATCTTCCCTTTATTAACACTCAGGCAAAGTTTACGCAGCATTTTAAGATATATTCGTATAAACTAGCGGGAGCGTAACCTGACGACTGGCGTAGTTGGTGTCCAACCAACGACTGATTTGAAAGAAAAATGATCTTTTAACAGACTATACGATTTAATTAATTCAAATTTCTGTGTATGAGGTAGAAAATTTTGAATATTTTTATATTAATGACAGTGAAATTTTCTTAGTACGCATGTAAAATTTAATTAAAATAATCAATGTTTTAATGGTTTTTTGGATGCTGCAATATAGGAGACGGAACGTGAATTTTTATCTTTTTGTAAACGTTGTATTTAACAACCTACCCAAAAATAATTATATATTTTCCCCCAAACTTTCTGTTTGAACTTCTTTTATTCAATTTATTAAAAAAATATACGGTCTTTACGTGGAAATATTTCGAGAAAAAGTGTACCAAAGATAACTCTATTGCTAGAAAGATTAAATAGGGCTCCGGGATTATATTTTTTTTGTGATAATAACAAAGTATTTTTTTAACTTTTTTTAAACAAATGCTTTAATAGTAAATGGACCTTTCATAATAAAATTGATTGAATGCATGGTTAGCTGCAATTTTGGCAATAAGATTCGAAAACTTTACACTAAATTGACTCTCCAGACAGCAAAAACGTGAATCATGTACTATGGCGCCTTAAGCTATAAGATAGAGCAAAAAAAAAGATTTTTAAAAAATGTCAAGGTGGTGTAATCCCATAAATGTGGACATTTATCTTCAAGAAAAAACACTCACCAGAACTAGTACTCTTATTTGGACAGGCTGGAAGGATTTGATTTTGGGAGGTATTAGCCAGGTCAATGGTGGACTGCTCCATCTCAGGTTGGCCGGCGCCGCTGCTTGCCTCGGCCTGGATGGCCGGTGCGGTCGGGACCAGGGGCGCCGCCTGCGTACTGTTAGACATGTGATAGCTCTGGGCATTGGCGTATCTAACAGCCGCATCAAAGAGTTCCAGCTCACTCTCGATATTGAGATAGTTCTGCTCGAAAACAGTGACGACTGTTCCGATTTCAACTTCCTCGAAACTCACTTCGGACAAGACTTCCATCGTTTGGGTGCATATTATCTAAGAATAATTACTTACATTACTTTTACATGCTAATGGAAAAATATGGATGCTGTGGGTCAACCGCTGAGAGCTTTGGTATTATATCTTGTTCTGTCATCATGTCTTCTTCTTTTTTATGGAGCTAGAGTAGTGCCAATGAGAGAGAAATATATATTCAGAATTATTTTTGCACGAGTCGTACAAAACCTCTCAGTAGTTGACCTACAGTGATGAAACTTACAAATATAAATTTTCATGGAAAAAATAAATCAAGATTTAAACATGAGGCTGGGCCGGATTTACACTCGACACATATTAGGGGCCTCAAACATAATTTACAAAATGTTCATATTTTTAAAGACACTTCTTGCTTTTTTATTTGCAAAATCACTATATATTTCTTTAAAATCAAATCACTTTGGTAAATAAGGGCGTGGTTTATAGAATTCAGCTAACATTTAATTTAACTTGTTGAGGGCCAAAAAAACATAGAGAAACATAAATCACCAAGGCCAAAGATTTTCTGAATTTTTTGTTTTTTTTCTTTTTATGAAAAAACCATGAAAACATTCATATTATTTTATCGTAATTGTCATAATGCAATGATTTTTTTATCGTTTAAGTAAAAAAAAATCTTTTTTTCAATTCCGATAAAGTTGCCAGCGCAACATTATACGAAAAATAATAATTTATTTTTATTTGTTTATTAGAGACAACGCTACCATTTTTATTTGATGCCTACCTAATAATTTTCTTCTGTGTGGTATATTTTGTTGCACGGCACGGCACACAACGGAACATCGCACTCATAACACATAAATATGATACACTTTCACACACACACATATTACACACTGTTAGTATTCACTTGAATCATAAACCAATAAAAATTGACAAATATCGCAAAACATATCGTATATATTTGTGTATATGTGTACAAATAAATCGAAAAAAAATAAATTGTATTTCCCGCGCACTTTGTGCGTGACCTTGAATGACAGAATATTTGAATTTCGATTGCACAACACGCATGCCGGGCGCCATCTACAACTATCCCATACGATTTTGACGGCAGAAAAACTTCTGTTTTGATTGTTGGTTTAAAATATAATCGGTGATGTTTTTGAGTTGAAAATGGAACAACAGGTCACTACGTTTTTCAAATTCGATATGCGGCCGTCGAGAAATAATTAATTTTGTGCCTGTCGCATATATCCGACGTGGCACTCTGGCCCCTGTCATTGTCTGTCGCACAGGTCCGACGTGGCCCGAGAGAGAGATTAAAAATGTTTGTATAGGAAGTTATGTTATACCTGTAAACATTTGTCCATGAGAACTGGTTCTTCAAATAATTTTGCAAATTCATATGCTCTGCACGCATTTTTTGGGTACAGATCTGACCATAAATATTTTGTACATTCTTCAACCAAATGTGGGAGCATATATTTTTTGGCACCATAGCATAGTTCACAGGCTTTGTCAAATGAATTTATATTTATATTATCTGTATACATATATCTGAAATACAGAAAAAAATTGTTATTAATAAATCCTATTCAGGATGTATATATGTATCAAAATCAGTTCATACATGTCATATTGAATACGAGTTTTAATGATAAATAAATTATTACTCTTAAAGTTCAAAATTTAAAGAATTTTAGTAACAAAACTGATACCTACACAAGTCAAACACATTAATGAACGATGTGGTGTTTCAATATTTCATTTCATTTTAATATGTATACAAAATTAATATTTTACATCATTTTAATATAACATTATGAAGCTGGAGACGCAAAAGACTCCAGAAATATAAACAGTAGAATAAAAGGCTAAATCCAAGATTATGGTCATCATAACAGATCCTTCTGAAAGTAAATATTTTCGGTAAAGTTGTGTGTCCTGATTTCAAAATAAAACAGAATTGACCCTCAAATAAGTATTAAAGAAAATATTACACTTTAAAGTTCCGAAAATTGCGCCATACATTTTGAAATTTGATAGGCGGTATCTGTAGATGAAGTGTAAAACATTGAGAGTAGAAATATGATAAATACTTAAAGTAGGAACTTTTTTTATAATTATTGCATAATATTTTTAATTGTTTATAGTTTACGTTTTATTTTTAGTATGTCTTTTTTCTATAGATCTTAAAATGGCGCATATGGTGCAATTTTCGAGACTTTAAAGTTTAATATTTTCTTAAATATTTATTTGAGCGTCAATTCTGCTTCATTTTGAAATCAGAATACTCAACTATACTAAAGATACTTACTTACTTTCAGAAGGATCTGTTATGACCATATTCTTAGATTTTGCCAAAGACAGTTACAAGAAGTCTAATCCAACCACATGTTAACTTACTCTAATAAGGCTTTGAAAGCTTCAGGTTGGACATCTAGTATGGGTATTGGATCGTTTCGTTCAGCCATTCCACCGTAGAACATGGCCTCGAACACTGGAGAAGCCATGGCCAGTACGAGCTTGTGTCCTTTCACGAGCACCTGATTAGGCTCTGCTCCTACCAAGAAGCTGCAGTCGGCCCATTGCCCTGATCGCAGAAGACACTCTCCCCTCTGCTTGATCTCTTTACAGGAAATTTGCCAATCACACGTAGTGGCTGCCATCTAGACAGTTTAAATTTAATTTTATTATTTATTATGATAAAACCAAAAGTGGCGTCAATATTTTTGAGGCAATGGCTAAAAAATATTCCGACCAAAGAAAAACGCGACGATGGCCGATGTGCATTTTTTATGGACTTTTGAATGGTATTAGCATTAACTCATGGGTTCTTTACAAATATTCAAAGGCAAAAAATAAATCAGAAATGAAATACAGAAGAACTTTTAAAAAAAAAATTGGGACTTCAAATCGAAAGTAATTATTTGTGAACGCCTGCAAGAGCTAAGTTCGAGGAGGGATACAAAAGAAACAGCATCACACCCAGGGGCGTTGTGGATTGTTGTGGATCCCAGGAGTGAGGACCGGAAGAGCAAAACTCAGTGTACGAAGTGCAAAATTGCGATATGTTTGGAACATCAACTAAAAATTTGCCAAAGTTGTTGCAACTAATTAATAATAAATAGATTATTTTGATTTTTGATCTCAAATTTATAGTCCTGCGTCTAATAAAGAAATATATTTATAAAATTGTTTCATTAAAAAAATAACAACTACCAAAGTCTGGGGCACTCAGACACCCCTTGTAGGAAAATCGGTTGGGTTAGGTTAGGTTAGGTTAGGTCCTGCGTCTAATAAAGAAATATATTTATAAAATTGTTTCATTAAAAAAATAACAACTACCAAAGTCTGGGGCACTCAGACACCCCTTGTAGGAAAATCGGTTGGGCAAAACAGTGTTAGGATTTTAGGGTTAAAATAGTTGATATTGAAAATTTTGAAATATCGTTATTTGAGTATTATTGTGATGTCTTGTTAAAAACATTTCATTCATTCAACATCACGTAACAGAAAAGAAGTAAATTATCACTAAGTACAGATTTTTTACTTTCAAAACTTTTGCAATGAATTCATTAAATTTTTCACGCCAAACCTCAAATTAGATTAAGGGTGTATGTACATAAATTAATCTTTGCCCTCTAAAAAAGGTTGGTGCCCGTCGACGTGACGAATTTGGCTATATTGTCCCCTACGTGAGTTTCATCTGCATACATGCACCATATGGGTGAGTATTGTATTGTAAAAAATATACCTAACCAACTCATGAGTGTACCTATATGTAAAACATATATTATAAAGAAGGTAATTGACAAATATTGAAGTAACTGTATTTTTTTGATAATAAATAATATGTAAGAATATTAAATTGTCTTTTGTGATTTGTAATTGCTTATATTTTTGTACGAATCATTAAATGACTGAATTTGGATAATTTATAGGACAAAATACACAAAACTGTAGTAACCATAAATTATTTTAAAGCATTATTATTATGTACCATATCATGTTATATTTCCAATACGAATCTAAATGTTTGTTCTGTACGAATATCCATGTGATCGAGTGTCTACACGCACATATGAGGCGAAGAAAATCAGATAGAATATTAGTTTGAGATCTCGTGTAAACAATAAATTTAAGTCTGACATAACATTTGAAAAGTTTTTTCGATATAAAAGAAACTTTCAAACAGAAATTAAAATCCGATATCAAAATATAAGCTCCTTATTACCTTCTATAAATATGCCACTAGATCTTCAAGTGATGGAAACAAATTTCTAAGATATTACAGGAACACGCAGCATCAATGGCATCAATATATGGTTATTTGTAATCCTGCAAAGTTTGTGAAAAGCGTCATATTTGAGTTTATTTTTATCCTGTTTCTATACTTGAGCGTTCGGATGAAAACGGTGAAAATATTACATATATTTATGCGCGCACACATCAAACGTCAGAATAACAAAAATAAAGAAAACTATTTGTGTGAAGTTCGTTCAAAAAAATGCAAACGCTGTGAGCGCTATCTTAACAAACTTCATTGTGGTTTAGAGCGAAGCGGTTCGAAGTGGAGTGATTTTTTGATAGATTTATACACATTTTATGTTTCTAATCTTAACGGAGGATAGGTAAGGATAAATGTCGCTCAGATGTACGTCTTACATCAAACTCAGTGCGTTAAAAAACTCGTTATTATGGTTAGTGACTCTGATTATTTCTAACAAGGACCCACCTTCCGCTGTGACTGTCATATATTTTACAAGCCTGGCTGTCATGAACATAAACGTTTATTTCGTGTTTTCTCTCTTATATTATGACAAGCAATTATGTACACCAGTTTTAAGGGCACTGTGAAAATATTTTTAAGTATTCGTGCGCAAATTACAATAGGTTGATAACGCGTTTTTTGTCAATGTACACGGCTTGAATAAACATTATGACCTCATACTCGTGTGTTTGTGTATAACGTCAGTTTTTGTAAAGTTTCAGTAAAATGTCGTTAAGGCGGAGCTAGTGGCGCCGCTGCGGGCCAGGACGAGACGAAGAAACAAATGAGGATGGACAAGACCGTAGATGAGGAGCGCAGGCGGCGCCTGAGGCTGCTGGAGGAGCACCTCACGGACGCCCGCTCCACGGGGAACGTCGACTGTCTGCTGGACACCGTCACGGCTCTCATTGCCGACTGCGACCATCCAGCCATCAGACGCATGAAGAACGTGGAAGCTTACACCAGCCGATGTGAGTACGCTGATAAACCCTGCAAATACATACACCCTGCATTGTCAAAATATACATATTGTATATAATTAATTTTGATTGAGTGTTTATAATAATCGAGTTCTATATTTCAATGTTGCTTGCTGATGATGTCAGTGGTCCGAATTCCAAATACTTTTTTTTATACATTAAAAAATAACTAGCCATCGGATACTGACAACAGCATGTAATAAAGGCGATGAAAGGAGAGAGTTAGTGAATGAATAGGAAAATTTGTGTTTGCTAATTATTAGTAATGACAGACAAGATAGCGGCCAAAACTTTGAGAGTTTGTAATAAAATTACAAACCACAGTACAACACACTATCAACTCTATTCATCTCTATTAACATTGGTCTAAATTGGTTGTTTTCTGAATTATCATCAGAGTATGTACACATAATAAATTCTTTAATTTAAGGTTTATATGTTTAATTGAATGGTAAAATTTTTAACTGTCTGTTATGTTGCAGATGAAGCCCTCGCATCTAAAATATGTGATTTACGAATGAAGGCAACGGACTTTGACCTAATCAAAGTAATCGGTCGCGGTGCTTTTGGTGAAGTTCAGTTAGTGAGACACAAGTCCACCCGTTCGGTGTATGCTATGAAACTCCTTAGTAAAGTGGAAATGATCAAAAGGTCCGATTCCACTTTCTTCTGGGAGGAGAGGCACATCATGGCGCACGCCAATTCTGAGTGGATCTTGAAATTGCATTTTGCTTTTCAAGATCATAAATATTTATACATGGTGATGGACTATATGCCTGGAGGTGATTTAGTTAGCTTAATGTCCAACTATGATATTCCCGAGAAGTGGGCCAAGTTCTACACAATGGAGATAGTCCTGGCTCTGGACGTAATCCACAAAATGGGATTTGTGCATCGAGATGTTAAACCTGACAACATGCTCATAGACAAATACGGCCATTTGAAACTCGCCGATTTTGGCACTTGCATGCGTATGGGGCCCGATGGTCTCGTGCGGGCTAGTAACGCAGTCGGTACGCCGGACTATATCTCTCCCGAAGTGCTTCAGTCGCAGAACGGGGAAGGAGTGTATGGCAGGGAGTGTGACTGGTGGGCTGTTGGAATCTTCCTTTATGAAATGCTCATCGGAGATCCACCTTTTTATGCAGATAGCTTAGTCGGAACATATGGCAAGATTATGGACCATAGAAATTCCTTATCCTTCCCGGAAGATGTTGAAATATCTCGGGAAGCTAAGTCCCTCATCAGAGGTTTCTTAACAGATAGAACCAGACGGCTCGGAAGAAATAATGTCGATGAAATTAAAGAGCATCCTTTTTTCATAAACGATCAGTGGAGTTTCGATAATTTGAGAGATTCTGTGCCTCCAGTAGTTCCCGAACTTTCTAGTGATGACGACTCTCGTAATTTTGATGATATTGAGAAAGTCGATGCCTTAGAAGAATTGTTTCCAGTTCCGAAAGCTTTCGCCGGAAACCATCTTCCATTTGTCGGATTTACTTACAATGGCGACTACCAATTGTGCTCCCTTAAAAGCGATTTAGTGGATGGTGTAAATGTAAATACGATATCCTCTAATCATGTCAACAGTAATTCCCAGGGAACAGAAGCTATTTTACAGCTTGAGAAATTGTTAGACAGGGAAAGAGGCGCGAGAAATAAGCTAGAAGAGAAGCAGCACGGTCTTCTGAATGAAATTGAAGAATTATTGAGACGTGAATTAGAAGTGAAAGAGAAAGTAGCAATTTCTGAGAAGGAAATGGCAATGTTGAGACATAATATCAAAGAAACACAGAGGAAAATAGAAGTCGAAGGTGAGCTACGCAGGAAGCTAGAAACACTTCTTAGTGACACAAACCGACGCCTGGAAGATGAGCAGAATAAACGAACTAAAGAAATGAACAATAATCAACAACACAATGATAAAATTAACACGTTAGAGAAACAACTAGCCGAATTACAGGAAAAAATTAAAAATGAAGCCGAAGTATCTGCTCGTCTGCGTAAACAAGCCGCAGAACTTAATGTAGCCAAACAAGCCGCCGAACAGGTTACATCCGGTATGGTGGCGAGCATCAACTCTGAGAAGGCAGCTTTGGAAAGGGAGAGATGCACCCTGCTGGAAGAATTAGAGAACGAACGTCGATCTCGAGGGGAGGCGGCTTCTGCGAGTCAGGAGGCCGCTGCCGCGCTGGCTTCCGCGCAAGCCGAGCTCGGGCGCGTGAATGCCCGCTTGGCCCGGGCCGAGACTTCGGAAAGGCAGCTAGTGGAACGCCTGGCCCTGCAGGAGAAGCAAACGGCTGGCCTGGCGTTGGAGTTAAAGACGGCCCAGCAGCGCCTGCAGCAGGAGGTTCGTGCACACCAACACACGCAGCGCTCACAGATGCTCTCCAAAGAGGAAGCCAATCTTGAGCTCGTCAAAGGTACTTTCCCATTTCTTTATATTCTTTCTCACCAAAACGAGATATCTCATTTTATTAGCATCATAATAGATAGCAATGTTTCTTTTACATTTTATTGCTTATCATATTTGTTCTGAACGTTTGTTTATGTACCTTGTATCTTATATATATATATTATGTCTTTATTTTATGTTTTGCATGCATTGCCAGGCCGCATGGATAAAATATTTAGAGGTGGATTTTTAACCATTTATTTATTTTTATTTCAAAATTTCAAGTCTTTTACATATTCCATTTTAAATGTAATATAATAATATTTATAATAGTGTTTAGCTTTATTATGACGTTATTCATATATTAAATTTACAAATGAATTTTATTGAAATGAATAGACCCGTAACAAGTAATTAATGTCTATCTTATCTGGGCTGGAAAATTGCTTCCCTACATTAAAGCGATCGTCTGTCAATGCGAGCAAAATTCAGCAGGAAAGAATTTCTCACAGCTTTTCTTTATTTTTTGTATGGAAAGATATGAAATTAAAATTTATTCATTCATTTCTATTTATTTTAAATGCGTATATTTTTCTAAAACGACACAAACTAAATTATTTATTCAACTAATAAATTAGCAAACCAACAATGTTTAAGAACTGAAATAAATTCTTCCCCTATATTATCTTTATATAAGCTGTGACATGATTTTTTTCCCAATAATATTACAAAGTAAACAACTATCTTTAATTATTAAAAATAATTTTTAAATTTGCCAGTTGTTTTTCTTACAATTCATGTTATAATAGACTTTAGTTAAATTATTTATTGCGCAATTTTTTAACCTTTTTACATAGTTGACAACTTTTTATTATCAATAAATCAAAGGTATGGTTATTATTATTTTATAAAAAAAATCTAAAACTTATCTAGGATTCCTAAATTCAGCTAGGTATTTATTTATTCAAGAAAAGGTGTATTTAAGATACTTTTTTTTTCAATAAATACAAAAAATCAAAAACTTTTTCAGAATTCCTGATTTCAGCTATTTAACCGGTCGTATGCCGTCCGTACGTAACGCGGAATGTACCCTGTCTGCTGCGCAATATCGCACATGATTGCAGTTTTTTAGACACTTTTTGTGTTGGTTATATTCATGTAAAAATCAACAATAATTGCTAAGAAGTTGCTGTTTCTGGTTTCTCAATATACAGACTTGTATATCGTACAATAATTACTTATTCATTAATTATGAAAATATGTAACAAAATTTACTGTCAGAAATGTACGCACATGTTTATCAAATAAAACCATGGAAGCAATAACACTAAAGATATTATATTTCAATATTTTCGTTCTAAATATATCAAAGAATATAATAGTACTTACTTTTAACACTTTTTTATTTAAAAAAAAGGCACTTTTTTTAACAGATAAATAACACAATAATTGTGCAGTTTGAAGACGACATTTGGATTGATTTTTTGTCCAGTTTACGCAGCCAATGAGGTTATTTAACAAATATAACTCGTTCATTCATTCATAAACTTAATATATTACCAATAATGTAACCTTTAAAAACCCATAAACAGAGGTACAATACACATACATGTCTAGAGAGCGCATATCTCAGCTCCGGCATACAGAGGGTATAAAAATAGTCATACGCACAATGTGGCGTTGGGAGCTATTTTTAATATTCACACATTTTCTGGTATAATTGAGTGTCCTGATTCCAAAAATGTCATAAAATAACCCGGCACGCCAATATTTAACGAGTTATTCAATTCAAAAATCACAATTATTTTCTTAGTAAATTTGACAAACAGCCTTTTCCTTTGAATTTTTATACGTATCTATGGATAATTGTCTATAGTTCGCGTATCGTATAGATAAAATGGCTGATATATCAAACTTACTAAGGAGATCATTACGATTTTTAAGTTGGAATTACTCATTTAATATTTGCGTGTCGGGTTCTACGCTCCAGCATGTGACCGGTTAATCAGGACACAGCGTTTTGTATCTTAAATACACTTTTTTTTTATTAAATAGCTGAAATCCGGAATTTTAAATAATGTTTTGATTTTTTTTTTTGGATTTCTTAAAAAATAACCATTCTTTTAATTATAAAATAAATGTGACGAAAAATGCAAGAAAAGGTTACTGCTAAATTTTGCTCTCCTTGCTAGACGATCATCTTAACTCTATCCGCATATCATTTCATGTTCTTTTTTATAATTTATAGCCTTGCAAGCCAAACTCAATGAGGAAAAAAGTACCAGACAGAAGGCAGAACTCAATTCCCAGGAGAAGGAAAGGCAAATGTCGATGCTTAGTGTTGACTATCGTCAAATTCAGCAAAGGTTGCAAAAGTTGGAGGGAGAACATCGTCAGGAGAGCGAAAAGGTTCCATTAATCTTTTAATTCTTAGTTTGTTTGTGGTCTATATGCCAGTACTCAGGAGCTTGAATCTGAATAGGCTTTATAAAACAAAAATGGCCACATTTATTAATCTTCTATTTCTTGTCAGCCGTTCATGTGTTTTTTTCTTTTATTAAATTTTTTTTAATCGTCCTAGATTCTTACACTTTTATTTATAAAATATGACTGGAAAGATTTATGTTTTTCCACAAAATAATCCAATAATTAATTAATCATCACTACACACGCATAGGGAATGCAATCCCAAACCCGCGAGACCGGGATCCCGCGAGATCTCGAGGCATTTTACGAGATCAATCCCGAATCGATAAATCAGACGAGATTATCGGGACTATTGGGATTGATCAGCATTTTTTATGTTTTGTATGTTTAATTGTATATGTCTATAGAGATTTTAGTAAACTTATGTTCATGTCAATTCAAATAATGAAAATAGTTTTGTGTCTATAGAGCTTTTATTAAACTTATGTTCATGTCACATTCAAATAATGAAAATAGCTTTGTGTCTATAGAGTTTTTAGTAAACTTATGTTCATGTCACATTCAAATAATGAAAATAGCTTTGTGTCTATAGAGCTTTTAGTAAACTTATGTTCATGTCAATTCAAATAATGAAAATAGTTTTGTGTCTATAGAGCTTTTATTAAACTTATGTTCATGTCACATTCAAATAATGAAAATAGCTTTGTGTCTATAGAGCTTTTAGTAAACTTATGTTCATGTCACATTCAAATAATGAAAATAGCTTTGTGTCTATAGAGCTTTTAGTAAACTTATGTTCATGTCACATTCAAATAATGAAAATAGCTTTGAATAATATTTGCTGTATTTTATCAACGTAACATAGTAATAAAAACTACTACTAGTTATTAGTTTTTACTCTAATACATTGACTGATTGATGCTTGGAAAAACGCCTACAAAAACATTAATGCAATGATTAATAATGAACATTTTATTAAAATTGCTGATATAAAAATGCAAGGCATTGTCGTTAATTGCTATTCAGTTCTATAAACAAAAAAGAAACACAAAAGTATTCGGGATCCCACGGGATTGGAAATTCTAATCTCGAGGGATCCCGACTCGGGATTGCATTCCCTACACACGCATAATTTAAATTTACAATTTTGTGAGATGCGCCTATCCATCAAAAAAAAATCGCAATTTCACCAGTTTTATTTTCTGTTATTTATTACATTTTCAAATAAACAATTGTTTTGTCAAATATGTAGAATAATTCACATTTCAACATTTTATTAAAAAAATTTGCAAATTTTTCTGTCCCGGTAAATTCGCGGCCCGGTTAATGCGACCCCGGTTAATCGAGAGTACTGTTTATATAAAGGACATTCAAAAGGTCATTGTGCTATCTCGAGTACATTCTGACTGATTACTTCTCTATCTATTTATGATATGCAAAATGACCAAAAGTACTGTCCCTACTAAAACATATTTTGAAGTATGTAACAATATTATTATTCTTATAAAAATTCTTATAAAAACTAGCAAGGTAGTGTCCACTAAGTGTTGAATAATTTAATTTCAGAAATGTTTTCCCCCCTTTATGTGCTTAAACTACTGATCCAAAAATAATGGTCGATTTTAACTTTCAAATTTAATTAAACCTAACATTAGACTAAATTAAGTTATCTTCTGTTTTGAGTTTTCTCAGACATTTTGCCATGTTTCTACGATCTTTCTTGCCAACGTTTCGGGTTATACTGCAGGGTCCATCATCAGGGCTGATGTGTTGTAATGTGTGTTGACGATGTTGTGCTGCGATGCCATGATTGCAAGCCAATATACCCAACCACAACATCATCAATACACATTACAATACTTCAGCCCTGATGATGGACCCTGCAACGGGTGAAAAAGGTCGGCCAAAAAAGTCATAGAAACATGCCAGAATATTGCAGAAAACTCAAACCAGAGATTCTGAATGGCCATAGAAACCAAAGAAAAAACTTGTCACGCTTTAAATTACGTTAATAATTAATCAAAATAAAAGTCATTTGATTCTACGCAAAACTCAGTTGGATTGGATACCAAGAATTATTAAGATATTTTTTACTGTTAACTGTTGTTTTTTTGCCGTAAATAGTTTACTTGTCGTCTTTCACGCTGTAGCATTTGTTCATAAGTGGTTCTGCCAGTTTGAGATACATATATCTTCATGTCGATGTTTAAATTCATAAAAATATTATGTATATGTAATTTTCTTTTTTCAATTCAATAAAGGATAAAAGTAATCCAAATGCCAGACTCAATGTATAATATGGCAGAATCCTAACTGTAAACAAAAATAAATGAACAAATATTACCCAGCAAGAACATTTGGCACAAGCTCTTACTATTAACTTTATTGTTTGTGAAGTAAAGGTTGTTCATCAATACAGAGTTTATTTTAATACATTCATGATTATAGCTCATGTTTAACTAGCCAGTAGTATTGCTTGCCCAACGTAACTTGTCGTGCGGCGAATTTTGAACTAAAACCCGCCCCGCCCGCACCCGGCGGTATCCCCTCGCCCTGTCATTCAGTTCATTCTCGTCTTTGAGCGCGAGCTGTGTCATCTTGATTACCAATATACACTGAATTATTATGTCCAAAACATCCTAAACAGTCCGGGATGGTGCAAGAACAATTGCCAATGAAGTATTAAAGTTTTGCGAAGCTGAAAAAGTGAATAATGGACCGATATTACTGTTTGACAGATTGACAGATAGAACGGCCACCATTACTGCATGGTTTCTTTAGTGCTGCCCGACCAAATTTCTGTATTTAATATAACACCGGTCACCGGACATTCTGTACATTATGTATTGTGTAATAAATTTACACCCTGACAACTTCTGTTATGCGACAGCGACGCCCTCCCTCGCACGCCAAGTTATAGTGGTACGTCTTTAGTGCATCGTTTCGTCTATTTATTCGGTAACAGATATTTTACAGATCAGTTGAAAAGCTTGCTGATAACACTCCGTTTCTTTTTAATTATTTGTTTTCAATATTCAATTTATTTAGAAAAATCAAATTATTTTCTGCTTGTTCAATCGATTTTCAAACCTTAGGTCCAGGCGCTGCAGTCGGCTCTCGAACAGGAACAGCTGAAGCGCAAAGCTCTCGCCGGAGAGCTGGCGGCCGCCCAGGCCGAAGTGCACGGGCTGCGCGGCACTCGAGAGCTGCGTGAGCGAGAGTTGGCAGAAGCGCGGCAGGCCATGGCCTTGGCCAACCAGGAGGTCATTGCGCTCAAGGCCAAGCAGTCGCTGCAGGCCGTACAGGTATACTGCTTACTTAACATTGATTATACAGTGAGCTGACACATTGATGTTTTCATTTTATAAGTTAAAGGTTCTTTTTTATATTAATTGTTTTATATTATATTTTATATATAATCTGTTTTATATTAATTGAGACACTAAAAACCATCAATGTTCATTTTGTCAGGAATTTAAGAGTTAGTGTATACGGGGTGTCCTACAAGACTAACACCCTTGACCACTACAGTTAGCGAAAATCTCGGGGGAGACTGCTTTTTTGACTAGAAAATATTATTTTTTTTTTGGGCAATGTTAACAGTTACGAAGATAAGCAGCATCAAACTTTGCATTTTTTTGTATCTCTCACTTTTAAAAAACTTACTTTACTTTTTTCTATAAAACAATAACTTGTGTGCAATATTAAAAATGCATTCGCTTTAATACAAGCCAAATTACCCTTTTCGCCACTTAGCATCCAAAACTTTTGTGTGGTCCGAAGCGGGGTATCGAAATACCCCAGATCATATTCATATAAATGTTAATAAAAAGTTTGTGACGGGCGATGTAACCCGACCGCCTCACCGGACGTCTCTTGTCCGAATTAATGCTTGCGCATTACCAAACAGGCGACGAATGCAGCGCAGTATGGCTGTCTCCCCGATTTTTATGTGTAGTATGGGGCTACCCACTGCATTAGTTAGAGTGAATCAAATAATAAGCGCAATAACTAAAAGATGAGACAAGTATATAGTATGAACGCGCGTTCATGTGCATGTACCGCGCGAAGATCACTTGACTGAAAACAATATTTTTAAATAGAAATTTAGAAATTTGATAAACAAAAAATGGCAAAATGTTTTTCTCTGTTTTCATGAAGATTACAAAAAACAAACTTGTTTCCATAATTGAAGACCCCATGGCAAAAAGTTGTTAACTAACATTCAAGTCATTTTGAGATAATTAGACATTTGCATTCCGCCTTTGAAAAATATATTTTATTGCTAATTCAAGATTAATTTTTATTAATTTATGTCACTAAAATTTTAAAATTGGTAAAACACGAACATCAAACAACCCTTCAAATGCTATCCTTTTTTACCATCCATTATCCAAAATTACAAAATATCTGGCATGTTAATTAATAATACAAAACACGTATGTACAATTTAAAATTATTGAAAAATAATATATAAGTACATATTATAATAGTCTTCAAATAAAAACAAATATATGACAGTACTGCCAGAGTAAAATTTATATTGACCATAAATATTCCAATCAAATTAAAAGGCATGTTATTTCAGAATGATGGTATGAACATTTTATTATTGAAGATAACATGTTCTTCCCATTAGTAACTGATTTGATTTTTATGAAAAAGTGTAGTTGACATGTTCATCCCTATGATTTTAACATGTTCTAATTATTTTTAAGTTCTGAACTTATTTCCAACGGAAAGAGCGTACATTATTTAGTTTAGTGGGCTTATTAATTCATTTTTGACAAAAATGTTAGTTAACAACTTCTTGCCATGGAGTCTTCAATTATCGAGTTTATAGCGATCTCTTGAGAACGTGAATACCCCCTCTGGGAAGACAAGGTTAAATGATTGTATTTTTGTAAGGTTTTTCTGTTTTAGTACAATTTTCCTGTAATGATATATTTTTTTTTTTGCATTATTCAGTTGAAAGAATTGCAAGAGCAACTAGACACGGAGCAAGACTTCAGTAACTTGTACAAAACACAAATGTCGGAGATGAGAGAGGAGTGGGAAGAGCGCGGGAGGGCCGCCCAGGAGCTGGAGGAACTGAAAGCCTCCCTTCTGCACCAACTGCAGATAGCCATCGCTAGAGCTGACTCGGAAGCACTGGCGAGGTAGGAACAGACTATTTCATAAAATCAATTTCAATTTTCATGACAGATTTTTAATTGTGTTATTGCATCAACATTATTATTAAGGAAAAAATACCAGGTATAAGAAATATATATTATATGATAAGATACAATAGGTGTACCCATAAGTAATCAATTATTTTTGGTGTGGAATGTTTTCTTCAGTCAAACTCAGTAAAGGGAACGTGTAAAGACGTATTTTATACGCAATATTATAATCCGTGGTCTTGTGACTTGTGACAATTAAATGTAATTTTTTTTTATTACTCTGTTGTAAAATGGCGGACAATCAACTAACTTAGAAAATTTACGTCATTGCATGCTGTTTCATTTTCTATCGGGTGTTAATGCAACGGTTGCAACAAAGAAAATTTGTGATGTGTATGGAAACGTATTGAAAGGAAATAAGTGCCAACTTTGGTTTAGAAAATTTTCCCATGGTGATTTTGACTTGTCTGATAGCGATCGAAGTGGGCGTCCGGTAGGGTTTAAGGCGGTACATTCACTGCAAATGCATATTTCGGCGTTTTTTTTACGAAAATGTGGGTTTTTATTATTCATTTATATCAGAATGCATATGATAGATTGCAATTTTTTTAAAGCGATAACTTAGATAGAACATTTGTTCTTCTATAAAAGTAATTAACTGAACATTATTTACAATAATTAAGGCGGAACATTCATTTTTCAAGCTGTCAAAGTGGCGATATGTGTCGGATAGATCATGCTACTTCAATACGAGATCGAGACATGAACAAACGTCATATCAGATAAACCTTGCAAGAGCGTATTTTTTACGTGCCTTGTGAGATAGAAAGGTTGCGAGGAAACGAGACAACCATATGGAGTACCGACGTTTAAAATATATGGGAACGCAAGTCATGCTCGCGTAATATTATTAGAATTTTAAATGTTTTAAGTCTAGAATATAAAAAAGCGTATGTACATTTCTCCAATAATTTAGGTGTTGTAAAAAAAAAGTAAACAACAATTTTTCTTATATCACTGTTTTTTAATTTAAAACTTTTGTCGAATAAGCAGATTTAGATACTATTTTGACTTCCGACTGAAATGTCAAAACACCTGTGAAAATAATTGAATTTAAATAAACAAAAAACTACTACAACAATAACAACAGGCTGGATATTCAAATGAGAGACAGTGATATGGGCCTATCAGCTTAAGCTGCCTGCCCATTATCAATAATAATAATAATAATAATAATAACAATATGTATCGAATTAAAAACCATTTATCTATATTTTAAAAATTATCTCGTAAATTAATATCTTACTTGACTTTCAAATAACAATGACATCAACACGAATATAGCGAGTAATAGCAAGTCAGCAAAAGTGACATGTGTTCAATGTTAGGTTATGAGTAGAAATGCAATTTAATACGAAACTAGTTAAAAAAAAACATTATTATCTGCGATGAATAGATTGCTTTCGAATATATAATATGATATTATTTTGAACTAAAGTCAAATTTGGCATAAAAACACGTTTTAAAGTGATTTTTTTATGAAAAAATGATCGGACCGCATGAGCGCGTCCGCCCCTCCCGAGTGGCGCGCGGATTGTTATCTCAAGACTGCGTAATGTTTTGACACATTTCATACTATAGAATTTGTATTTTTAAATATTAAGTAACGTGTTTTTTATAAAAAAAATTGCTTTTTAATAGTGAATGAAGACTCAAAGTGCGAATATAGAAACAATATATCGTTTAAAATCATCTTTTTATATTAGGTCCTTACATATGAAATTGGCGTTTTGCCGTACTGGCAAATTTGATCTCAAATATCTTCTCTTTGGTTAGGAATTCCAAATCCAAATTTATACAGCTATTTACTCATGTATTTGTGTTTTGAAAATTATAATTCATTTGTTTTTTCCTCAATTGTTTTTTTCTTTGCGTCACTCAGTTTACAAAATGAAAAACTTGAAATATCGCGTTATTTACGAGTACGAGTTCCACCGTGGCACCAGTGCTGCAGAAACGGCTCGAAGGATTAATGATGTGTATGGCGACGGTGCCGCAAAAGAAAACACAGTGCGTTTTTGGTTCCAACGTTTTCGTTCTGGAAATTTCGACCTGCAGAACAAGCCCCGTGGACGGCCGGAGACCAAAGTTGATAATGAAGAATTGAAGGCTATTGTGGAAGCGGATCCATCGCAAACCACATCCGAGTTAGCTGCAGGCTGCGGTGTTAGTGATAAAACTGTTTTAATCCACTTGAAGCAAATTGGTAAGGTGAAAAAGCTTGAAAGGTGGGTACCTCACGAATTGAGTGAAGCAAATCAACAAACGCGCGTTGACTGCTGCGTTGCATTACTCAACCGGCACAATAATGAAGGGATTTTAAATCGAATCATTACCTGTGATGAAAAGTGGATCCTGTACGATAATCAGCGCTCATCGCAATGGCTGAACCCTGCCGAACCAGCCAAACCATGCCCCAAGCGAAAATTGACTCCAAAAAAGTTACTTGTGAGCGTTTGGTGGACTAGTGCTGGTGTCGTTCACTACAGCTTTCTTAAATCTGGCCAGACGATTACGGCAGATGTCTATTGTCAGCAACTGCAAACCATGATGGAAAAGCTAGCTGCTAAACAACCGAGGCTGGTTAATCGCTCTAGGCCACTGCTGCTTCATGATAACGCTAGACCACACACTGCACAACAGACGGCTACCAAATTAGAGGAGCTTCAATTGGAATGTCTAAGACATCCACCGTACTCTCCGGACCTTGCCCCAACAGATTACCATTTTTTTCGAAATTTGGATAACTTCTTGCAAAGGAAAAAATTCAACTCCGATGGGGCAGTCCAAACCGCCTTCAAAGATTTTATTGATTCCCGTCCGAATGGTTTTTTTAGTAAAGGGATCGATGAACTACCTATGAGATGGCAAAAGTGCATAGATAGCAATGGTACATACTTTGATTAAATAAATATATTATAACAAAAAAAAATCGGCTTTATGTTCCTCCCATACTAAACGTCAATTTCATATGTAAGGACCTAATATGAATAAACAACATTTGAAAATGACCAAAAATCGTAAATATTTAAGCATGTTTGAAAAATGATATCTTTTTTAATATTGAATATTTCTTAATTTCCTACGTACGGATTCTAGATAATTAAGTAAACTTTATATGTATGAAAAAAACATATTATGCTTACATACAAATTTTAAACGAAACACTCTTTGCCCGGGAACATTAAAAACGTTTTTTTTGCCGCGGCCTGTGGATTAATGCCTATATTTTTCTTAATTATTGTAAATAATGTTCAATTTACTACTTTTATATAAGAATAAAGGTTCTATCTAAGTTATCGCCCTAAAAAAATTGCAATCTATCATATACATTCTGATATAAATGAATAATAAAAACCCACATTTTTGTAAAAAACGCCGAAATATGCATTTGCAGTGAATGTACCGCCTTAAGAAAAATATAGGCATTTCAGTAAAACCCTGTTAATTCGAACCCCGATAATTCGAAATTCGCCTTAATTCGAAATTTTAAAAATTTCGAAAAACCCGGTAATTCGTAATTTGAAATATTTTTTAGCCCCTTGCGCCGCAGATCAATACATTTTAGTTCGCGTAGTTCGATTTTTTTTTGAAATATGACGAAATTGAAAAAATATTTCGAGTTTTTTCGCAAGTAAGAACAACAAATATGTCAATATCTGGTATTTTTTATTGGTATTGAATTTATTATATTTTATTTGGTATTGAAATGTCGCGATCTTTGTATTAGCATAATAAACATTACGTTTTTGAAATGATTTCTTGAAATATGAAAAACATACATTTTTCACAAAATTAATGGCTTTTTCAGGAGTTTTACGATTCTTGGCGTATTTCGCAATCAATTCACGGTACTTTATGGAATGTCCCTTTTCTATACATATTGTGTCGTGATCCCTAAAATTGGGGAATCCTGTGTATGCTTTCTTCAGTTGGCTGCCTAGATATGCGCGGATAGTTTAGTTTGCGGCATTTGCACTAATCCTCATACCTAAATTGTTTTTAATGTTTTTAAATTTGTCTTTAGTTCAATTTTTTTCTAATCACTGTGTTTGTTTTTTTAAAATGTTTAATTTTCTTTGTAAGATGTTTTTAGTGACTTATCTTATTGTTTCATGTATTTATTGACAATTGTATTTCTAGTAACCGTGCATTGTTGGTTTGAGCCAGAAAAAAGGCGAAATTAAAAGTTAAACTCGTTTGAAGATTGAAGAAGCGTTCCATAAATTCAAGTATAACTAAACATTTTTGATTATGGCCATCTATCCATGGAAAAAAAGGTTTTTTGGCAAATGAGAACAGCAAATATGTCAAAATGCCGTGATCTTTGCATTAACATAATAAATATTGCGTTTTCAAAGTGATTTATTTAAATATAAAAATAAATTTAACAAAATTTACGGTGTTTCAGGGGTTTTACGATTTTTGGCGAATTTCACAATCGCACCGCGATTTTTTTGTACCTAAAATTTCGAATAATTCGAAATTTATTTTTTGGGTCCCTTGAATTTCGAATTAACGAGGTTTTACAGTAATCCACAGGCCGCGGCAAAAAAACGTTTTTAATGTTCTACGGCGAAGAGACGTGTGTTAAATATTTGTATGTAGGCATAATATGTTTTTTATACGTATAAAGTTTACTTAATTATCTAGAATCCGTACGTAAGAAATTAAGAAATATTAAATATTAATAAAGTTATAATGTTTCAAACATGCAATAAATTATTACGAATTTTGATGATTTTCAAATCTTGTTTATTCATGTAAAAATATGATTTCAAACGATATATTGTATCTATATTCGCACTTTGAGTCTTCATTCACTATTGAAAAGATACATTTTTTATTAAAAACACGTTAATTATTATTTTAAAATAAAAATTCAAAACTATGAAAAACGACATCCTCATACATCAAAATACCATTCATATGCCGTCTGGCCATGACAGAGGTCAGACATGTTTATGTAGCCGAATATTCCTCGTCATTTATTTCACTATTAATCGTACTTCTACGCCAAATTTGACATTTATGTGAATTATTATTATATGATACGCTCAAAAGCATTTGATATCTCTCATATATTAAGGTTTTATATGGATTTTCGAATGGTTTCATCCTTTTTACACTTTGAACATGCGTCACATGTCAGTTTCACTATTAGCCCAATATCAACAACCAAGTCCAGAATCTCATTTAGATAAGTCAAAATATACACTACACACTGTACGTGCCGTGGTCATGCGCGTTGGTGTAATTATTTTTCATTTATATTACGGTATAAATTATGATTTGAAAAGTATTTCAGAATTATTAATATGTTTTTTAAATTCTATACAGTAAGTAATAATTGGACGTAAATAAAATACGTGAATTTGTCGAAAGTTTAAATAAAACATTTTGATATACGCAGTACGCACATGGGGCTAGGTTTTGTTATTGTCATATTACGATATTCATTGATTTAAAAAGGGGTTCAGAATTATTAATATGATTCTTAAATTATTTATGGAAAATAATAAGTCGACTCAAATAATATAAGATCATTTGTCAAAAGTTAAATAAGTAAATATTTTGACAGATGAAGTACTTCTGAGGGGATGCCTGACGCCGACGAAAGTGAAGAATATATGACCATCTCTTTTTACTGTTTTAGCAACGCAACCATAAATATTGTGACGAAAGTGCAAGTTTTATTCGATTTACGCTCAGATGACATCTCAGGCACGGCTTGAAAGCACATGGTCTATCCACGTAATTTGACAGATTCGCATGTTTATGAAACGGCTGTCTAGCCTTAATAATGACCCTTTAAAAACACCTAGAAACATATTTTTCTTAAAAGTCTACCAACAAGATGGCAAGAGGTCCTAGATACAATGGAGATTAAATGTAGTTAAATTGTTTTTTTTGTTGCCACTTAAATAATTGATTACTTATGGGTACACCTAATATATCGTATTGTGCAAATTAATATAAACATTTCTTTATTTTTTTAAGACGGGAAAAGTGCCGTGACAATTTTGACTGCTGCTTCTATACAGGTCACATAACCAGTCATTCTACATTAAGTTTTTGTCAATGTCAATTATTTTGCCAGTTACTTTCTTTGAGAAAGTAACAAAAACACGTGTGGAGTTATATTTTTGTGGATTTATGAGAAATATTACATTTTGTTTGATTTTTCGTGTTTTATGGCATTAATATTATTTCAAAGAAAAGAGAAAAAAATTACACCTAGTGAGCACACATCCATGACGCAAAGAGACATTGCTAGTGTGTTCTGTGAGCTCAGGAGTCGTACATCCATAACGCAAAGAGACATTGCTAGTGTGTTCTGTGAGCTCAGGAGTCGTACATCCATAACGCAAAGAGACATTGCTAGTGTGTTCTGTGAGCTCAGGAGTCGTAAACAAGATAATCAAACAAAAAGGGAAAATGCGGAAGAAAAGGAAGACAACTAGAAGAGATTCAATATTTTCTTTTAAGAAATAACAAATTGAAGCCTAGAAAGATAATCTATGATCCCTTTTAGAGGGAGGAAGAAAAAAATTTAGACCTCAAAAAAACAATTTCTGATGGAGGCTAAAAACATTTTCTGATAGATGATGGACGGAATCGCCACCACCGCACGCGGGTCGGGAATTGAGAAAGAAATATTTTCTTTCCTAATCTTCGCTGATAATGATTGATCCCCTGACATGCAAAATACAATAGGCCAAAGGCTAACTACATACACAGCTGAAAAATTGTACTTACAGCTTTTTCCTAGTGTGTCAAGTCAGTTTGGACCAATCAAAATCATTTCGCAGCTGGCAGCCCGGCGGTCACGAAACAGAGGCTATGATGAAAAAAAGCTGACTTGGGCCAAAAAATATGTTCATTGGAAAAGTGTCTTGTTCTCTGATAAAACACACTTTCTGGTGCATGGGTACCGATCAAAGTACGTGCGTAAAACAGCTCACTTGGTCCCAACAGTGAAACATCCAATGAAAAAGATGTTTCGGGCTTGTTTTTCGTTTATGGAAACAAGAACATAATACGATAAACAGTGAAAAATATAAAGCAATGTTAGAAACATGTTTGTCCAGAGAACTGGAAAGAGTTCAAGCAGTTGGCGAACCAATCTTCCAGAAAGATTCAGTATTATGTTACATTTACAAGAAAATTTTAAATATTTTAAAGAGAAAAGGTGACTTCTAGATTGGCCTGGAAACTCACCAAATATCAATCCAATTGATAACTTGTGGTCTATATACGAGACCAGATTGCTTAAATTCTATTGTACAACAAAGGCTAAGATGATTGATTCAGGTGTGGTTTCGAGATGACAAAATCAATGAGAAATGCAAAAAAATTAATTGACTATGCCAAAGCAAGTTGAAGCCAGGGGCAGACATATCCCCTATTGCATAACACTAAAAGATATATAAACTTATACTTGATAAATTTTTTCTTTCAATAATATTAAACATTAAATCTGCCTTTAACCTCATAAATTCATACAATGCTGTAAGATAAGTCACATATACGATATAAAATAACATTACAATTTAAAAAAATTTATAACTTTATCAATATTGAACATCTCTTTACACATTTATCATCATAATGTAAGCTTTACAAGCACAAAAAAACATATTCTGCGTACATATAAATATTCCTTAAGGATGATTTCTAAGATACTGAAAACGATTTTTTGTAAATTTGTATTCTAGTTTATACATTCTGATATAAATGAATAATAAAAACTCAAATTTTCGAAGAAAATGCCGAAATATACATTTGCAGTGAATGTTCCGCCTTAAACAAAAGTTATATTTTAAATTAACTTATATTTTTAGATCCATTGCTGAAGAAACTATTGCAGATCTTGAAAAGGAGAAGACCATGAAAGAGCTGGAACTCAAGGATGTGATGAACAAACACAGAAATGATTTGTCTTCAAGGGAGAGCGCGTTACAAATTTTGCGTGAAAAAGAAAAAGAAACCAGCATGGCCACAGAACGCCAACGAAAGGTTGGGTGATTATAGTAAACTTGTGGAGTACATATATATATTCCTCGTAGAAATGATTTGGATTTTTTTAATACATTTTATATCATTACTTTGTGTTTCAGGAGTTGGAAGAGCTGCGAAGAACAATCGGCATGCTGCAGGACAGGTTGGCTGGCGCCAGCGCCACCCAAGATGAAGTAGACAAGTTGAATAAGAAACTGCATTCTGAGTCGATGCTCAAGCAACAGGCAGTCAACAAATTAGCTGAAATAATGAACAGGTTAGAAACGGAATATTTTGAGTATGTCCAAAGTTTTCAGAACAGAACTGGATTGTTGTCACAGAGACATGAATAATCAATTAATGTATATTATAGATGTCTCACAGAGACGAAACTGTATATATATTTTTTTATATCAAGGGAGAGTAGGTATGGAGAGTAGGAGATTAGGACTTACGACCTACCGTATGATAGGTTGTAAGTCCTATGTACACCCATAAAGACTTCTATACTTACTCTGCCTTAATATAAAAAAATATATATACAGTTTCGTCTCTGTGAGACTTCTATAACTCGTCTCTGTGAGACATCTATAATATACATTAATTGAGGTTAGAAACAGATCACTTCTCGCACATTTGAGGATTGCGTTCTACATGCTTCGTTATATTGATAGCCTTCAGGTATTATCATTTCCTCAAGTGCATTTTGCAAGTGATTGACAAGCAAGTGAGCAAAAATCTGTTAACCACAATTAAATAATCTACTGATGCAGAACTTTACGTTAGAAGACAAGTCGGGATAATGTGTACAATATAATAGAAAGCATAATATCTTAATAATTAATACAGTCAAACTGGAATATAATAGGGACCAGGAGATCAACAAAATTTACTTGATTTATCCTTAACAAATAATTTTATGTAAATTAAAAAACATTTTCTTTTATTAGCACCGTTAGCAGACACGTTTCCGAAGAGCTTGTTATTTACTGATTATAATTTTACTGTAAAATGATAAAAGTTATTATTTTAATAGACAAACAGACAGCCAAAACATTTTTTAAGACACAGTATATGTTGAAGAATGTTGTAAAAAAATTAACGATGCACAGGGCGTTTTGATTGCATGCACCCATGTGTTGTGTCTATTGTATATCTGCAGTACCTTGTGTAGAATATCTTTTATCTATACAGCAGACTCCTGATTATCGATAAATTGAAAGTGTTTTTTGGGTCCCTTGAATTTCTAATTAGCATCTGTTTTCTCGTAATCTTTAGTTTTGCAGTGTTTTTATGTCTCCCACCTCCACCCATCAAGTTCCGTTGTTGTTTTCTATAGTATGACAAATTCAACAGGAAAGACATTAATGCTGTCGGTAAGACTAAGAGCAAAGTGTCTGCGCGTAAAGACAAAGACTACCGGAAACTGCAGCAGGAGCTCACGCGGGAGAAGGAGAAATACGATCAGCTGGCGGCCAAGCAGCACAAGGAGCTGCAGGATGTCCAGCAGCAGGTCATGGAGGAGTCTCAGGCTCGCCTCAAACTGCAGATGGAGGTATGTGTGTTCTATTATTTTATGATTGACGATCTTATGTGAACTATCTTAATATGAACTAGTCCTAGGACGTACTCTGTAAGTTAACTTATAGAGAGAGAGAGGGAGAGAGAGAGAGGGAGAGACAGAGAGGGAGAGAGAGACAGAGAGACAGAGAGAGACAGAGAGACAGAGAGAGACAGAGAGACAGAGAGAGACAGAGAGACAGAGAGAGACAGAGAGACAGAGAGACAGAGAGAGACAGAGAGAGACAGAGAGACAGAGAGAGACAGAGAGACAGAGAGAGACAGAGAGACAGAGAGAGACAGAGAGAGACAGAGATACAGAGAGACAGAGAGGGAGAGAGAGACAGAGAGGGAGAGAGAGACAGAGAGACAGAGAGGGAGAGACAGAGAGACAGAGACAGAGAGACAGAGACAGAGAGAGAGAGAGAGAGAGGGAGGGAGAGAGAGAGAGAGAGAGAGAGAGAGAGAGAGAGAGAGAGAGAGAGAGAGAGAGAGAGAGAGAGAGAGAGAGAGAGAGAGAGAGAGGGAGGGAGGGAGAGGGAGATAGATAGAGAGGGAGAAGTACTTCAGTAATAGAATGTTTAATAAAATTGTCATCTGTGGTGGTAGAGAACATGTCTCACACAAAAAGTATGTGCTGTTTACGTCTGTGTAATTCACATGGTTGTGTAGTTTGCAATAATACTTTGCCATAAATAAATCAAAAGCAAATGATGAAATCTTTTCTGTTTTTACATAATTTGTTTTTTGTTTCCAGATTGACGGAAAGGACGCTGAGATAGAGCAGCTTAAGGAAAAGATTGTTGCTCTGAGCAGCGAGACGGCCAGTCAATCATCAGCCGATGCGGAGGGAGATGACGGTGGGGGAAGCGAAGCCACGCTCGAGGGCTGGCTGGCCGTGCCTTCCAAGCAGAACATCAAGAGGCACGGCTGGAAGAAGCAGTACGTGGTGGTCAGCTCCAGGAAGATCATTTTCTACAACTCTGAGAGTGACAAACAGAACACAGACCCCGCACTCATCTTAGATCTCAAGTGAGTTATGGTTTTGTGTGTTTTGTCGTGGGGTAAGAGATCATTCTCTACACATTTAGTTTTATAAATTCAAAATGATATTTCAGGTTACACCACTCGCTAAGAAGGCTATCATTATCGAATTACATTTATCTTTTTATCGGCGTCATATTATGGTGCTGGGGCATGGATTTTCGATTGAGATAGGCTCCCCTGAGATTGTACGCGTGCACACCAAGTCTCAGTGATTATCCACCTCGAATTTCACTAAAAGTTTGCTATATGTCACATGTCAGTTCATTGCACCATTGATGTTCCATTCTGTCAATTGGGTGGATTTGAATCTCCCTGGCGGCAATTAAAATGGAATAATGTTCACGATTTAATACCTTTTACAGAATAAATAGTTGAAGGTGTCTATGGCTCTAGGCTCATTTGTGCCCTTTGGTAGACAGAGAGGATGGAGTGCCACATTTTTCTGTCCTGACACACAACAGTTGTTGAGGCTCCTAACAGGACCATCTTCCGGTATCTGGTTAATGTGGTCACGCTGTTGCCACCCTCTTTTCTGGCGCCTTCAAAATTTGCTTCATATATCTTACCATTCAGCGACCCTTTTTTATTTCTATTTACTATGCTTAGATTAGCTTTACTCTCTTTCCTAATTTATTCATTCTTCACTCTATCACAAATTGAATTGTCATTCCCTTCGGCCAGCTCCAGGCTTCATTTCCATATATCAATGTTGGTACCAGAATTCCATTGTGTAGCGCTAGTTTTGCCTCGGTTGACATGTTCATAATATAAATTATTAGGAACATGTCAATCCTAATATAAATTATTGTATTCATAGAATTACATTAGAATCATTCAAAGTACCATTCATCTTATTCCCTGCAGTCCACAATAATATATTTGTGAGCTTTCCCTCTTCTTCCTACTTTCCAAATACTTCACAAACTCAATTACTTGTCCCAAACATTCATTGTCTACTAGTATTTCACACAATGTCTTACTTTTCTGCTTATTGAATACAATTATGACTTGTTAATTTTCATAATAAGGTCACGTTCCTTGCATACATTCTTCTTATTAGACTCTTAAGTCTTGTTTGCTATTTACTATTAATACTGTATTATCCACATATTGTAAACAGCATACAATCAAATTGCCCATTTTTGCTCCTGTATCGTGGCTGTATACTATTTGTCTTTTTCCTCACCAGCAAAGTGTTCCACGTACGCTCAGTCACGCAGGGAGATGTGATTCGTGCTGATGCCAAGGATATCCCGCGCATCTTCCAGCTACTGTACGGGGGCGAGGGAGAAGCGCGGCGGGGCGGAGCGGCTGGTGAGGGGGCAGGTCCAGGCGAGGGAGGTGCAGGTGGCCTAGACGGCGAGGAGGAAGGCGGAGCGGCCGGAACGCTGGCGCGCAAGGGGCATGATTTCTTACCCATTACGTACCACATGCCCACCACGTGTGAGGTGTGCCCCCGACCCCTGTGGCACATGTTCAGGCCACCGTCAGCGCTTGAATGCAAAAGTGAGTCATTACTTTCAAATAATATTAATTCAATTAAATAAAACACAATCACTCATTTTATATAAAACCACAAACTTTATTAAATACTGCGCCAAGCGGTTTCGCTTAGCTCAATCTTCGTTAGGGCATATTTAAAACTGTAATGTCGGTGAGTAAGCATAAATTGACAGATCGCAGGAATTCGCATAATTGAACTGTGAGCTCATTTTTCAATCTTCTGATTGGCGGATATAAAATGTCATCATTCAGTCAGTAACAGATTTGTTGTTGATGTTGTCATCCATAGCCAAAGGATGGGGCTATTGGTGTCATCGTTGTCAGTTCAGTCAAGAGTTAAAAAGGGGTGTCAACCTTATGACACTTGTCAGATTTCCACCGGTCGCTAGCATTGTATTATGTTACTGTCAGTTATATTATTGCAATATAGTGAATAGTTGTCACCCGAGGAATTATTATTTCTATCTTACCCGCAGTACCATGATATAACAATAAATATAAAAGGAATGCACTTAAAATAAAGAGAAAGACAGAATATAAAACCACATATGAAAGAGAGAGACGTAGATAGAGACAGAAAAAATATACATGTATAGGAAAAGGGAGACTAAGACAATAGACTGAATGCGGACAGAAAGGGAGTGGAAGGGGGGTAATTTCAATCAATAATACAATGGCCAACACGTTTTTGTGAAGAATATTTACCCCTTGCTATTATTAAATGGATGTTTTTTTTAATAAGATGTTTGGTAAATTCAGAAAAATCATTATTGCTTAAGATGTTTCTTAAAACGAATATTAATATTACAAGTGTATTTTGCCTATGTAGTATGCCAAATAGTTATTACTAGCTAATTTATATATACCGAAGTGCCTTAATTTGTTATCTGTGTCTTCTGAATTCATTTTAAAAATTCCTAGATTGTTGTTCGTGTGAACAGAACGCTGATCTTATTTCAGAAGGAGGACCATTAATGCAGCATAAAGAGAAGAAAAATTATTGATATTAAGTCATTGGAAATTTAGGTCATTATTCATGTTTTCACAGAGAGGACTAGTTATACAATAGTATGTAAGATACAAAATAAGAAGTGAATGTACCTTTCAATATAATTACACTTACAATTCATATTCATAGCTCAAAAAAAAAAAATTACACTTATAATTCATATTATATTATAGATATTATCTTGCTTAATGATATCTACTTTTTTTCATTGTCTATGGCTCACAGATATCCAGGCCATGGTCCAGAATGGTATTTCTATTTAAAGGCAAATTAAAATGATCGAGTGTGTTACATCTTGCCGTACGTTTACCGTAATATAAATTCCAGGATGTCACATAAAAGTCCACTCGGAGCACCTTGACCGACGCGGTGAGGATGCTATTGCTCCCTGCAAGCTCCACTACGACCCGACCTTTGCCCGGGAGCTGCTGGTGCTGGCCGCCACCCCCGACGAGCAGCGCCACTGGGTCGCCCGTCTGTCCCGCAAGGTCCAGAAGTTTGGTTATAAGGCACAGGCCTCCCACGATAACACCAGGGTGTCGCCCAGGTGAGATTAACCCCTACTATCCATTACTTAACCCTAATATTTATAACTGCTTAAATACTTTTAAAAATACATATATATTAACGTTTGTAAGAAACCTAATGTTTAAAAACATTAAATTTAAAAGATTTTTTCTTTGATACTTCACACAATTTGAAAGATGAACTGTTAAAAGGTTGAGTGTGTGTGCATGAAGTATGAGAGAAGTGAGATGTGCTTATATTGACAGTGTGTGGGAGCACATTAAAGAGTATATGTGTGTTTGTTGAGGAAATGTGCAGTATGATGAGAGAATGAGAAGAAATAATTGTGGTGTAATCTCTTGGCAGCAAAGAAACGGGAATGGTTACATGCTAGCTAAAGATATGTATGTTGTGTATAAGAGAAAAGTAAAGCATGGCGTAAAAGAAATAAAGGAGTATTTAAAGAAGGATGGAAGACTCAATTTGACTATGAACTTCCAAGATAATTTCAAGGTCTTTTGGAAGGAAGATGAAAATGTCTCAAAGAGTACCATTTCTAGTAGTAGTAGGCAGTGTATAAATGCAAGAATGAAAAGATGCCTACGAATGAAAATAAAATATAAATGAAAGGAATTTTTTGAAGAATATGAATGGCGTCCAGTGGGTATATGAATGATGACAATAGTGTGGATGAGGTAAATGTGGAAGAAAATAAAAAACACTGAAGCATATGAAATAGCTTTATAATAGCTAATAATAATACTTAATAGCTGTGGGGTATGACAATGATTCTGCCGAATACATGTACTGCAGTACTGCCTGTTGACCAGGACGTTCGGTGTATGCATGGATAGTGAACTTCTGATGAATATTAACATGTCGAAAGTAATGGTGTTAAAGAGAGATGAAACTATGATTAAGGTCAGCGCCACACTAAGTCGATTTTCCATGTGTGGAATACCACTACATTTATTTCCATATATGTAATATACATTTATCAAAGACGCTGCACGGATGACCGGTTGATCCATTCGCTTTGCTGATTTGACGCGATGTAAGATTGGCATAGTGCGGCAGTAGCCTATGTGTGATGTAATGGTAAATAATGAATGTTTAGAACAAGTGAACAAGTTAGTGTGTTTGGAAAGTATGTTTACTAGGGGCGGAAAGGCTGAGAAGGGTATCAAAAGTAGGGTAACTGCGGAAAATAAGCAACATCATCATTGAATCTGGGGAATATAATGAAACTCTTCTGTATATAAAATAATTTAAAGCAATAAATGTATAATATGGCGAAGGAAATGTTTGCAATCACTTTACATTATCATTAAAAAAATTTTTGATAATTTTATTTTATTCTGCCATATGTCTCGAATCATACTGACAAGCTTATTTTAATACATATTTAATTGCCATGTCAGATTAAATTAACACTCTTTAAACAATTATCTATATATTTTTTTCATTGTTATCTAATGGGTCATTTGTGTTAGAAGTTTACTAACTAGGTAAGACAACAGAAAATGTTTGAATAAAGATTTTTTTAAATATCTATTTTATAAATACTAGTTGAGGTCGCCATCAATCTAATCTTGTGTTGTTGATTCCGCATGGGAATAAATAGTGGGCTCTCAAAAAGCATGCACAAGTATTAAGTCAATGGCTAGAGTTTTGTGTTGTATCTGTCCAATATTTTTGCTTTATATCCAGTCTCTGTCCCTTAAATCTTTTCCCTTGTCTGTGGTGTCTTTTATTTCCATATTACATATTTGTTATTTTATTGTCCTAGAGTATTCTCTACTATTACATTTGTATTCATAACACCACGTGCACCAGTTACATGGGAACAATAAACATCATTTGAATTCATGTTTAGACAGCGCAAGGTTAACAAATACATACCACACGTTATATTCAATTTTTAGAAGTCACGTCTGCTAACAATTCTTCTCATTTATCAGAATGGTGGAGTGTGTGAAGCGAAAAGATAGGATGGTCCGCTAGTTGTCAAAACTTTCTAGATGTATCTTCAGCTGTTTAACTCGTCGGACATTATTTATTGTTTTTATGGCTGATCCATCCGCATCTTTTCGCTTGACAAGCTCTACAGTGTTAAGAATATGGTTAACATGAGAGAATGTGACATTTGGCAGGGAATCTACTAGATCGTCCCTGAAGGCTTACATGAGCATAACCCAGAGGGCCGCTACCCTGCCCGCTAACGCTTCCCTCGCTAACAAATGACCCTGGCGACACTACTACCGCATACATCCCCGTCAATAGGAAGCCGCTCCGACTTCTCTCCAGGGGCTATCCGACACACCGTTGTAGGAAGTTGTTTCCTATTTGTTTGATATTGAAATAATCGACTGAACACTCTTGATCTTTTAAGTATTAGCTCAATTCAAGGGTTTATTTAAATAATACTTTCATAAACTTTGCTCTCATTCAATTTCAATTTTTGCTCATTTGTATACATTTATGGACCCTTTAAATACGTATGCAGGATGAGATACAAAATGAAGCATTTTAAAAAGAATAGTGTAGATTTTTTCGACAGATTTCATTTATAATATAGGTGATAATGTTTTAATGATAATGGTTGCCAAGATAAGTCCCTCACATTGTTTAGCTGTTACATAAATTTATTGTACGTATCATGCACCTGTAGAAAACATAATCACATAAGATTTATTAAGTTTATTTGAAATTATATAATTGTCTTGAAAATGATTCATCATTATTCACCCGTGATAGAGAACATTTTTCTTTTTAACAATAAAAAGCATTCAATTCAGATTTATTTTGCACGGGATTAAATGAGTGCCATGATCGCCAAGATGTCTACTACTACAAGAGAGGCAAATTAATTTCTGTATGTCCATTAGAATCAATTTTGTTTCCTTGCCTCTGTTTCCAATCTTTGATTTTATTAAATTTTGGGAATTTCGGAGGTTGCATTTATGAAAATTTAATTACATTGTATCATAATACTTTAAATGAAATATTTTACTTTTCTTGGTACCAAATGGAAATGTTTGAATGCATTATGTTTTCAATGTCGAGCTCATGTGAAATCAGTCGAGTCTTTCTGCAATATTTTTTTTAAAGTGTAATTTGAGTCTAAATATGTTTATCCTAAAATACATTCGGTTACATTGATCAACTACATAATTGATTATGCAATTGTAGTGAGAAATGACGTAGTTATAACTGTAAATGTATACTTTTATTACAACGTTGCTTACTTCTCACAGTATTGCAACTTGTGCAGCGAGTGACGCTGGTTTTGGATCAGCTTGCAACTTCTGTCATTATTTGAATACCAACATCACATATTATGTATGTTATAATCTTGTTATTTAGGTGTGTAAATGCTCATTTTTGTAAGTCACGAAGAATAATTGTACTTATTGTTCAATTGATTTTATTTGATCAATTATTTATTTGATTGTAGTGGTGTGTACTGATCTTCTGCGGGACCCCATGCTCTTTTTGATATTGTTTGTTCCTGTTATCAACGAAATTTATTTTAAACTTAGAAGTAATACCTCACCTTATTTATCTTGCATTTTATTATACATTATATTTTAATATTAGTATTTTATTATCATCATCTCATGCCCTCTTCTCATTTACACTTTTACAAATTGCCAATTTACAAAGCGATCGAGAAAACCCCGACATTTGTAACATTCACAAGTGCTCTCAACTTATAACATTAATTTAAAATTAATACATAATTGTAATAAAATTTTAATACAAAAAAAATATAACTCGAGTGTAAGTATGTTACGCATCCTTTGTCCCTTTTGTTTTCTGATTCTTAGGTCAAAATGGTTAATTGTTTATACTTTATATATGTGTTATTTGTTGTTGCATGTCAATTTTTGGTCATTGTTAATTCTGGTGATTTACTCCGGTGAAGGAAAAGCTATATCAGTAGTTCACATTTGTGGTTGGAAAATTACGAAATGATTACATTATGTGTAATTTTTTTTTCAAATATTCAAAATATCTGGAAAATTTCAAGTAGTTTTAGAAGTTTATCTGGAAGATTTCAAGTATTGTTAGAAGTTTATCCCTGTTTATTGATATGCAAGAGTGAAATAATTGCTAATATGTTAATGGGAAATGTATTCACCTTTTTATCTTGATCATTTATCGTTTGCAATCCAACTACTGATGTAAAACAAACTTTATATTCATTTCATTGGACAAATATGTTGGTGAAAGTTTTGTAATAATGTGGTTTGGTGTGTTGTGTGAGCTTAGACTAACTTTTTTATGGGCTTTATGTAAGTCAAATATATCAGGCCGAAGGTAAAGTGATTTATCTGTTAATTGTCTAATTTTACAAGTAAATTATTATTAAAAAATAAAGTTTTAAAAATTATATCTTTTGTGAAACATCTCGGTTTTTCGCCAAATAAACTTTTTTTTCAAGTTTTCATGAATATTAAATAAGTGATGCTTCAATTTTGTTTATGTTAAAAATTTCAGACTGTTTTTAAGATTTCCACACCAAAAATGATTAATTTGAAACATTGATCAAGTGAGAAAAAATAACATAGACATTAATTTTTTTTTTAAATATTCTTTTTAGTCACCACATTGTGAAAACTTTTTATTTAAATTGCCGTTGATTTCGAGACTGTTGAGTAAAATCTACATTTTTAGCCACAATCTTCAATGAAATTGAATAAATGGTACCTCAGTAAAATAACTTGTTGGATGATCTTTTTACCTTTTTGAATAACTAAAATAATTTAAAAAAAAATAGAATACATATATTCAAATTAAGACATTTAACACAAAGAAGTATTACTGTAATTTGAAATGTATATTGTAAGGTTGTGTCCCTCGTTTAGCTGTATTGAAAACTTAAACAATTTAAAAAATATTTTTTCAATAAATTAGTCTGAATTTAATATTTACTACCACACCGGTGAATTTTGAAACTAAAATATATTTTATGTGCCTGGCTTTAGAATAGCGATGTTTTAAGAAGACGGAGCTTATTAGATGAAGAAATAAATTAAAGTTTCAGTAAATTAATGCTAATGATATTTCCAACTGATTTTCAGATAGTTTCAAAATATGACATGAATATATCGACGGTCCCAACGTATACTGTGGAATCTGCAAAAAATCAATTTTCGTTTTACTGTTTTAAATGATCCGATTTACTCTCTATTTTCGTATAATGTAAAAATTGGTTTACTTTTCCTTTAGTACATGTTTTGCTTGATACGGATTTTTTTTTTTTTACTTTGTCCGAAAATGTAGAGTAAATTGAATTTTCTAAGACAGTAAAACGGAAAAAGAATTTTACAGATTCAACAGTATATTTAAGTGTTCACACACACCATATTTGCTAGTGTCCATTTAAATGTACCTGTATGCAAATAGACATAACTTGGTTTTGGTGAAATGTGTATACAGTTAAATCCCGATACTCGGATAATTCGAAATTTGCTATTATTAGAAATTTAGAAAAACCCACGAGTCCCAAAATGTTAATTTCGTAGTAGATTAACCCCGGTAATTCGTAATTCAAAATAATTTTTGACCCCTTGCGCTATACATCAATACAATTTAGATCACATAATTTGAAATTTTGTTGAAATATGACAAAATTGAAATAATAAATTTCGATGTTTTTTCGCAAGAGAGAACAACAAAAATGTGTCAATAGGGTACATTTATAATAGAAATGTTGTGATCAATGTATTGGCATAATAAGTATTGCGTTTTTTTATATATGCAAAAATACAGATGTTTCTCACAAAATTAAAGGCTTTTTCATGAGTTTTACAATAGTTTGGCAAATTTTGCAATCTTGCGTTTTTTTTCGTACCTTGAATTTTGAATTAACGGGGTTCCGCATGTATAATTAGAAATGTTTTTTTTGGGTCCATTGAATTTCGAATTAACGAGGTTCTACTGTATTCGTACTATTGTATGAACTCTTTGTACATTTATTGTCACATTTTTTTAACACATTTGGTCCATTTGCACTTGTCTTTGTCCTTAGAGATTAGAATTGTCGGTAATGCACTTAACGGAATTAAAATAGAATACATACTAACCAATAATGCAATGAGGCTGCAAATGTACCTGAACCAAACACTCAAGCGTACAATACAAATTCTGTTTTATGTAATTTTAACACTTCAGTGTAAGACCAAGAATATTCCTCATAGATTAGGCATTACAAGCATACTTTCAAAGTTCCGTTCCAATTTTATAGCAGTTTAGAAAATTGCACTCAATCTCTATTGATTTTTTTGATACTTGTTTTCAGTCTTCGTGCCAATTTTGAGCCATCGGCCTACCTCACGCCCGATTCGGCATCTGAGTTTTAATTGTGATGTTCCATTAATTTATAAAAAAAAAATACTGGGTAATTTTTTCATACCGACTTGGTATCTTAAAAGTATTTTTTAATATGTATACCTTAAGTACATAGTCCAAAATTGTTGTGGTTGATGTAATGAAATAAAATAATCATTTTTTTAGTCCCCTTATTGAAAACACCACAAATTAACTGATGCTGCAGGCATACACATACTATCATCACTTTGTAATTTTATAACTATTCCTAATTGCATACTCGCTCTGCTTGAATAACAGTTTAACTTTGAAAGAACATTTTTGATATGAATTTCGTTTAAACTGAAAAATATATTTACTAATAAAAAAAAAAACAACCATTATTATGATAATAAGAAATTGAATTCTCTTATTTTTTTATATAAACCAAACATTGGACTTCATACAACTGAGTATTATTTCTATCACACTTATAGTTTTACCTGTGAGAATTATGGTTGTGATAGAATAATGTTGCGTATGCAGTGCAGGTAGCCCCCGTTAATCATGGGGGATATGTTCTGGACATGGTCGCAATAAGAAAAATATCGCCATCAATGGGGGATTAAAAAAAAATCATTATAAAATTCGAAAAAAAAAATATTAATAACCAAAATGTGTCGTAAATAACATAATTCATTCATTTTGTTCTGCGTAGCAAAAAAGAATCTAGATTTCCCTGTTTGGCCTCTATGTTTATTACGCAGAATCTTTCAACAACTGTCAGGACTCATTTGCTCGTTATCGTTATCATTTTTTCAATGTCACTTTTTTTGGGACATAGTAGGTATACTAGTTCATTTCCTGCAGCTCTTCATTGGTTAAGGGTTCGCCATGTGATCTATACCAACATCTGATCAAACCAAATCCGCTAGGCATCTCTATCACCTCCATCATTTTCTTCAATGAGTTAGTGCATTTTTGATTTTCTTAGATAATGGGCTTTAAATGAAAAATAAATAAATGCCACTCATTCTGATGATTCCTGAACAGGGGTTACCTGTACAATGGTAATTAACAGTGTTTGGTTTATTTAAAAAATATAAATAATCAAGTTACCGTCATTTTCTTTGGATCGATGTATTTCAGTGGTAACTGCCATTATGATAAGTTTATGCTTTTGCCGAGTTTAGCTGGACTGTGCGGAAGCTTGTCGGCTTGTGATTTATCCACCGAGAGTTGAAATGACAATAACTTGCCTGGCTTATTTGTGTGAATATTGAAAGTGCAGGGTAAAGAGGCGCCCTGTTTGATCTGAATAAAGTTGCATACTATTTCAGGGTACATTTTTTATGGCTATTCTTAGTTGGATGCGTTGAATCTTTAATGTACAGGGTTATTTGGAAAACATTTATAACCTCGCAGGAATATATTCCTCCCTTGATTATGAGTCGAAAATGTTCAAGCTATTGTGACCTAATATCAATAGTTAAGGACATATGCGACATCAAAGTTCGCATTTTTTTTTCAATATTTCTGACTTATTTTTTGTAAATCGTTGGGCTATCATTACAGTAACTCATATCGATTACGAAAAATTCATTCGTTTCAATACACGTTAAATAAAATGATAAAAACCCTGAAAAAATTCCAATTTGAATGTTTTCCAATTGGAATTCGAAGGTTTTTATTTTTTTATTTGACTTGTGTTAAAGGGAATGAATTTTTAATATTCAATGAGTTACCGTGATGATAGTCCAACGTTTTACAAAAAATAATTCATAAATATTGAAAAAAAATGCAAACTTTGATGTGGCATATCTCCTTAACTATTGATATTAGGTCATAACTTGAACATTTTCGACTCATAATCAAGGGAGGAATATAGTCCTGCGAGGTTATTAATGTTTTTCAAATAACCCTGTATACGTAATGTACGTATTGTAAACAAATAAATATTATTGACAAGAGGTACAGCACTGCCCGTCATGTTTATTACATTCACAAGTAGTTTTGTGTAAATTGCACTAATTACTAATTTCAGAATTAACATTGTCATGGGACGCATTTGAACTTTTCGAGGACAAGAAGACTGTGATGAAGAAACACGATGACGGTGCACTTAAAAAGTACTTCGCTCTATACAACCTCTTTGTGTTGGCAGTTATTCCATTTTTATTTTACAAAATGCATTTTGATCATTAATTTTTGTAATATTTTGCCTTGTTGTTTTTATTATAACCTACTGATTTAATAAAAGTTTTTTTATCAAATTAATTATAGCATCAGTAAATTATAAATGACTTAAATTAACTTGTAATCAAATCACTATACTCTAATATTATTTTTGATTAAAAATTGTTGAAAGCTTTTCACTGTTTACACATTCAAAGTAATTTTTTATTCTATTATTATTAATGTCCGGTTTGGCGACTTTCATATGTTATGTATCACAGTATATATTATATTTTACAGATTATGTTATGAATTTAGGTAGTGCTGACTTTATATCTCTTATTTACCGGTGTAACGGTAAAAATTGCATAAAGTACTTTTTAACAAAGAATCTAAAGCCATGTATTCACTAGGGGACAAATTGTCCCTCAACAGCACGCGCGGCATAGAGTCTACGTGACGTTGCAACGTCGTGCACTGTTCCGCGACCTCGCGCACAACATAGCGCGGCATTTCTACGTGCCGTGGCAACGTTGCCATGCGCACGATACCCGAGCGTACTCACTGCAACATTCCGCGGAGCGTCAGTACCACGTGGTATGTAAACAAGTGAATACGCATGCGCTGCATCTGTCAAGATGACAATGCGGGGAAACGAAATCGTTCTCGAACTCGTCGAGCTGTATCGATCGAAGATCGCATAGAATGTCCGTCCTTCTTTCTCTTTGCAGTAAATAATTTCGCATTCTCCTCTTTTTTCTCCTCTTACTTTTCGATAAACTCATTAACATAAACAGATACGCGGCTATCATCATAACCTCATAGGGCGATATATTTCCGCGACGTCTGGAAAACAATAATTATTTGCAAAAAGGACCTTGTTTTTAATAATATTCAATTTACTACAGTAAAACCTCGTTAATTTGAAATTGCGACCCAAAAAAAAATTTCGAATTGCGCGGAACCCCGTTTTCGCCAAATGAGATACCGCAGCTGTCATCCATAACCTCATCGGATGACATTTCCGCGACAAGATATGTGAGTCCCGGTGTGTACACGTCAAATGACCGCGTCATTGTCCCCGAAACATGAGCGTAGATGTTGATGCGACATGTCGAGCGGAATGTTTCGCGATTTGTCCCCTAGTGAATACATGGCTTAATGCTCCTATTAGATATTTCTATGTTTTTAATTAATAAAATGTATCGGAACGGTGGTTGTGGTACATGCATCGGTCTGAAAAAACTTGCCGTACTGTTATGCATTTGTACAGTTACACTGACAATGTTTACAGTGTTCTTATCTATTGTTTAATAAATTCATCACTTTTATTTGACTTATACTAAAGATATTGTATTTAAAGAAAGGCTATATAGGTTTATGTAATAATTAGAATATGGCAGTATTTGAGGGCTTTGTTTTATAATGAAAATGCATAATGTGTAAATGAATGTTGCTCGAGGGCACGGGCCGAGGGCAGTGCAGCTGTTGTATAGGATGTGACGAGTGCATCGAATGATATTTTAAGATATGGCTATGTTTCACATTCAAGTAGACTGGTGCTACTTTGAGTCTATGAGTCTACTGTATTTAGTTGTTTAATGATCATGTCATGCGCTTTCCTTATGTTTGTGTTTTAATATTCTCAGTCATTGTACAGAATACAGTTACTCTCTTTACATTCCCGCTTCTTCTACTCTTTATTTAGATTAATGCAGTGTGTTATCTTGTTGTATATGGTTGTTCATATCATTCTTATTCACACTTATTATTTTTCCATTGGTTTTGTTTACTTAATGAGTGTTGTATATTTTTATTCTTATTACCAAAAATAGGTCTAAACCTTGAAATTTGCCAATAGGAAGTGAACTGTATGGCATTGGAACACAGTTTGAATTGCCATTTTTAATTGTCTTAATTCATTTTTATAACTTACGCTTTACCTACATCGGAGCTTCCTAAATATATTAATTTGATTGCATCGTAAGTTAGTTAAATGGTTCATATTATATGGTTTTCTTAGTGTAAAGTTATTAAAATGTATTTAGTTAAGAAATGTTGGTACAAATGTGGACTTGAATAAATTTGCCCACATTTCTGTTCTATTAGACATACAGCAATCATTACTTGTTATTTGGGTGTCCTCATCATGTAGCGATGGGGTTATTGTGCCTTGAAGGACTGCCGGAGTCGGCGGGCTCATCTCACCGGTGAGAAACTCCCCGCTGGGTGAAGATCATGTGGAACCAATTGCAATGTAACTAGAATGATAACTCGTGTTCCTTCCATATTGTACTTCATTACCGCGTTACTTAGGGGAGGGATTGAAATAACTGTTTTAATAATTCCAACATATCCAAATGAATCCTCTGGGGTCTTCTGTTACTATCCCTAATATCCTCAGTGACAGGAGCACTAGTTACGTTTCCAAGAATTAAAATTATTTTATTGAATTTTACAAAACTTTGTATATTGTAAAGATTTTAATAATTAAATTGATTTTAGAGTTAAGTGACAAGCATGTAAACAATAAATAATAAATAACATGTTAAATAAATTATAGTTTTATTTAAATAATATTTAATCTTATACAATGTGAGTTCTTTAGAAATTTGTTTCGCAAAATAAATAATACACACTACATATATAATATAATAAAACTAAATTTACTTTTAACATGACAGTTGAAATGCATATTATAATTCTAACAATAAATTCAAATGCAAGTTCATCTCCTACACACCTGTAAACTGTGGGGCTCTCCGGAAAGTAGGTGCATAATAAATACTACATATGAAAAATAAATGTACGGAGGGATTTATTGATAAACATTTCTTGTGGGTTGATCTTGTTCAAAGGCTAACGTTTGAGCCTGCATTTCAGAGGTCATTCTCAGGCGACGATGATGACCACTATGCTGTTGACTGGCAGGAATTTTATGTGCGATTATTATTTAGATTTTTTAATGCTTGTTTATATTTTCAATTACATCATTTTCTGAAAGAGGTTATGCTTTTTGAAACAGTTTGTTCACTAAAAATTTGAACAGTACGATATTGTAATTATCTAATTATAATATCAGAGATAAATTGAATATTTAAAAAATATAGTATGATGAATAGTAACATAATGGGGTGAAACTTATATTCTAAAATAATCCTGCTGATTTCTTGAAATCTTTCTGTTTCCATATTGGAAGGGTCTTAAACTTGTTATAAGAAACTCCAAAAGTCGATACAAAATCATCATGGGTAAGGTACAGCTGAAAATGACAAATTAACTGTGTTAAACTAATATAAAGTATTAACAAACTTATTTTTCAAGAAACTACAGCTTGTTATATCAATTATATGAGCCTTTTTACTTTACTCTTTCCTGTTCGGTTGGAAACATGCATTTCATAATGAACTATTTATATGTATTTTCATGTATGAAATTAGGGTCAAATTTACATGTTTTTCATTAGTTTCGTATATTTTTTTAACTCTGCTCCATGGCCTTGAAGTTAATTATTACATCAATGTCTTAAAAATGAACAATTTCGGGCAGTGTGGATGGAAAATTGATTATATTTTTCAGGGCATTTCATAATACATATGTATTCATAAATTTGCAATACAGCAGAAGGCCGGATTGTTTGGAAACTTGTCAATTGCGTCAGAAGCTCTGTCTATTTGAGGAGTTAAAAAATGAAATACATGTACCTCTTTTAATAGTGGATCAATATTTTGTGGCAACTTGTCAAGTGGTCCTCTGAGTATAGATAGAGGGTACTTGTCATATTGGTCGAACAGGGAAGTTTCAGAGTTGCCGTTCGTCAGTCCATTGCTGTCACAGTCAACCTTTCCTTCAATTTCCTTTCTAACTTTATCAAATGATTTGTGGCCCTAGAAATAGTAAATGTATATAAAATACATACCGCGGACAACAAATATGTATAATAGTTTATAAAAATCTTATATAATTTAATAATACTATCAAATTAAAGTTTCTCATGAATGTTATAGATGGTATATTTAATGTTGCACATGGCACAAATGGTTCATTAAATCATCTATATTCGCTGAAAATCTTGAATATTTGGCCGTATTCCAAAAATAGCAAATTTTTATTGCTATTTTCGCAATGTGATCTTAAGATCTTTATCCCAACACTTAGGCCCGGTTGTTTCAAGTTCGATCAAAGTAAGCGGCCGATCAAACCATAGATTTTTACGAAAACGGATCGTCTGATTGGTGGAGAACGTAAAAATCTATGCTTTTAAAGAACGCTTACTTTAATCCAACTTGAAACAACCGGCCCTTACACACAGAAGTACACAACGGTTATCTGTCAAACGTCAAAAATAAATCAGGCTTAAATACAGCATTAGTTACTTATTTGATGTAATTTTAGTTGAAACATGAGAACGAAAACAGAGGTTACGTTTGCGGCAGAGCGAAGTTCTGTCAGACCAGACCGCTCGGATATGAAGGCACCGGAGAAATTAATTCCTTTTCTAAAGGCATTGCAGACATCGGACGCCGCAAATAAAGGTATTTACTTTATTTTAAATAATTATTATTATTTATTAATTAACCTAAGAAAGAATTATGGTTCATAATTTTTACACCATGCCTTTTTGATTGTGCTAATTTGAAAACCTTTTTATACCACAGTTTTTTCAGTTAGTGTTGGGTATTTTTTCTAATTATTTAGACTAGTATTTTAATTAAACCAACATACATCCCACAAAGAAGTATCCCAACCAGGAAAGAAACCTGTAAACGTTGGAGGCTCGTTGTCTTGGGAAACAACCATAATCGGAATGTTTTCATCGCGGCTTGATGGATCTGAAATAAAACATTTTATATATGGATGTGTGCGGTTTGAATATCTGAGCAATTAATGAAGTATAGACAATGATTAGAAGTAATAAAGACCATTGTCAACTTTTCAAATATAATACACACTCAAATAAAGTATACTGGGCATTATCTATAAGTCAACCACTCATGCAGAAACATATATTTCTCTCTAACTTTGCACTAACATCGGCTCCTTATAAAAGAGGAAGACAGATTATACCAAGGCTCTCAGCAGTTGACCTATAGTTGTCCAAACTTCAGTATTAGATTAAATCTATTAATTTTGAATGAAAAATATCTAATTATTAAATGTAATTTTTTTAAATTCTTTGATTGCCGAGTTGACCTTTTTTATTAAATAGTTCATTTTCAGCATTCGTCATTACAGAGTTAAATATTACGCAATCTCTCCATCTTTATCTCGCTGTGTCTCCTCAGAGCAGGTTGATACCACACTGATTCATTAGCTTTGAAGATGTAAATAAATAATTTGTACTAGAAATTGTGTGTGTAAAAAAATATGTTGATTTTTCAACCAATGAAATTATATAGTGTAATATATTAAACAAATGTGAAGGTTTTATTCCTTTGTACACACAAGGTCTCTTATAATATATTACATGCTCTCATGTTTACAGACAATTTACAGGACTCTGTGTGTAGCAATACCAACTGAATTTGTAAGAAGGTTTTAATAATTCTGTCCGACTTGTGTTACAATGAATTAATAAATTTTTATTTAAACTACTTTAATGATTGCCCAACATTTTATAAAAGATAGGTTATAAACATTTAAAAAAAAATCGATCCACAATGTCACTTATCTACTTCTGTTGTTTTTTTTTCTAATTGTTAGGACATTTTCTACACAACATTGTATGAAGAAGACTCCAAGGGTGTTCAGTGAGAACAAGAAGCACGACTTTTCCTAAGCATATATTTTGAAAAGAAATCGAAATAAGAGATATATCTTTTTTTTTCTTTTTACGCTTCAACAGGCCAGGAGGCCCAATTACAGAAGTGAAATACATCACAAAACACCCAGGCTTGAGTAAATTACATATTAAATTGTGATCTCACCGGGAATCGAACCCGGAACCCTCAGTGTGAGAAGCCAATGTCATAGCCACTGCGCTACGAGTGCCTTGTAATACTTCTATCATAATAATTAACGTATTATTCAGTTATACGTTAATTATAACGTATAACTGAATAATTAGTTATACGTTATAATTAACGTATAACTAATTATTCAGTTAATAATTAGTTATACGTTATATAATTATTCCATAATATTCTGCCAGATAAATATTTAATTTCGATTTTTTTTCTTCTGAATACATATATGTTTAAATAAAAGTCATGCTTCTTGTTCTCACTGCACGCCCCTGGAAGACCCCTGACATTTGGACAACTGTGTGACACAAATTAAAGTGAATTTTGCATATTAATTTTTCTATAATTTGAATTTAATATACTAAATTCTAATTATTATTATTGTTTATCGATTAATTGGGCATTTGAGCCACCAGCAAAGACAAAAACAGTCTTAAAGGCAGTCTTAGACCTCTTTCCATTTAAGAAAGACAATCGAATTAGTATAATGTAAGCCATGCGAACGAGGCACACTGTTTCATTGTGTTGGTGTTTATATGTACCTGTAAACACCAACACGCACGGCTTTCACATACTAATTTGATTGTCTTTCCTAAATGAAAAGATGTCTACTTCCCATTTGTTGCGACACAAATCATTATCACAATCTGTTACATCGTTGTATGAATAATGCAATAATATATAAAATTAACTACAGAACAATTTGTCAAATGGCATTTATAATTGAATAAACCTTTTTATGTGGTCAAATAATTACATTATGGAAAAATTTTCTAAATCAATTTCTTTAATAGTGCTATTTTTGTAAAAAGATTCTCTTTTAAGATTCTTTTTAAGATAACGAGTTGGTAACGCATTCATTGCTGACACCACGTGACGCGCTTGACTATAATATGACAATATAATTTTGGTTCAGTTTTAACTCAACTCATGAAGCACTGTGGTTTTGAGTGTTTTCTAAACTCAGCACAAGGCGATTTGATACTCTTCGTCAATTCGAATTGATCTAGAATGGGTTAAACAGTAATGAAGATACTGTATTTTATCTTAAACAATATATGTGTATATACAATAGAATACTTTTAAATATAAATTTATGGCATATATCGGGGTTTTACAGTATATAAATAACACTAACCAGATTTCAAGTATTTGATTGCTAAATTAATTGCATTATCTCTTCCGGTTGCACAGCTGTAAGTGCCGGTCCAGATGTAGACACAGTTGTGGGCGTCCAATATTGCAATATACTCGGGAGAAAGATCTGTTTGGCTATAGGAGACTATCTCTTCAACTGAAAACATGTTGAAAATTAATTCATTTGCAAACACAAACCTTATGCCCGGGTTCATAATAATTTAACAAAATAATGTGCTGTTTAGTTAACCTGTTATTATCACTCAGTTAAAGAAACCCTTTTAAAGAATGTTTTATGAATCTAAGTTTAAGATTTTGGTCATTTTATTTGACATGTATTAAAAATAATGGATTTTAAATATTACATTAAGTGATAGTCCAATGTTTTACAGAAAATATGTCGAAAGCATTTATTGAAAAAAATGATTAATACATTGAAAAAATTGCTTATCTCCATAACTGTAGAAATTTTATTCAAAGTGCAAATAATATTTTCTATTAAAAATTGAACGAGAAAGATTCCCCAGAAAATTTTTCTATTAGCTACAAGACAATCGGTATTTTGCTATTCAAAAGTATTCATTTTAATACAATGCTAAATTTTTAAAATACAAATAATTTTATTTATGATTATTGAGAATTTTGTGTTAGAGTACTTTGAATATTGCTACCTGGAATGGTTTTGTTTTGAAATGATTTTTTATAATATTCCCATTATTATAAAAAAAAAAAAATGTTCGATACATATATCCTACCGATGCTGACATATGGACTAGAAACAGCAACACTGACAGAAAAAAGCATACAAAAATTAAAATGTACACAGCGGGCCATGGAAAGGCAGATGCTCGGCGTAAGCCTTCGGGATAAAATCAGAAATGAAGAAATAAGACGCCGAACAAAAGTTGCTGATATTATGGTCCGTATTGCAAAACTAAAATGGCAGTGGGCTGGACATATGGCTCGACAGGAGGATACTAGATGGGCACCCAGAAAGTGGAGAAAAAAAAAGGCACAGTGGAGGCCCTGGACAAAAAATAGAAGCATCGGAAGACCTCCCAAAAGGTGGTCCGATGACATAGTCCAGCAAGCAGGAAGAACCTGGATGCGAATGGGGAGAAACAGAGACGAGTGGAAAAAAATGGAAGAGGCCTACATCCAGCAGTGGAGGGAAAAAGGCTGAGGAAGAAGAAGAAGAAGATTCCCATATTATTTTTTGTCCATGACGATTTTATGATAACACATTCTATAAATTTCTACAGGACTTGATTTGTGTCGTTTCGATGTCCCTCAAACTTTCCTGGAGAGTAACATTGATGCAAATCGAAACCCACCCATAGAATAAAATAAAAATTGTAATAATGCTTACAATAGCCAGGTAAGCCAATGGAAACGTAAAACAGGCGCGCTGGTAAAATATCTTCTGACTCTCTTTGAGTTGCAGTTGTCAACATCATTCGCTTATTGCCGAGAGCATCCCAGAAGTCTGCCTTTTCTTTTCCTGAAAAGAAATTGTATTGAATTAAATTAATTAAATATAAACATATGTTGAGAATTGGTTTATAAATAACTTTTTGCTGTCTGTCATGAATTTTGTCTTCAAAAATCCTACAAAAATGGTAAATAATTATAGTGAATGATGAATGACAGATTAATCAATTTATTGATGAATTAAAAACGATTTACATTGCTGTAAGCATTTTTGATTTAGCTGAGATTCTTTCACTCCATTTTTATAAAATAATCAAATATTTATTTGTTACTTAAAAGATACACACATTAATGAAATAAGTCATCATTATCATTTGTTGTACATTGGGCATCATGAACGACAACAAAAAGACACGGAAATGTGACTGCAAATGCTTCGCAAAGATCGAAAATCCGCCAAACCGGCACACTGAGCGCTGCTCACCACACAATACATACAAGTATTGAGAAATTAATGTCAGTTTCTTTGAGGAAACATTTTATTTTGTTGTTTTCAGTACTGCATTGCTGTTGAAAAGTGAAGAAGGTTTCTTATTTGGGTCACGTGCTATGTGGGGAAAAATATTGCCTCCGACTAATACTCAAGGGCAAGATAGAAGGAAGGCAGGGAGTTGATAGGCAAATGTCCTGGCTGCGCGACATCAGAGTGGACCGAAATGGGACAGGTGGAGGATTTGTTCCGGGCAGCACAAGATAGGGAGACTTTTGCAGTAGTGATTGCCCACATCGGGGGGGATCTGACAAGGCACAAAATGAAGAAGTGTCCAGTAAATACTTATACAGGGTTATTTGTAAAACAATAACCTCGCAGGACTATATTCCTTTCTTGATTATGAGTCGAAAATGTTCAAGCAATCATGACCTAATATCAATAGTTATGGAGATATGCGACATCAAAGTTTGCATTTTTTTTAAATATTTCTGACTTATTTTTTTGTAAAACGTTGGACTATCATTACAGTAAGTTATATCGAATATGAAAAATTTATTGCCTTTAATACAAGTCAAATAAAATAATAAAAACTTTTAAATTCCAATTGGAATTTCTGCAGGGTTTTTATCATTTCATTTAACTTTTATTGAAACTAATGAATTGTTCGTAATCAATACTGTAACAATACTGTAACAATAAATTACTGTAATGATAGTCTGTCGACTTACAAAAAATAAGTCAGAAATATTGAAAAAAAAATGCAAATTTTGTTGTCGCATATCTCCATAACTATTGATATTAGGCCATGGTTGTTTGAACATTTTCGACTCATAATCAAGGCAGGAATATAGCCCTGCGAGGTTATTAATGTTTTACAAATAACTCTGTATATTGTAATTATTTCATTGAATACCTACATAAATATATGGAGGAATACCTAAAACATGATCCTGAATTTAGTATATTTACAGAGATATTAACATAATTAGAGGTAATATCAACTCAGTTAACAGTGAAGGGTAAAAGTTAAGAATTAACATATTGCAAAAGTTCATTAATGAGAATTATATATATGTATATAAGAGCAATGAAATCTGTAAATTGTAGCTACACAAGTTCACTATTTTTCAAGAGTGGTAATAAGTTTAATAGATTATTATTGTTTTTTAAGTAAGCAAACCTTGCATGACAAGGGAGTGTTCGGTGGCGGCCATTTGCTTGGCCACCTCCCTCTCATCTCCCGTGGCACTGGTGGCACACCAAACCCAGCAGCGAGACGCGGCCCTGAGGATGTAGCAAGAGCCCCCAGCTCCCCCTTCTGTGCCGGCCACCACCTCCGTGCCGCGGGCCTCGCGCGTGTACTTGCCCGAAACACGCACCAGGTAGTGTGATGGAGAGCGAAGAATTATACCACTCGCTGGGGATCATTCAAAATTTGACATTGATGCTTATTGAACTCACATATTTTGTCAGATTTCCATTTTAAATCAACCATATTTATGATTTATAACAAAATTTGCATACGGTATTATTGTGAGACTATTTAGCTCACAATTGTATCCTACATGTACAACAGCCATATGTAATTTACATAACATTTCTGCATTTGTGCATGCCTCACAGCAATAAAATTATACTTCAACAATATTTTAATAAATAATTTCAAACAAAAGCAGGTTTTGAATATGTCACAATATTTTTAAATTTGGAATATTGTTGATAGAGAAAAATTAAAATATAAAAGTATGTACCTACTTTCACATTAGTATGTAGGTATATTATTTTTAACTAGTGAAATTCAGACTGAAGAAAAATATGTTTTTATAGAAATATGAACATATCATATACGTCTATTACAATTACAATTACAGTGGAACCTCGACTTACGAGTATTTTGAGATATGAGCTTTTTGACTTGCGAACAAACTCTTGGAACGAAATTCATTTGTATGTTGCGGTCTTAATGTAGTACAGTTTTACTTTGTGGTTTTACTGTAGTACTTTGTGTAATAAACATGCTTTGTAAATAATAATAAGCTTAAGGATTACAATCACAGTCTGTTGCTTTGCCCACAAATGTTATCATCCGTCCCTTGAAGACCTGGAGAAAGTGTGCCGGCTCGTTCCCTTGTCGTACGCGAACCTAGAATCATTGACATTTTTCATGAATTGATAACATTTCATCAATAAATATTACCTGAGCAGCGCATATAGACTTTCCGATAATTATTGTCATAATATATATATCACAAATTCTTATAATCGATATATCAGTTACTCACACATTTTAATAATTTTGCGATTCAAATCTTATCATTTCATTCAAAATATGTTATTATTTTATTTTATATTTATTGATGCAAAACACTACATGCATAGAAACTTTTTAGATTACAAATGAATAAATTGTAGAATCATGTACCAATAACATGCACCACACAATGTCAAAGAAAAATTTCAAATTTTAGATAATTAATAATCTCTACATATAAACATGGCATATTGTGAAATACATTATTTATTTCCTAATTGAATGTGTAAGAGGTGGACTTGGTGAGGAAAAAATTAAATAAGCAAAAGTTTATTTTTGAAATGTACAATATTATCGTAAAACGTATCCAGATGGTTATTTTCACAATTTTTAAACTGTTAATGGCACGATTTGTAAACAAATTCATAGCGGCTTTAGTTTTATAATTATCTATACCTATAAAACTCAATGTCTGTCTGTCTGTCTATCTGTTCTCTACACAAATCCACACCGTTTGTCCGATTAAATTCAAATTTTGCATCTTATTCTTAAGGACTCGGCGGGAAATGTATGTGACATTTCCCCCCTATTCTTTAAACCCTTCCCTTCCCTGATATATTTTCTAGGTAAATCTGTACCTTTCAACTGAACGGACTCAAAATTTGGAAAATTATTCTTTAGAATCCGGTGGTTAACATATTCAACATTTCCTCCCTATTCTTTCAACCCTTTCCCTCCGCTGATATATTTTAAATGTACCATTTGACTGATTGGACTCAATATTTGTAAAATTATGGACTCGGCGGGTAATATACGTGACATTTCCCCCCTATTCTTTTACCCCTTCCCTTCCCCCTGACACATTTTCGATGCAAATCTGTATCGTTTGACCGATCGAACTCAAAGTTTGTAAACTTATTCTTAAGGACTCGGAAGGTAATATATGCGACATTTCCCCCCCTATTCTTTTAACCCTTCTCCTCCCCTGATATATTTTCTAGGTAAGGCTGTACCTTTTGGCCGATCGGATCTCAACATTTGGAAACTTATTCGTTAAGACTCGGTGACATATGCGACATTTCCCCCCTATTCTTTTAACCCTTCCCCTTCGCTTATATATTTTCGATGCAAATCTATACCATTCGAATCAAACCTTTGTTTACCCTCACAAATTTATTTTAAACTTAATCCTTAACCCGTGCTAAACTATATTAAAAAAGTGTATTAAAAATAATATATAATTTAAAAATATGTAAAAAAATATATAAAAAAGTGAAAAAAAGGTGTGTGCTTTGAATGATGAACGGGAGTATTATTTTTATATAATATGCATAAATGTTTTATTGTCATTATTTTATATCATGAAAAATTTACAAAAAAACAGTTTTGTGCACTGATACCTCAGCATAAATACCAGTATTTAAATTGATTACAAGAATGTGTAAATGTATATCAAAATTATAAATTGATGCAATAAATTCTAATATATAAACATCATATTCTTATAAGGCAATTTGACACTTGGGGAATAGATGAGATGACAGAGCACTCGCTCAGCACCTGAGAGGGGCTGGTGAAGGTGAAGGTTAAAGGTAAGGTGAAAGTGAGAGGAACTGTTATGAAATTAAATACGGTTTAAAAAGGGTTTGCTTTAGCCCTGTTGGATGAGTTCACATGTGTTTATAATATAAAATCTTTTTAGACCTGTTGAATGAGTTCACGTGTGTTTATAATATTAAACTCTTACCTATTTTGAAATTAAAATCTTTACTCACTAGCATTGGAACTGTCTTGAATTTCTTATGCAAGTCTTTTGCGCCTTTTTCAGTCAACTTTCTCAAGTCAGGTGATGAAGCACTTCCCTTAAAAAAAGACAATAAAATTAACTTAAAAAAATTAGTAAAATTAACTTAAAAAGACGATCAAATTAACTTGCCATCTTTGAAAAGAGTTTTCAAAGATGGCAAGCTTTTGACTTTTGTACTCTTGACAGACAACATTCTTAAATTATTTTCCTCTCTCTTCATTGGTTATTTTTTTAGCACCAGAAAGATTAGGAGTAAGCACATATTTATGAGAACTACAACCATCATTTTGATGGCTGGTCTTGAGATTTTTGTAAACGTGGGCGAATAAAAGAAAATATTGCGTCATGTATGTTATACAATAAATAAATAAAACAAATACATATTAGGGGTACCCAAAAAAAAGGATATTTTTAAAAATGAAAATTATTTTTATAATAAAAAATTATTGTACAAAATAGTCACCGTCTACATTTAAAACCTTCCTCCATCTACCGGGCAAACTTTTTATCCCTTTTTCATAAAATTTTAATCCAAAATAATCCAAGACAAGGTTTTTTATTCCATCATCAGATGGTTTTTTGCCATCTAAAAATCTTTGTAAAAATTGTTCCACGAATGTCCCACCAAACAGACAACAGGACTATTCTTGTAATAAGGGCAGATTTCGGGGTTATTCTTGGTAACTGCTGTGCCTTTTACCATTGCCTTTTGTGCTCCTTATTGTCGTACATTACCCATTTCTCATCACCAGTCACCATGAGTTCTAAAAAGAGCGTTTTTGTTTTTTGGTCGAGCAAAGTTTCACACATTCGTATGTACACAATCTCGCCATCCTCGCTTAATGCGTACGGTACCCACACGCCTTGTTTCCAAACTTGCCTGGTGTTTTTCAAACTTCTTTGGATGCTTAATCATGAATACCCTGTCACATCCGTCAAATCCTGATTAGATATGTATTTCCGGATTGGTTTTGACTTTTGCAGCTATGCAATTTTCATATAATATGACTTTTGGTGATCCACTTCTAGGTCGTCTTCTAATGAAAAATTTCCTGATTTAAATGTTCGAAATCCTTTTTGGCATTGACGAACTAGTAAGACTTCACTATAACTGGGACCATTCTTTGTTGATGGATCTACTCCCCCATGAGAATCTAGCATGAGTCTTGAGTTGTGTTAATGCTGTAATACAAGCCAGCGATGGCGAACCAATGACATGTGTATGACACATTAAATGCCACAATCTTTTGGGTGACACACAAATATGCAATTTACAAAAATTACCTAATATTGTCCATAAATATATGTTTTTGTGTTATCCTGTTGATAGTTGCAACTGCTTGCATGTTCCTCTTGATAGTTATTACATAAAAGCAAATGTGATAAAATTAGAAATAAATATCAAGTGAGTTAAATTCGATGTTAAGCATCTGTAGTAACGAATAATAAATAATTTAGGTACTGAGTTCACGAAATTCTTTACCTACCTACCGGGATGTGAAAGGACAGATTTTAATTTATTTAAACCCCTGGCCACTTGATCACTGGTGGAAAGTCTTATTACTAAACCAAATGTGTCAATCACAAATTATAATCTTATTTCCTGAATGAGATTTTGTACTTTGAATCAATTACTTACCGTCCAATAATAAATAATACTTGATTCTCCCAACGGATGGTGGTAGGTGTACATTACTATAAAACAATCAGCACTGAAGAATATTCCAAGAACCGAAGAAACAATTTCCATTAATCCGGTGGTAGTGACGCGCCATATTTTGATGACCCCTGTTCCATCATCCATCAATTGAGTCTGTGCGGCAAGCCAGGTTGCATGGTGAAGAGTTTGGGCATCAAATCTAGTTGTAGCAGCCTTTGCGACCCTCGCTACGAGTGAAGAATTAAACTATTAAGAAATTAATAAAATCATACCATTGTTATTGCTTTGATAAACAAGGAATATTCAATGTCAATAGTATACAATGAATTATACCATTTGCTTCTGATTGAATATCTCCACTCCTCCATGATTTAAATAATGATTTGAACTCTAGTGGTACATTGTCTTCTGGAATTCGGGTGACAGGAGTGAAGGAGGGATATCGCTTTTTCTTTACAAAACCACGAGCGTTTCTAATTGCTTCAGATCGTTCCTTCAGCGAAGCTCTTTTACCAACCCACATCCATATTCCGTGTGTACCATTGTCCAAAATGAAGGCGTCCTAGAATGTGCATGCAATTTTTAATATTACATATTTTAAATAAAATATTATTTTTATTTGAAAGTAAGCACAAATTAGCATTATTTATTACATCAATAATGGCAAGCAATAATATTTATAGTTTACACCTATAAATAAGATAATTTATTTCATACTTTCTTTAGCTTAGTAGAAAAAAATTGTGATGTGATTGTGAAATTCGTCAAAAATCATAAAACTCGTGAAAAAAACATTAATAATTATGAAAGACATATGTATGTGTTTTTGCATATTTCAAGAACTTATTTTGAAAACACAATATTTATTATGCAATTGCAAAGATCGTGACATTTCTATTATTAAAGTACCCAATATTGACATATGTACTTGCTGTTCTCAATTGTGAAAAAATCAAATTATTTTTTCCATTTCGTAACATTTGGATGGTCGTAATCGAAAATGTTTACGGTTATCTCATTAGAAGGTTTCTTCAATGTTTACTTTAGATTCCGCCTTTTTTCCAACTCAGACCAACACACAGCACAGTTATTAGAAATACAAAAATAAATATGTGGAATGACAAGACAAGTCAGTAATAACTTTGTTCAAATAAAATTAAACATTTTAACAACACAAACACAGGTATTAGAAAAAAAATGGAACTAAAGAGGAATTTTAAAAAGTGAAAAACACTTTTAAACGCTTTTGCGTGTAGTTTTCTGTTATGTGTTATGTGTCACAACACGTCAGCCCTGATGATGGTCCCTGCTATAGGATCCGAAGCGTCAGCCAGAGAGATCAGATATACACAGCAGAGTATCCCAGAAAACTACTTGCAGTAGATTCTGAACAGCTGTGAAAAACTGAGAACATCCTTTACATTTGAACATGTTCACATTTAAAGAATTGGAACAAACTAAACCTATCTGCGCATATCAAAGCAGGCAACTAAAGAAACCATGCGTAAGGATTCCCCAATTTTAGGATCCACGACATAATATGCACAGATAACGTAGATTTCACGAGGTACTGCAAAATACATAACACCCCACAAGGGTGCGTGCGATCAGAAAGCTGTGCGCATTATTAGTTTTTTATAACTTGTTAAAAAAATCGAATCATGTGATTTAAAATATACTGATTTATGGCACGAGGAACAAAAAAAAATTTTCAAATTACGAATTATCAGGGTTAATCAACTATGAAATTAACATTTTGGGATGTGTGTTTTAAAAATTTCGAATTCACAGAGTTTGAATTAACGGGGTTTTACTATAATAAAAAAATGTAAGATATCTTACATTAGAGTTGAGGTCTGCTTGCAGTAACGGCCCCGGTTTTATTTCTTCAATTCTGTATTTAGTAGACGTGTGACAGCAGCGATAAAGTCTTATCATTTGTTTTGATTCCGGTGTGTCTCCGTCTTTCACTTCCTCATCTGTTGTTTTTACCTTCCTATTCATCAAGTCTAGATACTTTTGAAACAAAACTTTCTTGTCATCCTTTAGAGTTTGTTCATAACCGTCATTTAGTATTATCAAGGATCTCTCTGTTTGATTTTTGTTGGTCAATTTTCCCATTTTTAATGCAATCTGTTCAAAGAAGAAAAAATATTTAACAAATAATTCATTGGCAGTTTATAGAACGAAATGGTTTTTTCAAAGTTATGGTATGGTTTTACTATATTTTAAAGGTATAGTATGGAAATAATTTACATCTCACTAACTTCTGGTTGTATCAAATTGGTTTATAGTAATCATTCATTTTAAGCATAGACTTTTGCATTTTCCACCAATCAAACAACTCATTTTTTGTAAAAATCTGTGCTTTAAACAAACCATTACTACAAACCAAGTTTGTGCAATTGGCCCTAAAAAGTAACATTATAAAGATGAAATTTGATGAGAATGGTACAGGTTGACCTCACCGAGAATCAAACCCAGAACCCTTGATGAGAGAAACCAGTATTATGCTCACTGGGCTATGAAGGCCGCCTTATAAAGTTCTGGGTGGGAGTCCTGGCAGCTACTATTCTATTATTTCAAAAGGTAGATTTTATTCAGGAAGTAATTTAATGACTTGTTATTTGAATATTGAGTAAACAAGTAAAACACAGCTTTTAAATCATTTGGACATCATACACTGTTTTTGTCAGCATTGAAAAAATATCAAGCTCAATACATATTTAGTAGGTTTGGTTAGGTTAAAAATAAATTTAGAGCTGCCAAATACGACATTATTTTCCGATGAATCTCGTTTTACTTGGCGGCTTGACTGACTATCATCCGTATTCTGAAAATAACAATGTCTGGATGTCTAAGATCTTTATCCCAACACTTAATAGACGATAATAAAAATTTAAAATGTCCAGAGCGAATTTCGGAATTCTACGGCTCAAATACACTGTATTAAAAGATGATATAAGAAAGATTGTTTCTTACAAACATATTAATTTCTTCATCCACAGCGTTCAGATGAAATATCATGGCTAAACTCGTCATGACCGCGTTCGGCGTTACCGCGTATTCAAATCTTCCCATCTTGACATTTGACAGATAACAATTTACTAGGGATGGGCGTTGAATGGACGGACTAGTTGAAATCAACCGTTGACGTTGCGTCGACGCGTCGACGGTTTACGTTTATCGCATGGACTAGTTGAATTCGTAGACGGTGGACGGCGGACGCCGTGGACGGTGGACGATTCGAGATTCAACGTAATGCAAAGCAACGAGCGAGAGCAAGACAAAACGTCTTCGTTTATTTCTCTCTCATCTCTCGCTGTCGACTTGTAGACGCCATAGACGGCTCGACGGGTAATTTCATTTCAACTCTAAAGTACACGATCATAGAGTGCAGATCTGTGTACACGAACTATGACAGAGATTTGAAATTTGAATGCATGCGTAGGGAGAGATAGGCTTAATAAGCTATTATCTGTTATTTTTTACTTGATTTTTTGCGATGTGCACGTGTGACGTTTCGGTGAATTCCCAATTTTACGCTGTATAAAATAAAACAATTCTGTTTAATTATTTTATTTTTTATTGAACTATTATTAATTAACAGGCCGGCTAGATATTTTTCTAAAATCAATATTTTATTCGATCGATCTCGACTTCTTATATCTACCTGAAAAGGGATGGTAAAATTTAATTATTGTGTTATTTCTTTACTTTTCAACTTGAGCATATAAATGATAAACAAACTTGTAGGGAAAAAATTTTCTATACCTAACTATGGTCCTTATTCAGGAGAACATTAATTATTATGTATGTAATATAATCTTGAATTTAGGTTTAATTAATTTTTATTAAAAATTCCCTATTTTCAACTTTATAGATAAAAAAATAAATCTATTATAATTTTGTTTACACCACTTTTTATTGGTTTTTTACATGTTTCGGGAACAATGTTCCTTTTCTCA